>OZ053310.1:8797633-9394652 GCA_964056655.1 Arabis hirsuta | reverse complement strand
GGAACTATATACTATTATTGTATTGATGAGAAATTTATAACGAATTTCAGAAGAAGTTACAAACCTGAACTTCCTCTGATGGGGTTCCCCCACGAGCACAAAGTGCAGCTTGTAGATTCTGTAGCTGTTGACGCATCTTTTGCATCTCACTACATATTAAGTCTTTATTGGCCTGTGCACCAAAATAAACAAGTCTCTCCTGTTAGATCTACATTCTTAGTCCTATTTTTTGTCTGATGTGCACTTATTTAGTTGTGATAGCTGATAATGGAGCTTTGTCTGCAGAATTGGTAGGTACTTACAACAGGCTTATTCTGGATATTCCGAGCACGATTTGCATATTTAAGCGTGTTAAGAGTTTCTTCAGCATTTATGTCAGCAGGACTGATGCATGCTACAAGAATAACACCAACAGAGAGAAAGTTAAATTTGTGAACTGATATGAGATTTCCAGGGAATTAATCAATTAACTCATACAACTTGGACGTTTACCTATCATGACTGTTTTACTATTTCCACCAAGAGAATCCTGCAGTTATGTAAAGAACATCTTTAATGGAAATTTTGTCACATAAATCATATATACTGAAACTGGATCTATTCTTCAAGATTCCGTATAGATATTTACAGGCCAATAAAGATCATATACTGTTCAAAAATTTATGAACAGTGATAACGAGTAGCTCCACATATTAAAATCTAGAAGCGCAAAGATAGAAATGAACCTGCAATAACCGAGTAAGTTTACTATCACGGTAGGGAACATGAGCACCTTCTTTTCGCTTTTTCTCATCCCCAAGTGCACTGATGACATTACCAAGTGCAAGAAGCCCCCTATTGATGTGAATTCCTGTTTCAGAGAACAAAATAAGAACTGGGTTATAAGATGCAAGTCAACATTTTCAAAAGGATGTAAGATGGAAAATCAGTTTTTCCAACCTTCTTTCAATCGAACGCCGCCTGAACCTGTCCGTTTAGCTCTTTCAGATCCAGCAAGATCTACTAAATGGAGCTTGGCACAAGAATATTCCTCACCCATATCCTCATCTACAGTGTCTGTAACCACTGAGATCGAAGGGATTTTTTGGGTCTGTTCTAAGGTGATTGTGAAGATGGCATGTGATCGACTTTTGATGTCATACATAACAAAGTCATGCTAATACATTAGGATGCATTCTGATAAAAACCATATAATCGTTATGTAAGATAAAAAAAAAATTGGTCTTATTAAGGAAAGATAATGCAACGGGTTTTCTTCTTTTTACCATTTCTAATCTTAGTATGAATGCTCGTTTTTTGTCAGTGTTCAGTACATCTACATTCTAATATTTGCTAAGCATCACTAACAGTAACTGTAACTATGTAAGCCACTTCTTGCTTCTTATGGAAAGTTTTGTCTCAAGCCAGGGTATAGAGAATCTCACCTAGACTGATTATTCATATTTGTGCTTCCAGTTGCCCTGGTTAGAGATCCTTGCTCTAGACAGGAAGCCATTTCTTCTTTAGTAGCTATGGGAACTTCAGTTGCACCGGATAGTGTTATTACCCCGTTTGGCGATTCGCGAATCTGTACAGGTGACTTACTAAGACCAACCTTCCCAGGGGTTCCATTGGCTAGTCTGTTAACCGGCACACTATCCAGCAAATCCAGAACTTCTTCTTTTAGAATCTACAGATTAAGATTTCAGTTAATGATTCATACAAATATTAACCAAGACAATTGAAAAGACAAATAAACTAGTCTTATGTGTTAGAATGTGAAGAGAAAAAAAAGTTTGACAGATATCTATGACCAACCAATTGATGATACCTCGATGAAAGAGACATGTAACTGGAACCCCATTTGGTGCTTTATTGAATCAAGTTTATTGAACAGAGCACTCATAACTCGAGGAATTAACCCATTTTGGGTACCATCTTTAAAAGCAGTCCCCATCGTGTATGTTTTCCCAGATCCTGTCTGCATCATTTGTGTAAACTCAAATGGAAAAAAAAAACACAAACAAAAACCAAATCTTGTTCCAAATTTAGAAACTAATATAATACCTGACCATAAGCCAGCACAGTAGCATTGTATCCACAAAACAAACCATCAACAAGAGGAGCAACACATTCTTCAAACATCAAAGAAGATGGAGTACCATTACTTCCATATACATGATCAAATGTAAAGGAATGTGTTCCCATTTGCACCTTCACCATCAAGAAACAAACATTTCAAACAAAAAGCTTTCAACATCAGGGTACAGTACACCAACAACAATATTCAACAAAATTAACATCTCAATTATAAAAAGATTAGGTTAAACCCATTCCATAACCCAATTCAGTAATTGGAATCTTCGGGTTAAGCAAATCCCATGAAAAAATACTATTTAAATACATGAACAATGCTTATCAACCACAATACAGTAGCAGCAACACAGACTTTGCATTATTATTTATATATGGTAAAAAAACAAAATTGACACTGTTTTATAAGAAATAAATGTTTGTGTCAGAGTTGGAACTGGGATTTTGATCCGGATCCAGGGCAAAAAGGCGTGAACAACGACGAAGATGCCGTTAAAACACCATCGGAAAAATAAAAAAACGACGAGGGAGGGAAGACGAAACTGACTTCCTTTAATCTCACACTCACCTGAGGCGTTACCGGAGAAATAGAAACGCATTCCCTGCAACCCTGAGTAATCTCGTCTGCGATCAAAGGACGAACGTTAACCGCCACTTTCACGCAACAATTCTCCGGCGACGACGACGACGTCGGAGAAGAAGAAGAAGACGACAACGACGACGATAAGGAAGAATGTAATTCCATCGAGAAATCTCTCCTCTTCCTTTAATCAGAAAATTTTAGAATCAAAGAAGTCTCAATTTCTCCTTCGATTTCTCGGGAAAAGGAGAAACGGAGAAGAAAAAGTGAGGAAGAAGCTACTTCACTACTCTCTCTCTCTCTCTCTCTCTCTCTCTGCTTTGGGTATACGAGGTATCTTTATATTTCCATTTTTGCCCTCAACGAAACTTCGATTTTACCTTTCATTACCCTCCACGTCAGCTTCTTCTTCTCCACTATCTATCTATTAACCACTGGTCCGTGTGTATTGAAACAAGATTTAATAAAATTTATATCGAATTTTCAGATCTGTCTACACTCTTTTATTTATTCATATTATTAAAAAATGTTTGTTGTTGTGTGTTCCACAAAAATAGAACTATTTTATAAGAGAAATTAAATTAGATAATTGTTGTGCGTGTTAATAGGACAAATATGCGTGTAAAAGTCGATGGTTCCAAAGCTGAGCATTTAAATAAAATTGTAGTTTCCATCGTCTCTTTAGCCAAAAGACAAAATAAAATTAATTTGTAAAATTAAATAATGAAAGAGTGAAGACATTCGTTTCTTGTCCTTCTTCTGCGCGGGAAAATCCCAACAGTAAATAAATAAATAAGGAAATAAACTTGCTATCAAATATAGATTATTTTTTGTCCAAAAAAAAAAATTAGATTATTTTTCCAAAAGTGTGGGGACCACTAGTACGCTTCTTTTGGACCTTTATTTGGGCCCTACCTCACATGTCTCTCTGCTGGGCTCATTAGTTAGTTTGTTATATGAGTATATTGATGTTTTAGACCAAACATGTATATGTACTTTTACTAGTTTTCTTTTGGTTTTGATTATTTTGACCATTGGACGGACAAGTCACGAAAATACAAAAATTTGTGTGAATTATTAAGATAACGGACAACGGAATTAGCATAAGACAAGTCGTGTTAGTATATTTCGATCGGAACCAATACATTTCCAAGTACTATGGTCTCATGACTTCCATTTTTAGTGTCATTTGATTTTACGATCTTTTGGTTGCGTTTTTTATTCTTTTTCCGATCAAGTTAACGACGTTAAATGCGAAATTATGTAATAGGTAAACAAATTACAAACTATAGTTATTTCGATTTTATATTATAGTTATGTTTTTGTTATAAATACTATAGTAGTTATCGTCCTATAATAAATTCTACTTCAAAGTGATACCAAAAAAAAAAAAAACAAATTCTACTTTAAAGCTTGATGGTGGGTGTTAGATTGATTAAGTAATAAAGTTAACTCTATCGACCTTTTCTGGTTGAAATCATGTTAGCTTTAAAACATGTCTATTTTTTCAGTCCCCTCACTAAAGTAACTTTTACCTTTCTTATTATAGATCAATTTCGAATGCATTTTTAATTAGATAAAAGTTCTTTTTGGGAAAATGAGTGGACGTTCCTTGAGATCAAAGAAATAAAAGTTGATGTCATGGGTTGTTGTTGTTCTTTTATATGAAACTTTTCTATATTTTCTCACTGTAATTTAAATTATTTTGTATAACGTTAGTCGATGCTATAAATAGATTATTTGCACCTAACTTTGGTATAGCTTCTAATGTTAGTTTCATTAGATGCTTAATTTTCAAGTTTTGGGTTTTGTTTATCGAACTAAATTAAGAATGTTCGTACATTTTAAAATGCATTTGCATGTATGTACCTAATTTTTATAATATTAATTTTTTGTTGTTAGACTATTAGTAATGTATATTGTTTCTAATGCGAGCCCACGAGTTTATTATAGTTATAATTTATATCGTTTTACCATTTATATTTTTCATCTTAGTTATACTAAAATAACTAATTGTATCATGTCTTTACAGTTGTACCAAATAATATCTAATTATACCTTTTTTCTACAGTTATATCAAGTAATACCCAGTTGTACCAAATAATACTACCCAAGTTATATTATGGTACAACCAAATAGAAGTATTGGAGAAATGAGTATTTCAGACAATAGAAAAATACGCCAGAAAGGAGTAGACACATATTGGAGTATCTCAGATATTTGTCCTTTTGTTTTGTCATTATGGACCGTCTAAATGATTATGAATAGAGTAGAAACTCCATAAATTAATATTCGGTAAATTAATAAACTTGATAAACTAATAAATTTTGTCAATCCCGAATCGGGGCAATATAAAAAATATAACACAATTCGATAAGATAATAAAATAATAAATATTATAAAAGTCCTAAATAAAGATATAGTCCCAATAATTTCATAAATTAATATGTGGTATATAAAATCTTATACATATACAACGAATGTATATTTATATATGATTTTAGTGTTGTTTTTCTTTCTTAAAACTGTAATTGTTTTATAATTCAATTATAATGGGATGTAACAAACACAAACAAAAAAAAGAAAACTAATTTAAGAAAAATATAGTTTAATATAAAAGAAAATAAATAAATAAAACAACAAGTAAAATAAATTTTTTAAAAATATGGAAAGTTTCCTTTTTCGGTAAATTAATAACACTATAAATTAATAAAATATTATTGTCCTAACATTATTAATTTATAAAGTTTCTACTTATTTAATCAATTAGCGAAGATGCATTTTCTTAAACAATTTACGTAAGGTGAATGCTTGTTCATTGAAGATCTAAATAGTCACAATAACACTGTGATTATAGTAATGAAAGTTGATTCCTCCATGAATGTCACATTGGCGAATTTAGAAGACCGATTTAAAAACTACTAAATATCTTTTTTACATTCAAACATCATAGAAACACTTAATGGGGAGTATAAAACAATGTATCAACATAGATATATTTAAATACTCAAAAAAAATTAGCCTATTTTTTTTTGAGAAATTTCAAAAAATACCACTTTTCAAGTGCCACTTTACAAAAATGCCACACTTTTGAAATCTTTACAAAAATGCCATTTTTTCAAAAAAAAAAATTTCTTTATATTATTTGTGTTTGGGTTAATTATGTTTGAGTTAATTATGTTCTATTAAAATTTAGTTTTGAGTGTTTAGGAGATTTTAGGTGTCAAAATATTTTCTAGGGTTTAGAAATTTAAGATATATGCTTTATAAATCTATAATTAGTGGTATTTTTGTAAATGGGCATCCCTAAGTGGCATTTTTGTAAATGTGCACCAAAAAAATGGTATTTTTGTAATTGTCTTTTTTTTTATGATAGACAAGTGTCCCTTGCTTATGGTCTGCATTCGCCCCTAGTCACAATAGACCACAGCATTTTTTTTGTTCTTAAGGAATATACAAGAACCTGGTTAACTAAAATAACAAAAAAAACCTGTTTTAGGAATATAGGAACGTTGCTCTCGTCTTGGGGTTCTTAAAGTAGCTATGAAAATACAATGGGCCTTTCAAGTGGACTCAGTTAGTCCATTAGTATGATGGTTAATTTTTCCAAGTTGGGATTGAAACAAACGTCGAGAAATTATCCAATTATAAAAACCGCATCAAAAGTAAATAGTTTTGTGGAAGTGTTTTACTCCGGTGGTTTATCAAAACTAATTATTGCTTCTACGCATTACCGGTTCTCTGATAGTATGAGATTCGATTTCCAGAAAATGTGATTTATTAATAATGATGCAGATTAATGGAGACAAATAATTATAAGAGATCTCCAACGTTATGCAAGTAGGAACCAACACCGTTCGCCGTGATTCTACGCATTACCGTTTATCGTGGATCTATAAAGATCGGTTGAATTGTCCGTAATAGAATCATCGTTGTATTGTATTAATCCTCATATGTAACATATATAGATCCAAACGCTAAACATATATATATATATATATATATATATATCTAGTTTTCGTATATAGATTCAGATAATAAATAATCTATTGGATTTAGATTTGTATATTTTTATCAAAACTGATTAAATATTATATTCACTCGAATAACACCAAGCCAATTGCAAAAGACAAGAAAGAAAGTAGCTAGTTCTATAGTATTGCCGCTCCTAATACCAATGTCATTCATTTCGTCCTAATGATAATTGGAAAATTAGGGAGAACTGAAGAATTATCAACGCAAACTTATTAATCTAATTATAAACTTTATAAGCAATCGTCATTTATGTATCGTATGAGCAATGAACTGCATATGCTATTTCAATACAAAATATTAGCAGAACAAAAAATTATCTTCTCATGAAAAAAATTAAAAATAGGACCGAATCGCAAAATTTAAATATATTAAAAAATTTACCTGAAAATTGAGCAACAAAAGCAAACCACTAGAATTCATGCAAAGCACATTCTACTGCACTAATCTCGTTTATTGTGTAATTGTTTCCATTATGTGTAAGTATATACTTGAACAATATCATTTTGGGTACGTATATGCTTCAACAAAATCATTTTGGTGTAACTTGTTTTTTTTGTATGATTGTTAAGATTTATACCATATTTTTTATTTTTTATTTTACAATATTGATTGATCAACTTATTACAAGGGAGATAAAACAGAAATTACAAAGAACCTGCAATACAATGAAAGTAAATTTCTAAGAGAGAAGGAGAGTTTACACTTGTTGCAGGGAAGGAGAGGAGACGATCACGCATCATCCGATCAGCCTGGGCACGAATGGCTTCCATCGTCGAGGATGTGTTAACGAAGATGCGGCGATTACTCTCCTTCCAAAATAGATAAACACAGACTTGAAGTAGAAGCCTAACCACAATACCTTCCAATGGCTTCCATCGTCGAGGATGTGTAACTATGTTCTTCTTCTTACTTATAGGTTTTTGTCTTGTCTGAAACAAAACTTGTGAACCTTTAATTTTAGAGATTGTTGTGAGAACAAAAATGGTTTTGTTCCATGTAAATTCACAAGGAGGAAAAAAACAACACAAACTTCAAAAATGCATATATTTGAAAACAATTTAAAACAAAAAAAACAAAACTCCATATATGTTCCTCTAATTCAAGCATCCCTACTTTCTTCAAATGTCTACACAGAAGTATACTTAATTTTGTTCCTTCAATTTGTAAAAATTTGAACCTTCAATTTCAGAGACTATTGTGGGAGCAAAAATGGCTTTGCTCCTTGTAAATTTAGAAAGAAAAATATACAAAAAAAGAACACAAACTTCAAAATTCCATATATTTGTAAACAAAGGTAAAAACTCCAAATTTCTCTCATTCAAATATCCTTACTTCCTTGAATGAGCTTGCAGAAGCTTCTTCCGCATTCTAAGGCTAAATCGGCACGAAAAACATTTTTGTGAACTAGACAAGACAAAAAATACTTAAAGATATAGCCACAGAGATTTGTTTATAAAATTTTCACCTCTTTAATTTCGACTCCAAAATACTCCTCGATTTGGTCCATCATACTTCGTCCATTCCATCATCTAGTGGAAGGCTAAAAATAGAACCTGCAATAAAAAAAAAAACACACAGTCAATAAACTGATCACAATCTATCATGACACAAGGAAGAACCATATATCACTCACCTCTCCTATCAAACCATCATGTTCTCGCTGCTTTGTTGAGGTAAACAAGGTAATCCAGCTCTTGCTCCCATCATTCTGAATAATCGGCAAGACTGAAATTCACCACCACATTTTAATGAATTAGAACTAAGGCTACTATAAGAAGATACGACAATAGATACATTAGAACTAATACTAATGTAAATAAATAAATATATATATATATGTATGTATACAGATATGCATAAATGTTTTAAATTCTTCATATATATATAAAATTAAACAAGCATGTTTAAAACTAAATAAACAAACAAAGAAGTACAAAAAAATATAGGAACATGAACATCAAAATAAAAAAATAAAAAAGGAAAAGAAAGTTACTCAAAACTTTAAACTAAGTGCTGAAAAAAAGAGCTTTGTACAACCAAAAAGAAAGAAAAACAAATATTACGGCTATGAGTAAAAAAAAAAAAAGAGCTAAAGCATGATTAGTACTAGTTCATGGCTGTAAAATTATTTTTGATTGTCTACAGCTTCTAAAGCTTTTCCCAATCAATCTTTGAAACCATCTCAGGCTGCAATTTCCGAAAACTTGAGATTAATCCATTAGTAGGGAAAACTTGGGCAAATTGACTAAAAGAGATGCATATTTTATGATTGAGTCCAAAAACTTGAAAGCCAAGCAATGAATTCGATTATTTCTCTCAAAGCATGTCAAATATAATTTCATTTGCTATGATAATATAAGAAAATATCTATGCGGCACCAAACCCATAACTTGTTATAAAGATGGAAGCAAATTATGCAAAACCGTGGAGACCGAAATATTATTTTTGTAACCAATAAGTTATCTGGAATTTTTTGCAGCCAATGAATTTCAGATAACTCAACTGGGCATATATAATCCTAGTAAAAGATATTGCTAATATTTGTAAAGTTTTTTATTAAGAATTTTTTTTATGGGTTGTCACTACAACAAATTAGGCATATTGCATCATTTATATTGTAGACTTACATCAATTTTAATTGATACAAACAAAAATAGAATCAACGGCTCTGAAAATGGTGATGCAAATATTTTCATCAATTGTTATAATTGATGTTAATATGTGTCACTTGTAAGAAATAATATAAATTTGTTGTTATAAGCTTGAAGTAACTTGAGGTTTAAGCTAAATATATTTAGGAGAATCTAAATACACATATTTAATATGTGAGTTTTACTTTTCTTTAAAAGTTATCTGAAGTTAGTTTTCCTATTGTAGCACAACTTATGAGATTTAAGCTAAGTATGTTTCCTTTTATAAGGAGGTGCTAAATTGTAGCACAACTTATGAGATTTGTGAGCTTAAGGTTTTGAGTTATTTTCCTTATTAATAAGAGAGTCATTCTTATTAAGCGTTGAGTTCATAATATTGAGAAACTAGATTTGGTATCAGAGCCTAGGAGATTAAAACATCAACCAAGACATGGGTGATGTTGATATGAAAGATGAGTTGATCAAGGCCAAGGAGATTGGACCTTCCTCTGTTAAGTGTCCTATGTTAAACTCTGCTAATTACACAGTTTGGGCTATGCGAATGAAGATTGCTCTCAAAGTAAACAAAGTATGGGAAACCATAGAACCTGGGAACAAAAACGATGAAAAAAATAATATGGCGATTGCCCTGTTATTCCAATCCATCCCAGAGTCTTTGATTCTACAAGTTGGAGAGCAATATACTTCAAAAGGAGTTTGGGATGCAATTAAGGCGAGACACGTTGGTGCTGAGAGAGTAAGAGAAGCTAGATTACAAACTCTAATGACTGAGTTTGATAGAATTAAGATGAAGGATGGAGACACGGTGGATGTTTTTGCTGGAAAAATTTCTGAAATTTCATCAAAATCGGCAGCTCTTGGAGAAACTATTGATGAATCAAAGCTTGTGAAGAAATTTCTTAACAAGATATATACACATCGTTGCATCTCTTGAACAAGTTCTTGACCTTAACGCAACAATGTTTGAAGATATTGTGGGAAGATTAAAAGCTTATGAGAAAAGAATCTGTGGGGAAGAAGAAGAAGAACAAGATGATCAAGGCAAGCTTATGTACGCCAATGCGGTTTCTCGACAAGAAAACCATTCTCGACAAGAAAACTATGGGAGTAGCAGAGGTAGGGGACAAGGAGACTGGAGAGGAAGAGGCTGTGGACATTTTGGTTCTTTCCAAACCAGATGGAACAGACAAGGACGAGACAAAGAAAGAGAGGCGATGATAACATGTTTTCGATATGATAAACAGGGTCATTACGCATCAAACTATCCCGATAGGTTGCTTAAGCTTCAACAAGCAGTTGAGAGGAAGGACGATGACACACAAGAAGCCGATGAACTAATGATGCATGAGGTGGTATATCTCAATGAAACAGACAGGGACGAGACAAAGAAAGAGAGGCGATGATAACATGTTTTCGATGTGATAAACAGGGTCATTACGCATCAAACTGTCCCGATAGGTTGCTTAAGCTTCAAGAAGCAGTTGAGAGGAGGGACGATGACACACAAGAAGCCGATAAACTAATGATGCATGAGGTGGTATATCTCAATGAACAAAAGGTAAAACCAAAAAGATTTGAAGCGAGTCTAGATACTAAACACGTGTGGTATCTTGATAATGGTGTGAGCAACCAAATGAGTGGAGATCGAATGTTCTTCTTGAATCTTGATAAGAGAGTGACAGGAATGGTGAGATTTGGAGATGATTCCCGCGTTGATATAAGGGGTAAAGGTTCCATTCAATTTGTGTTCAAGAATGGTGTGAAGAAAGTCTGACACAATGTGTATTACATACCGAAGTTGAAGAGCAATATAATAAGTCTTGCTCAGGCTACGGAAGCAGGATGTGAGGTTCGAATGAAGGAAGACCTATTGATGCTATATGATCGATTAGGACAGTTGTTGGTGAGAACAACTAGATCAAGAAATCGCCTGTACAAAGTTATCTTGGATGTCGAATATACTAAGTGCTTATAGTTAACGACTTTGACTGAATCATCAAAGTGGCATGCACGATTGGGTCATGTTAACTCGGAGACAATGAAGATGATGATCAATGAAGAGCTAGTGAATGGTATACCAAAAATTACGGTAGAAAAGGAAATTTGTGCGTCGTGTCTCTTTGGGAAACAAACAAGGAAATCCTTTCCTCAAGCAACCACATATCGAGCCTCTCGAACTCATTCATGGAGCTCTTTGTGGACCTATCACACCTTCTACTACGGCTCATAAGAGGTACGTTTTCGTGATCATTGATGATTACTCATGGTATATGTGGACTATCTTGTTGAAGGAAAAGGGTGAAGGATTTGAAAAATTCAAGAATTTCAAGATACTTGTTGAACAAGAAACAAAGGCTGTGGTAAAGATGTTTCGAACGGATAGAGTTAGAGAGTTTGTGTCTCATGAATTTCAAGGTTACTGTGGTAAGTATGGAACAAAGAGACATTTAACGGTACCATATTCTCCTCAGCAAAACGGTGTCTTCGAAAGGCGCAATAGAACTCTCTTGGAGATTATTAGGAGTAACTTGAAACATATGAATGTACCAAACTACCTATGGGGAGAGGCCATGAGACATGCTACCTACTTAATCAACAGAATTGCAACAAGATCGCTGACTAAATCAACACCATATGAGATGCTTAAAGGAAAGAAACCAAATCTCGACCATGTTAGGGTATTTGGTTGCATCGGATATTCAAGAACGGAGGCTGTTGGGAGAAAAAACTAGATGATAGGTCGAGAATGCTGGTACATCTGGGAACAGAACCCGGTTCGAAGGCTTATCATTTGTTTGATCCTACGACCAAGAAAATAATAGTCAGCCGAGATGTGATCTTCGATGAAAAGCAAAACTGGAGCTGGAACAATGTTGAAAGAGAGACAGTAGCAACTCCAGAATGTTTAGCATTGATTTGGAAGAATTTGGTAATAGAGGGATCGAAGCCCGTGAAGAAATAGAGGAGAATAATCATGATACTCAAGCGATGAGTGAGAAGTGGTGAATGAAGATGTAGATGAAGTAGAAGTAGAAAACGTTGGAGATGGAAATGAAGAAAGTTAAGATGATAGCATGAATGAGGCTATGTCACTATCACAGCTGAGGAGATCAATGAGACCGCATGTTAAGCCAGCATACTTAGATGATTATGTTCTTATCGTAGAAGAAGAATGTGAACGTTTTTTTTTTACATTGAATGATGAACCATGGAGTTTTAGCGAAGCAAGAGAGTTAAAAGTATGGATAGAAGCATGTGAGGATAAACTCTCTTCAATAGAAAGGAATAAAACTTGGGATTTGGTAGATCTTCCTGCTGGAGTCAAGCCTATCGAATTAAAATAGGTATTCAAGTTAAAGCTCAATTCTGATGAGAGCGTAAACAAATACAAGCACGATTAGTGGCGAAAGGTTATGTTTGTTGGTCTTAGATTTGAATCCACAATAAAGCCCAATATGTTTATTTTGTCATTACGGCCCAAAAGGAGAAAGACGAGTAATTACGTTTCAAATTCTACTCAACAATTACGACCACCATTAATGGTGATTGCGCTGGAGACGATATCAAGGGAGAGCGGAATTCTCGAAGGAGATTGGAATCAAAATGATTTGTAACAGGCGAATTAAATGTGGTGAATTAATTGAGAAGGAATGGAGGTTTCGAGAGATAGAGTATAAAACCCAAGCGAGGAAGAACGTAGAAGGGGGCTTTTTGGCTGGGTCTTCTTCTTCTTCTTCTTGTCTTTTCCTTCTGTAATCTTGAAAACCAGCAATACTCAATAAGAACATATACGATTCTTTGTTTTACAGCAATTTATCAATTATACTATTGTTTTATTCATCTAGACTCGATTAAACATCTCTGTCTATTAATCTCTTGGTCTGATCCGAATCAATCCGGATTCGAGATTCACATTTTGGCACCGTCTAAGGGGACCCGAAACTATTTCGCCCGTATCAGCTCTCAGGATCGCCTTTCCTTTTTATGATGTCGGATCAAGACGATCAAAGTAACGTTTTGTCTTATATCAAAGTTATGTTGTCCGATCTCAAGTCTGCGTCCGATCAACAAAAGACTTCAAACGACGCTTTGGCAGCATGCTTTGCCTCTCATGAAGAGTTAGTCTCTTCCCAATTTACCAATCTGGCTGCGGCACAGGTCGAGCTGGAATCGCGCCTTAACGTGTTAAGCACTCCGGTGATTGGCGCTAATCTACCAATTCACCCAGTTCACTGAGTTAATGTTTCATCTGTCGATGCAACTGCTTCGGGAGCAAGACATGTGAATCCAATTGGGACCTCTGAACCTCACTTAAATGAGCAGATTCCAATTTGCTTTATCATGGTGAATCCGTCTAACCAGGGAACGGGTTCTAGGTTAGACTCAGAACCCGTGGTTGAACCGCATAACTTTCCTCTTCCACCCAAGTCAGATCAACGAAACTCAATTCGGTCTGAATCAGAAAGCGATCAAGTTCATGGCCTAAATACTCCGAATTCAGATAGGCGACATTCTTTGTCCGGAGGAGTTCCAGTTGGACAAAGTGGGTCCGATTTCGAGACTTTGCGTAAGGATCTTGACAGAACTAATGCGGAGCTTCTCGCAGTGACTTCCAAGGTTTACAAAGTGGCGAGTGCGGCTCCGGACATTGTCCGCATCATTGAAGAAACTGAGAGAACTACGTTCACTCCAAGAATTGCGAACGCGTGAATCCGACATACGGGAAAGCAAAAACTTCCTACCTATGAGGGAAATTCGGATCCGAAGGCTTTTTTTACCGCATTTCGTATTGCAGCAGCTCGTGCTCATTTCCATACGGACGAAAATGACATCGGTTTTTGCCGATTTCTTACCGTGAACCTCGAAAGTTCAGCGTTGGAGTGGTTCTCAAAGATTGAAGAGGGCTCCATTGACAATTTTAATCAGTTGTCAACGGCATTCCTCAAGCACTATTCAATCTTCATGAATAAAGGAACGTCGACCGCTGATCTTTGGAATTTATCGCAAGGTGCGACAGAACCTTTGCGTAGTTTTATTGAACGATTTAAAAATGTCAAAGCTAAAATAGCTTGAGTTGATGATTCTACTGCTTTACAAGCTCTAAAGAATGGTCTCTGGCATGAATCACTATTTCGTTTTGATTTAACGATTCATAAAGCGGAAACGATAGAGGATGCTCTTCATCGTTCCACAAACTGGATTGATGTAGAGGAGGAGAAGACGGCTCTCGCAAAAAAATCCAAACCCCATAAATCGGTGCAAGATACCTCCCCGTACTCGAAAAAATTCGTAAAGAGAGATAACAAAGATTTTCGAAGTTATGGTGGCGGAACACACGCTTATGTTGTGGCTCGAAACTTTGACAAAAGGTCGTATGGCTCAGGGCCAAAGAGCATGGATCGAGATGAAACTGCATTTTGTGAAATTCATAAGTGTAAGGGCCATGCCACGCAAGATTTTTTTAAATTAAAAAGATTTCTCGCCGCAAAATTTGCTTTCGGAGAACTATCGAATGCAGGACTCGACATAGAAAGTCTAAAACGAGAACTGATCGATGATAACCAAAATAATCGTGAAGATACATCTGCCACAAAGAGAAGGAGATCAGAAGAAAAAATGGATTCACCTATACCGACTCAAAAGAAAAGGATCGACTTCATCATGGGAGGGTCCAAGTATTGTCGCGACACGGTGACGTCAATTAAAAATCACCAGCGAAGAGCCGACTTCGGTCAAATACGATTTGCGCCAGAAGTTGATATAGAAATTTTTTTCTCTGAAAAAGACACGGTTGGGCTGAACCAACCGCACGATGACGCGTTAGTTATTAAACTTGACATCGGAGCAAACTGCGAAGTTTCGCGAATCCTTATTGATACCGAAAGCTCCGTCGACCTAATTTTTCTCGACACTTTGGTCCGCATGGGAATAAGCAAATCGGAAGTTCAAGGAGCTCCTACCCCATTAATCGGATTCAACGGTATGACTGAGATATCGGTTGGGACAATCTGACTTCCGGTATCGGCAGCCGGAGTACTTAAGCTTATCGATTTTACCGTTATTGACCAACCAGCAATGTATAATGTGATCCTAGGAACCCCGTGGATTTATGCGATGAAGGCTATTCCATCAACGTACTATCAGTGCGTTAAGTTTCCGACCCCAAACGGAGTTGCGGTGGTTCACGGTAGCCAAAAAGATTCGCGTATATACTATATGAGCGGGTATAAACTTTAGTTGCAATAGCAATTAAAGCAACGGCGAGAGTTATCTCTAGTAGGTACGCTCGCCAACTTCGATTTTCCAAAACAAGACCATTCGAAGAACTTAGAGAACACGAGTCCACGAGTTGAGCGCGAAAAAGAGCTTAAAGACTCGACTTTGACCACTAGTTCATCTAGCGATCGAATTATCTAAATCTGCATTGACGACGATAACCCAGACCGTTGTGTTGGCATTGGAGTCGAGCTTAGCGAAGATTTAAAGCGAGAACTAGCTGAGTTTTTAAGAGAAAACAAAAATTCTTTTGCTTGGTCCTCTGACGACATGCCGGGAATTGGAATAGACATTATTTCACACGAGTTAAACATTGATCCGACTGTTAAGCCTGTAAAACAGAAATGATGCAAGTTGGGACCTGAAAATTCTCAGGCCGTTAACGACGAAGTCGAGCGTTTGCTGGAAAATGGCTCTATCCGTGAAGTTAAATATCCTGATTGGTTGGTCAACCCAGTGGTTGTCAAGAAAAAGAACAGAAAATAGAGTGTTTGTGTTGATTTCACGGACTTGAACAAAGCATGTCCAAAGGACAGTTTTCCACTCCCGCATATTGACCGACTTGTTGAGGCGACAGCGGGGAACGAGCTTTTGTCTTTCATGGATGCATTTTCTGGATATAATTAGATTCGAATGAATCTTGACGATCAAGAAAAAACATCGTTCATTACGGATCGTGGGATCTACTGTTACGAAGTGATGCCTTTTGGGCTAAAAAACGCTAGAGCCACCTACCAAAGGTTGGTAAACAGAATGTTCTCGGAACAATTGGGAAAAACGATAGAAGTCTATATCGATGATATGCTGGTGAAATGAACAGTTGCCGGAGAACACGTCGCCCATTTAAAGGATTGTTTTCAACTCCTTAATCAGTTCGGAATGAGGTTGAACCCCACAAAATGCACGTTTGCAAGAACTTCCGGAGAATTTCTAGGATATTTGGTGACCAAAAGAGGTATTAAAGCAAACTCCAATCATATCAAAGCTTTCTTGACCATGTAGTCTCCCACATCGACCCGAGAAGTTCAACGATTGACTGGACGAATCGTAGCTTTGAATCGATTTATTTTGTGGTCCATTGATAAGTGTCTTCCGTTTTTCCAACTTCTCAAAGGAAATAAAAGATTCCATTGGGATGATAATTGCGAAGAAACTTTTAAGCAATTTAAGCAATACTTGGCATCTCCACCAATTTTATCAAAACCTATTCCCGGAGAACCATTGTTCCTCTATATTGCAGTGTCCCTCGCGGCCATAAGCGGAGTCCTCGTTCGAGAAGATAGGAACGAGCAGAAACCTATCTTCTATGTGAGTAAAAGTTTAATCGATCCGGAAAAACGGTATCCCGTGATGGAAAAGTTGGCCTCGCCGTAATATTCTCGGCTCTCAAACTCCGCCCTTATTTCCAATCACATTCAGTTATTGTGATGACAAGTCAGCCATTACGAACTATTTTACATAGTCAAAGTCAATCAGGTTGTTTGGTGAAATGGGCAATCGAGCTGAGTGAGTACGATATCGAATATCGTATTAAAACAAGCGCAAAGTCGCAAGTTCTCGCAGATTTTCTCATAGAACTTACGACTGAAAATTTTGGGAGTATGCCCTTAGGAACTAAATGGGACTTTACGTGGACGGTTCATCGTCAAAACACGGTTCTGGAGTCAGAATCCGCCTAATTTCTCCAACCGGGGAAGCAATTGAGCAGTCTTTTAGGCCTGTCTTTAACACCTCATACAACAAAGCCGAATACGAGGCTCTCATCGCCGGAGTCAAGGAATTGTACGCCTTTACCGACTCCCAGTTAGTCGCGAACCAATTTAATGGTGAATATGAAGCCAAAGACGAGCGCATGGAGGCATACTTAAAGATTGTTCAAAAGTTATCAGCTCAGTTCGATAGTTTCGAATTGACTCGAATCCCAAGGGGGGAGCACACGTCAGCCGATGCCTTGGCAACCTTAGCCTCAACCTCTAATCCACTAGTTGGATGGGTCATACCCATCGACAGTATAGAGGAACCAAGTATAAGCCTTACTACATAAATTTTTGCCGTCACCACACGATCAATGAAAAGAAAGGCAAATTTGTCTGAAGGTGTAGAAGCTAATATTTTGCCCAAAAAAAGAAAGGCGAGGCCCGCTAAATATTTAGACAAGTCTAAAGATTCTGGTACAGAAAATTCCAACCCCGTTAGCCCACGACAAAAAGGCAAAGCAAAAAAACCGATGGATGTGGGCCCGGGTGAACTAATTTCTAATATACGATCACAAGATGGCATGGTGGAAAACCAGTCAAACCACGAGGGAGGTATTCTTATCAAGCCGAGCTCTGTACCATGTGAAGAAAGCAGTGAGCATGGGCGAGATTTCGAAACAATAGACCCAGCTCCGGAAGAATCAATTGTGGAAACAAGGAAAGTATCTGAGAAGTCTATGTTGAAAAATTATAAACCCGGGGACCTTCACGATGAGGATGAGCATGCTGAGTTAGAACAGAAATTGCAAGAACCAATTATTCTTGGTAGCCCAATCGACTCGGAATAGGTAGAGGGAACCACCCGGAGCTATGTTGGCGATCTACCAGATTAGAGAATTCCGATAAAAGAATATATCACGACAGGAAAAATTCCCAATAATAAGTGGAAAGCGAGAAAATTAAAAGTAGTTAGTGCAAGATTTTGCATTATAAAAGGCGCTTTGTACAAGCATAGTGTATCGGGACCATACCTAACTTGTATAACCGGGGACGATGCTGATACGGTTTTGAGAGAAATCTACGATGGTTTATGTGGAAATCATTCCGCAGGACGGGCTCTCGCTTTTAAGGTGAAATGGAAAAGATATTTTTGGCCCACCTTGGTGGCAGATTGCGAAAAGTATTCCTTAAAGTGTGAATGATGCCAAAGGCACGCTCCACTCATACACCAGCCATCTGAACCACTCTCTTCGGTTTCGGCTCCATATCCGTTTATGCGATGGTCTATGGATATTGTAGGACCTCTCCACCCCTCTACCGGGAACGTGAAATATCTGTTAGTATTAACGGATTATTTCTCCAAGTGGATAGAGGCGGGAGCCTACAGAAACATAACTGATACTGTCGTTCAAAGATTCGTATGGAAAAACATAATTTGTCGCCATGGTTTGCCTTACGAGATCATAACAGATAATGGGTCCCAATTCATTTCTAAAAAGTTCGAAGGATTTTGCGAAACTTGGAAGATTCGTCTTAGCAAGTCTACTCCCTGATACCCTCAAGGAAACGGACAAGCAGAAGCTGCCAACAAATCAATTCTAAGCAACTTGAAAAAAGCTTGGGAGCCCACAAAGGAGGATGGGCCGACGAGTTGCAAGGAGTATTGTGGGCATGTCGAACAACTCCAAGAAAGACAACAAAAGAAACGCTTTTCTCGTTAGTTCACAGAATGGAAGCAGTTGTGCCTGCTGAAGCGGCCGTGCCAAGCTTAAGACGGAACGCGTGTCCACTAAGTGAAAAGGAGAATGACGAAATGCTCAAGGATAGTCTAGACGTGATTGACGAACGACGTGATCAAGCCATAATACGGATGCAAAATTATCAACAAGCGACGGCGCGGTACTATAACTCCAAGACAAAACAACAGAGATTTGACGTCGGAGAACTAGTCCTTAGACGGGTGTTCCAAAACACCGCCGAATACGGAGCTGGTAAACTTGGTGCAAATTGGGAAGGTCCATATCGGGTTAATAAAGTCATCCGACATGGAGTGTACGGCCTTGAAACAGTGGATAAAGTTCCTATTTCGCGATCATGGAATGCTATGCATTTGAAGAAGAACTATTCCTAGGAGCAAAAGTAACTGAACTACGTTCAGACTTGATCCCAACCTGGGTACGTAGGCAGCTCGTAATGCGGGTTCAGTCGTCCAATATTTCAAATGTTATTTACACAAATACGATTTATGATGCTTTTCATAATGTAACTCTTTACTTAACACTAAGTTACAAGTTCATCATTTTCATCGAATCCGTCTCGAATTACGTAAAGAGCTACAAGCTCACCATTTTCACCGAGTCCGTCTCGAATTAAGCAAAGACCTACAAGCTCATCATTTCTATCGAGTCCGTCTCGAATTATGTAAAGGGCTACAAGCTCACAATTTTTACCGAGTCCGTCTCGAATTACGCAAAGAGCTATAAGCTCATCAATGTTACCGAGTCCGTCTCGAATTATGCAAAGAGCTACAAACTCACCATTGTTTTTACCGAGTCCGTCTCGAATTATGCAAAGAGCTGCAAGCTCATTATTTTTACCAAATCCGTCTCGACTTATGTAAAGAGCTACAAGCTCGTTATCAGTTTTACGAAGTCCATCTCGGATTGTGTAAAGGGCAACATGCTCATCGTTTTTATAGCTTGTATTAAATTAAATGAAAGATACAAGCTGGTCATTTTTATCAAGATCTTCTCAAATTAAAGCATTCGAACCAGATCCATCTTACTGTGAGTGCTTTCTTTTTCTTCTATTTTTTTTTCGAGAGATGTGAACCTTGTTATAAAAGAAATGAGCTTTCCTTAAAAAAAAAAAAACAGAAGAAGGAAGTTCGGGAGTCTTCTAGTGCACGTTAAGAATTATGAAAGGGGGCTAGAAAGAAGTATTTGTGCAAATGCATGAAGTGGTTTGGTCCCATATGACGAGCCCAAAACGTTTAGTAATAATTCATTGAGAATGGATATTAAAAAAATACCATAGAGAATTTCGAAGCAAAAGATTCTTTTCTTATTAAAAGTTGAGAATATACCGAAAAAAGACAAGAGACCTGAATGTCATAAAAAAAAGACATAGATAGTTGGGTATGAGCCCAATAAAGACATGAGACTCGAAGGCCATCACGAGAGTAGGACATAGAATAGCATAAGTTCAAGCATCTTCCTCGGTTCCTAAGACCTCGTTCTCTCGAATTTCGCCTAAGAGAACTCCTGCATTGGTCCCGAATTGATTAAAAGGGAGAATTGACGAAATGAACTCCACAGCTGTCTCGGGCCCAAGAGTAGAACCGGACACGAGACGCTCCAACAGAGACAGATCAAGAGGTGGAATCCTTACTTCAGCTTTGGAGAGTTTCTCTTTAGGTTCCACCTAAAATAATAAAAAAATGTTAGGTCACGTAAAACAAAGTATCGGAAGATATGACATGATTGATCGTTACCTTTTCTAAGGAAACGGACTCGAGTTCAGCTTGAAAGTCCATGATCTCGCCTTTAACAATTTCCTCGAGGAGCTCGTAGTTAGCTTTCGTCTCGGAAGCCATGACAAGAGGCCCGCGTACAGCATCCCTCCCTGCCAAGTGTAACTTCACTTGAATAAGTATATCTTTGCATGTCGAGGCAATTTTGTTGGCGTTGCGAGCAGCGTTCGTCACGTCTAACTCACGGCTATCAAAAAGAAATTTGTACTTGGCTTCGATTTCACCAAGTTCACACTTCAACGACTCTTTGTCATTGGTTAATTCGATCAAAACATTGCTAGCAACGGAAAGTTTCCCCTTATAATCATCTCGAGAAATCTCAGCTTCTCGTAACTTGAACTCTAAGGCCCTAACCCTAGTGAGACGCTCCTCAGAAAGCTTTACGACTTCAGCACTCTCTGTTGCTGCATCATGCAAATTCTCAAGCTCAGCGTTAAGGGCAATGGTAGCGGCGTTTGCCTCTGAAGGATCAACTGGGGGAGGAACACTCTTGAGGCGACGTTCGTATGAGTCAATAGTCCGATTGTAGGCGGCGATAAGCTACAAACACAAGATTGCTTGTTAGAAATAAAATAACATATATGTTCGTATTTCTCAAAGAACGAAATGAACGGTAAGAAAGGCTACCTGCCCAGCGCACGACGTAAAGCTATGATAATTCTCGTTATCTTCTTGACCTAGCCTGTTAAACGGTGGAAGCCTGCACCCCGGCTTCCTAAAGTGTCTGAATAAATGAGCCGTAGATGTGGCATCCTCCGTGATTAAGTAGTTGGAGTTGAACTCGAAGTCCCAATAATACCGTAGCTTCTTCGCTCCACTCCGGGTTTTAACCATTCTCTGAAATCTTTCTCTTGTTCCGACCTGGTTGATTTCCTTCATCAGTATCACCAATGACCAAAGCGGTCGGGGCAGTTAGTTTCGACGACGATGCGCGAGAGGACCCGGCAGATCGTTTCACATTTAGGTTGCTCGAAGCAGGTATTCCCGAAACCAAGGAAAACCTAGGCCCAGTAGGAGCAACGACCGCAAGTTGAGCATCGCTGGGTTCAACGGGACATGGAGCACTCGGTGAAACGACCTGAGTGAGACCAGCTGCCCCCTTTGTCTTTTGGATTTTTCGTCCAGCGCGATAACCCATTTCCGACATTATAACAAACAACCCACGGAAAATTGAAAGTAACCTTGAAAGGCAAATAGTCAAAACAAAAGAGGTAGAAAAAGAGAAACAAGGAAAATATATTACCTCTTTACGAAGCAAACGTGATGTGAACAAGACAATATAGAGAAGTACCTTTATACAAAGTCTTGGGCGTGGAGAAGAAGATATCAAAAATTAAGATTTAATTCTAAAAGGCAATATTTGGAAAGTTTCCGCTATTATCCTCTAAAGCTGAATATGAGGGACGTGATTCAAATCATGAAAATATACGAGCATTTATGTCAACGATTTTCTTAAGTCTGTTGGCCTTAGATTTGAATTCACAATAAAGCCCAATATGTTTATTTGGTCATTACGGCCCAAAAGGATAAAGACGAGTAATTACGTTTCAAATTCAACTCAACAATTACGACCACCATTAATGGCGACTGAGCTGGAGCCGATATCAAGGGAGAGCGGAATTCTCGGAGGAGATTGGAATCAAAATGATTTGTAACAGGCGAATTAAAGGTGGTGAATTAATTGAGAAAGAATGGAGGGTTTCGAGAGATGGAGTATAAAACCCAAGCGAGGAAGAACGTAGAAGGGCGCTTTTTGGCTGGGGCTTCTTCTTCTTCTTCTTTACAGCAATTTGTCAATTATACTATTGAAACTCGATTAAACATCTTTGTCTATTAATCTCTTGGTGTGATCTGAATCAATCCGGATTCGAGACTCACAATGTTCAAAAACATGGCATTGATTACGATGAAGTATTAGCTCCCGTGGCACGCATTGAGACAATTCGTTTCATCATTGCGTTAGCAGCCTCATGTGGTTGGAAAATACACCATCTTGATGTAAAAACCGCGTTTCTCCATGGTGAATTGAAGGAAGAAGTCTATGTCACTCAACCGGAAGAATTTATAAGCTTAGGAAGTGAAGACAAGGTCTACAAATTGAATAAAGCTCTTTATGGTTTAAAGCAAGCACCTAGAGCTTGGAATGAGAAGCTAAAAAATCCTTAGAGAATTGAAGTTTCATAGATGTTTAAAGGAGCCATCGTTATATCAAAGAAAAGAAAAGGAGCATCTCCTCATCGTGGTCGTGTATGTCGGCGATTTACTTGTACATGATCGTCTTTGAGGTTGATTCTTGAATTTAAAGAAGAGATGGCAACCAAGTTTGAGATGAGTGATCTTGGGAAGTTGACATTTTATCTTGGAATTGAAGTGCATCAATTTGAAGGAGGTATCATTCTGAATCAAGAAAGATATGCGCAGAAAATATTAAGAGAAACTAGAATGGAAGGTTGCAACTTATGCCATGTACCTATGGATCAAAATTTGAAATTATCAAAGTCTCAAAAGGAGAAAACCATCGATGAAAGGGAGTATAGAAGAAGCATTGGTTGTCTAAGATATCTACTTCATACACGTCCATATTTATCTTATAGTGTTGGAGTTTTGAGTAGATATATGCAAGAGTCAAAAGAATCCCATGGAGCAGCGCTAAAACAAGTTTTGAGGTATTTGCGAGGAACATCTTATTTTGGTCTTGTATTTGCACGATCGGATGGTGTAAGATCACTCATGGGTTATAGTGATAGTTCACATAATGTTGATAAGGATGATGGTAAAAGCACAACATGACATATGTTCTATTTTGCCGATTGTCCAATCACTTGGTGTACACAAAAGCAAGAAATGGTGGCTTTGTCATCTTGTGAGGCTGAATTCATGGTAGCTACAGAAGCGGCAAAACAAGCCATTTGGCTTCAAGAACTCTTTGCTGAGATAACAGGGAAGGAATTTGAGAAGGTTACTATTTGGATTGATAATAAGTCGGGCATCGCGCTAACTGAGAATCTGGTGTTCTATGGTCGAAGCAAGCATATACACAAGAGATACCCACTTTATACGTGAGTGTGTCGGGAATGAACAAGTGGAAGTTGAGCATGTTCCGGGGAATGAGCAGAAAGCAGATATATTGACAAAAGCACTTGGAAGAACCAAGTTCAAGGAAATGAGAAGTCTTATTGGAGTTCAAGATGTGAGAGAAGATGTTTTCAAGCTTAAAGGGGAAAATGTTGTTATAAGCTTGAAGTAACTTGAGGTTTAAGCTAAGTATATTTAGGAGAATCTAAATACACATATTTAATATGTGAGTTTTACTTTTTTTTAGGAATTATCTAAAGTTAGTTTTTCTATTGGGTTTTGGAGTTATGTTACTCTTTATAAGGAGGTGCTAAGTTGTAACACAACTTATTAGATTTGTGAGTTTAAGATTTTGAATTATTTTCCTTATTAATAAGAGAGTCATTCTTATTAAGCGTTGAGTTCATAATATTGAGAAACTAGAAAATTTTCTACATCAATTGTATAAATGGTTTTCAAAAAAAAATTGTATAAATGATGTTAATATTTATGACATTTATACCAATTTATGTTATATATTTATATCAATTTTCTACATCAACGTTTTTAGGAATGCTTCAAAAAAAAAAAATTGTATAAATGATGTTAATTTTTGTGACATTTATACCAATTTATATTATATATTTATATCAATTTTATAATTGATATGATGTTGTATCGATTGTGATTAATTGAATATTAGTTTTCATATGTGATTTGATTAATTAAAAAATGATAAAAACAAAATAATAATAAAAATGTGTTATAAATGGCCTCATCCTCTATATATTAATAGAGGAGACACTAGGTGAAAAATCCTAAGTGTCATCTAAAGAGGATTTTAAATAATTCTTAATAAAGACTATTAATAATTCTTAATGATGGATATATTGAAACAACAAATATATGGTAATTAATATAGAGGATTTTATTTAAAGAATATATAAAATATATAAAATATTTGAGAATATCTTATTTTTTTTCAATAACTATAAAATATTTTTACTCTAGTCAAACGCGAGATTAAAATATTTCTCAACTAAAAATAAGAAAGATAAAACATTCTTATCTATATGTCAAATAGTATATATCTCCCATACAAATAAAAATCTCACAAAATTTAATTTATATGACACTTATATTAAAGAAATTTTTTTAAAAATATCAGTTTTCAAGTGCCACTTTTCAAAAATGCCACATTTTCAAAATCTTTTTAAAAATACCACTTTAAAAAAAAAAATCATCAAATCATTTATGTTTGAATTAACTATGTTGTATTAGGGTTTAGTTTTGAGGGTTTAAGGGACTTTAGGGGTCAAAACATTTTTTAGGGTTTATAATTTAAAGATTTAGGTTTTAAAAAATCATATTTAGTGGTATTTTTGCAAATGGACATCTCTAAATGACATTTTTGCAAATGTACACACCAAAAATGTCATTTTTGCAATTGCCCCTATATTAAATGTAGTGAATTTTTCAAAAATACCACTTTTAAGATACCACTTTTAAAAAATGTCATCATTCTACGTTTTCAAAAATGTCACTAATCCTCTATATATTAATTGAGTAGATATTTGGTGAAAAAATCATATATCATTCAATGGAGATTTTAAGAAACATGTCATTTAAATGAATCAATGAAAACATTTCAATTAAAATCATATGCTATGGTGAAAATCTCTTCACTTTTTTATTAATTTTATAATATAAACCCAGTAATACACATTTTTCCATATTTAATTTTAACTAAATGTAATATTTAGATTTACCATATGATCTATTTAAAAAAATATATATATTAAGAAGTTTTCATTATTATATTTGTAACAATATTATTTATTTGTAAACGACAACTAAATTTACAAATATTTTACTTTTCATTATTGAAAAATATATATTTTTTGTTTGTTATGTACGACAAATTCATATAAATTTAAAATTTATTTGTTTTATCGTATGCTATAATTTACACAGATAATAAAAATTAATTTTACACTTCAAATAAATTGAAACAAATAACATTTGCATTAATTTTAATACTTTATGCAAAATTGGTCAAAGCATATAACATCAAAATATGCTTGATCAAAATTTAACTTTATGACATTTATGTACAATAGATAACATTTTGTACATTTATAAATATTGGAATACCCATCTAAATATTAAAATAGATTAGAAAAAGTATTTAATTTTACGCTTGACGTGGGTCAAAATCTAGTATTTTATTAATTAAGCCAATATGGACACCAAAAATAACTGTGTGTCGAAGGGCCGTAATTTGACTTAATATACATTTTGGCTAATTCTAAAATGATGAGTTTATTTTATACGAGAATAATTTTTTTTCACCCATGTTTTGTTTTCGATGTGGGACAAACAAAGTTTTTAAAAATAAGGTCGTGTATATTAATTATTTTATTAAAAAAAATTTAGCATCACTTTTTTTATTGATACACAATTTACATTTTTTTATAATTGATGTGAAAAAATAATAAGAATACACATCAACTAAATAGTTAATGTAAATTTTTATTTTGTATCAGTTTTTTTCATGTGATATAATTTGAGAAATAAATAGTATCAGTTTTACTTAATCGATGCAAAATACACTAATAATGACGTCAATTAATATAATTGATGTTAAACTACAAAATCTGTATCACTTGTAAATAAATAGTTCTAAGTAGTACTCTCTCTGTTTCAAATGTATTGTGTTTTAGAAAATTTGTACATATTAAAAAAACATATTAATTTTGATCTATTAATACATTATTTTTTGCACTAAACATTTTTTCATAAATTTAAATCAATAGTAGTTCAATAAAATTAATTAATGTGTTTTAAATTTTACAATTCATCATCATTAGTTCTTAAAAACTGTATTGAAAATTGAAAATATCATATATTTTGAAACAAATTTTTTTCTAAAATATCATACATATTGAAATGGAGGGAATATCATTTATTTTTATGATACATTTAAATTGATGCAATTTATACTTTTTTTAGTATGTTCGTAATTCGATGAAAAGTAAAAGGACAAAATGGGAGAATGTATGTGCAATACCGACTTTAAAGTCAATTCGTAACGGTAGCCAGCCACCGACTTACCATGGCCCATGGGTCCACTTCTTGTCCCCATTTTCTGCTCTCTCTCGCCATCTGACTTGTATTAGGATAATACTACTCTCTGTTTTTAATTGATTCATGTTTTAAAAAAAAATTATTTCAAAAAAATTGATCTTTTATATTTTTAAGTAATTTTTATAAAATAATGATCATGAATTATTAATTTTAAATCATATTAATTGATTTTGTTAAATTACTATTGGTTAAAAATTATAAAAAATTGTTTAGCAAAAAAATTAATATATAGTAAAAAGTTAATATATTTTTTTAATGTGTGAAAATTCTAGAAAATCAATCAGTATATAAAATAGCAGAAATACTATATAAGTCTATAATTATATGTACCGGAGAACTATATTTATGTGATATTTTTTACTTTATTTAAATTCCGGTTTAGTTCGGTTTTACTGTAAAAACTCAACGTGCATGCTGTTATTTTTAAGTATGGCCGTTACGTAAAATCACTGTATAGGTTTGTGGAAATAGTTATAATTTTGATGAACTGATTTGGTCTTTTTTTTTTTGTTAAAATTTTTTGATCCAATGTGGCATGTTCTTACTTTTTTCGGTGAGAAGAGTTTTACAAATATTTTGATCCAGTTTGGTATTCTTTTCGTTAGAATTTGATTAGATGATAGATGATAGGTTTCGACTTTCAAATTTATGTTAATGTTAAAATACGATTCTACAAATTACAAAGATATATCAATATCTAGTGATGTAAACGTTTACGTTTGGGGGTCAACATTTCGAAGTTCGTTTACAATACTAAAAAAGCTGATGATTTTTATTTTTCTTAGCTTTCACTATTTATAAACATATATATTACTTTATATAATATTAACTTCTTCTTTTTTATAAAGATCTTTTATAGTATTGTTGTGTAAACGAACAAAAGAAATCAAACACTTGGTTACTTTAAGGGTTTTTTTTCTACGATTTCCTCATTTGATATGTGTCGACTATTTCGTATATATAAAAATTGAGTCTGTTATCTGCACGACTCTTCTCGGGCCTATCACAGACGCAGCCTTCTCATTCGATTTGTATATAATCAAATATTAACATATTCATGTTTTCAACGATCCAGACAAAACTTTCAACTATATAAAAATAGCTCGAGTCGTCTAATATTTTGGAGTTTTTCTCCTCCAACTACAACACCAACCTCTCTCCTCCTCCTTTCACATATTTAATCCTCTGTTTCTTGCTTGGCCAAAACAAGATCAAGAAATCAGATAATTCCCCTAAACACCGGAGCCGCCATGGACGACGGAGCAGGAGCAACTGACGTGGCTGGCTCAAGGAAGAGAGAAAGACAATACAAAGGGATAAGGATGAGGAAATGGGGAAAATGGGTGGCTGAGATTCGAGAACCCAACAAGCGTACGAGGCTTTGGCTCGGCTCTTACTCTACTCCCGAAGCGGCTGCTCGTGCTTACGACACGGCGGTTTTCTACCTCAGAGGACCCACCGCTACGCTTAACTTCCCGGAGCTCCTGCCGTGTACCGAGAAATTCGCCGCCATGAACATGTCGGCGGCAATGATAAGGAAAAAGGCGACGGAGGTCGGAGCTCAGGTGGACGCGATTGGGACGGACGTGAGGAATACCAAACGCCGCCGTATAATTAGTCAAGAGGGAAGTTATGGCGGCGGGTTATTGGAGCGGGTTGACTTGAATAAGTTACCCGACCCGGAAAATCCGGATAATGATTTGGTGGGAAAATAGAAAGTATGCCGGTGGTTGTGTCTTTTATGATAGACGTTCGTTTTTACGAAAGTTCCCTTGTTTTGTCACTCTTAGGTTCCGATCCGAATGATGATGTTGCAAAAACAAGAAAAGATCTGCAAGACAAACTATGTAAATGTTTTTGATTTAGTAACCTATTATGGTTTTTCTTGTTAGTTTCTTGCAATCATTCAATTGTATGATTGATAAACAGTACAATATCAGTTCAATGAATGTGTAATCTTTACATCACAATCACATCAAGCTAGTCTATTTAGCAGTTTATTAAGAAGAAAGTCTTCAAGTTTACGTCCTTTTTTATTTATTTAACTTTCCGGTTTATGTTGAGCCGACATTGATTACTTGGGTTATTAAATGTTGTTAGGAGCCGACATTGCCTACTTGAGTTTGGCCGAAATGATGGAATATGACTTGTGGCGTAATTAATTAATTTTGTCTTATCTCTTAATTAAGGTCCATACTTAAAGTGAGTGGCCAAATATTTAGTAATCTCTGATTAAAGCCCATAAAGACATTATCCGATTAAGTGGTCACCAAGTGTGTTTCCTAGTTTCGATTGATGGGAAACAATGACAAAATGATAATGACAATGACAATCATTTTTTGTTTTTTTAGATTAGCTAGAATAACCTTTTTTTTTTTAAATAGCTAAAATAATTTTACTATTTTTTTATTGCTGAAATAACCTATTCTAGATTTTTTTTTCTTTCATAATACCAAAATTATCATTCGCAGATTATGCCAAGACATTGGCAGACTCTGCCGAAACATTGGTAGACTCTATCGATGTATTGGCAGACTCTGCCAATATCTAAAAATACGCACTCTACCAAAATATTGGCAAACTCTGCGGAAACATTGGCAGACTCCTTCGAGGTATTGACAGACTCCGCCGAGGTATTGACAGACTCTGCCAAGGTATTGGCAGACTCTGCCGAATCATTGGCAAACTCTGCGGAAACATTGATAGACTCTACCGATGTATTGGCAGACTCTGCCAATATCTAGAAATACGCAGATTCTGCCGAACATTGGCATAGTCTACCAATGTTCGGCAGAGTTTGCCAATGTTTCGGCAGAGTCTGCCAATACCTCGGCATAGTTTGCCAAGGACAATTTTGGTATTATGAAAGAAAAAAAAATCCAGAATAGGTTATTTCAGCAATAAAAAAATGGTAAGATTATTCTAACTTTTTTTTAAAAAAAAAGGTTATTTTAGGTAAATTTTTCTTGTTTTTTCTGTTACGGGTGTCACTGTGTCAAAGGACAACAGTGAGTCAGTGATTAAATGATATGTAATACATTTTGTTTGTATTACTGTCGCTAACAATGACAAAATGATACGTAATACTTTTTTCAGTGTTCTAAAAAGCGTTTTAGGCGGCGCTTAGGTGCTAGGCCCCTATAGATCGTGGCGATTACCGTTTTTGCAGCCTAAAATATTATGATATTATTATAATAAAATACTATAATTTTTTATATATAAATCGTAAAATTTTATATATTTAGCTATTAAATGATGAATATAAATACAATATAAATTTTATTAGTTATAAATTATGGTTTTTTATATATTTTATTGTATATATCTAATATATTATGTATTTTTGTAAAACGCTTAAACCGCCTATTAAATCGCCTAGGCTCCGATTAGGCGTTCTAGGCACTAGGCATTGGGTCACCGTCCGTTTAGCGCCTAGCGCTTTCTTGAACATTGTTTTTTTTTATATATTATTATCGCTAGCAACGAGAGTCTATGGGAAGGAAGGCAAACATAAACCAAAATGATATGTAATACATCTTTTAAAATTTTGGTCCCCAAAACTTTATAAACTCATCTATTCCGAAGTACATGTTTGATTGGCTTGTACCCAAGGCTGGTTCTGCTTGTGGTCTTTCATACGAAACGTATTATTCCGGCTGATTTTTTTGTTAATTTACGTTGGGTCTCAATTGTTTATAAGCGATAAAGTGGTGAGTGAGAGGTGGAGTGCTCGATCACTCGTTCCCGAACTTAATCTGTAATCAGGATCAGTAGCTAACACCTAGAGCTTTCAAGAAGTGTGACACGCTGACAACAACAGCATCTAGGTTTTTGGAATATCAGAAAATTTGGAATGAGTGAATTTCTTTAAAAATAATTATGTTCACTAACCTCATAACCCAACTATAACCACAAGTAAAGTATGATTATACAAGCTAGACACTCTCATATATACCTATGTTTCTTGGGAAATGAAGTGAAGACGTTCTTTAGTATGTTTCAAAGCTCCACGTACCACACAAGTCTTGTACTACCCAATCAAACTTGAAAGGTAAAGTGTAACCACTACACTGTAGACAACAAAATTGACACAAAAGTCAGATAGTTAAAACAACATTGGTCAGCAATGATAACTGTAAAACTTTTAACACTTTGTCAATTAGACATACTATTCGATTAGCGAGATAACCAAACACTGATATAGGACGGACCAGGCGATACATTGTAGTTACCTATAATCTAAGAGGTGTAAATAGGAGATTGAACCTCATTTACAACAAATTCAAAACACTATTACAAAAAGACCAACTTGAGCCTCTTACCTCACGACCAACACAGTAGTTAAGCCTCCTAGACGAGGTGATGTAGATAAAGCAATCCCTTGTAAGTAGAATCAAAAGAAAGATAGATTTATGCTCTTGTAGAGCTTATTGAGATAGAAGAATTTATTGCGATAGAGACTTAATACATAAATATAAGTAGCTCATAAGAGTTTTATTGTGCAAGAAAAGAGAAATGAAAAAAGAGAAAACTTCAGTGTTTTACCAAGAACAAAAGAAATTCGATTGATACTTCATAAAAAGGAGAAGGAGGCTGCGTTTTAAAAAGCCAAAGTTACTCCAACACAATGTCATTACACAATAATTTATATGAAATCTATCATGCTAAAACTCTAGACACATTGGCTAAGCTTGATTATAATCTTGGGCTTGAGCTCAGCCAAAGTTAGTCTAACACAGTGTCATTACATATATTAAATCTATCATGCTAAAACCCTAGATACATTTGCTAATGGGGTTGATTATAATCTTGGGTTTGATCTCTCTAATATCCCTAACCCATAAGCCAGACTGAACACGTTCCTTGGTTTCATTGAGAATCTCAAATACGCCCAATATTCCTTTCTCACCAATTTGTTTACTGCAATCCAAATAAGAGGAAACAAAGTCGCGCTACAACATAACAATTAAAACAAAAAAAAACCTTATAACCATGTATCAGAATACAAGGAAAAACAAAAAACTCAAACTGAACTTTAAGATCTTGAATGATGAATTACTGACAATTGCAACTCGATCACCACTGTCAGCCCAGTAAATATTCTGAATCATTTCAATTATAAACAAAAACATTACACGTGAATATAGAAGAAAAGAGCAGTATCTGCTTTCCCTTGTCTAACAAAAATATTTCAGAAATTAACCATAACACCTATAAACCATTCTCATGTAGAGCTGCTGAGCTAGTATATAACCACTTAGGTTGACCGGAAACAGTGGCAAATCTTGAAATAAATTTTACTGGCGTCATTATTTAAAATAAATATTTTTATGATTAAAAACAAACTTTTGAAATAAATGAAAATTCCATTTGATTTAACTGTGTGTTTGTAATACAATATAATTCAATAAAGTGTTCTTGACAAAAAGAAAATGATTTAAAATAATAAAATTAAATATATGGAAAATTAAATTTAAAGATGTAAATAATTAAGGGTGGAAACAAATAAAGAAAATTAATATTAACAAGAGAAAAAAAATATGACAGAGTGGGGTCAAGAAGAGATTTAATCTTGACTATGTGGGGTCAAATGGTGTTTTTTTACTATTTTCCAACAAAACTTACGTAAATTAAATATGAAAATAGTTTATTTCAAAAAAATAGTTCATTTTACACCCCATTCCCTCAGTGGGTTCGCCTCTGACCGGAAAGTCTATTTTGCTAATCAAGGCTATCAAGCTATATTTCACCAGTCAAAGAAGCAGATAGAATCACTTGTGCTCTGCTGAGAAATAAATACCTTAATTAAAAAGCATGCTATACTTATATCTATATTTTTTCCTTTTAAAACTAAAGAAAATATCTAGGATCAAAATCCTTGAAATAATAAACCAAACCTCGTAATTGTTTTTTCTGTCACATCTATATATTTTATTTATATAATATACATATTGAATAATTTATATTTTATTTTCAATAGTTATTTATGGCCAAACTTAAGGCTACCATTGACAACTCTCTATAAGACATTCGTACACAACTAACACATTTCTATATATATTAAGTGAGAAGACATAATACAAAAAAATTATAAATGTCATTCAAATAATGTTTTCGGGAATATGTTATTTAATTTAACCAACTACAACAATTCAATCAAAAATAATATGCCATGGTGAATAATTTATATTTTATTTTCAATAGCTATTTATGGCCAAACTTAAGGCTACCATTGACAACTCTCTATAATACATTCGTACACAACTAACACATTTCTATATATATTAAGTGAGAAGACATAATACAAAAAAATTAAAAGTGTCATTCAAATAATGTTTTCGGAAATATGTTATTTAATTTAACCGACTACAACATTTCAATCAAAAATAATATGCCATGGTAAAAATCTTTACATGTTCTCATTATTTTTATTACTTAAGTCTACCAATATATATTTTACAAATTTAAACCCAACTAAAATACATATGTGACCTTCTCTAACATAAGCCTACAAATATATATTTTATCATGTCAACTATTTTAAATATTTTTCTCATATTTAACAATTTTTATGAATTTTTTTTATATTTTAACCCGACTGTGGCCACTGTTCAAAATCTAGTTCTATTATAATATTGAACGCTATATAATCTATACCAAAATGTATACACATAATATGGAGTCATTCGTCACATATGTATAATATAGGTAGTTTTTGCATTTGTAATACAACATTGAAATTATACACAATATTTGGATTCATCATGAACCATATAATTGTTTTATTGTATATCGTAGTACTAGTTTATATAAATTTATGTGTATAAACTTCGTCTCAAACATCATATCATATAACCGATATCCTAAACCCTAATATAAATGGATACTTGTCGTGAATATAATGTAAAAGTTGTAGATCTAATTTGGAATTATTTGTGAGATGTTGCAACTATACTAATAAAAAAATTACAGAAATGTTGGTATTCATTTGTTTAATAAAACGCTTGCAACATAACATATATGGATCAATAATCAGTTCAGTCTTTAAAATAACGTTTTATCAGGTTAGACCATTAATATTGTTTGTAACATAGATGAATCAGTAATCACTCCAGGTCAGATAAGATTTCTCTTTTCCATTAGTATTTCCAACACACTCAGTCTTTTACACTCTTAACACTTCAATTGTTCTCTTCTTTTGATCGTAGGACAGTTATTGATGAAGTGTCCAAACCCCTCGACATTCATGACATTGTTTTTCACTTTGAACACTTCAGTTGTTTACCTATAAGGATCTATACACATCTAGTCCCTATATTGTTTTCTATTCACGAATCAATAACCTATACGACCCAATAATCTCACGCTTTTAGTGAATTAAATGGCTGAACACTCGCTTTAACAACTTCTATTTTTTGGTCACGCTTCAAGTTACAATCTCTCAAAAATGAGACTCTAAGTGTTAGCTCTCCTGATCACGATCCTTAGACCTTATATACGGATATCGCAAACCTTAATCCTAGGATTCTCTTAATATTCTCCAAGATATGCGAAACGGCACAAATGTATTCTTCAAATTTATCATTTACATAATTGGTGTACGCCAAAATGTTCAAATCTTCTGCGTGAATATTCTCTGTCCAACTGAGCAAGTCTTGACCAATAGTTTTCCCGCCACTCCAAGCCTCTTGTCGCATGTACAGCTGTCTGATGCATGCTCTGTGTTCACAGCTTCTAACTCACATCTGCATCTTCAAAGCTTTCTCCTCCTCGACAAAATGATTTGTGTAAGAAGATTTGTTATTTTACCATAAGTTAGAACTATGTTCCTAGATTCCCTTAATTCAAATCTATTTGAGAGATGTTAAGACGAAACTTAGACTCCGATTGATGATGAGATGAGCATAATTTCCGTCTTCTACCACTGGTTATTCTATTTCTAGTATAATGATCTAGATACGTAATTGGACCTCAATCATTTATAATGGCGCCACCATGTGGTACATGGTCCACCGCTGGTTCCGTCTCTCAATGTATCTCGATTAATTCACATGCTTTCCTAATTTACACGGACAAATATTAATCGTCTTGTCATAAAATTTGCTATTATTATATCTTGTTTTTTGTCCATTTTTGTTCGAGGAACTTGATATTGTGTTCCGTGACAAATCAAAATTGTCAGATTGTGACTTAGTGATTTGCCTATTCGGAGAAGATAAGTCATTGAACCTTGTTTGCATAATTAATTGGTCTATGTGTTGTCGAAGCTGCTCCAATATGCCCAAGCTGCTCAGGCTGCTCCACAATCACAACTCCATGCTCGTCTAACTTCTGGCTCTGAGCATTGTACCTCTGACCCTCTAAATCCTGAAGAACCCCATCTTCACCTCTGATCAAAACTAAAGGATTGACCATCTTGGCTACCTTTTTCACTGCTCGGTTAGCTCGCTCTAAAGCTCCCAACTCAGAAACAAAATCCACTAACTCTTGATTCTTGTTGCTTCTGGTCTGGCGATTAGGCATGCACCTGAAACACACAAAAACAAAAACAAAAAACGGAACTAAGTAAACAAAAATTAAAACTTAGACAAAACTCTAAAATCAAAAATCGATTGGTGAAATCAATTCCCCGGCAACGGCGCCAAAATTTGATATGTTCAAATTTCCCTGAGCTACTCTCTCAAATTAAGATATCGTAGTAGTACTTAGGGGTCGAATTCACAGGGAATCGGTTCACATAAAAGACTAATGATTTCAAAGTATGCTAAGTAAATATGTATGAATGTAATAAAAATAACAAAGTAAAGCAGGCAGATTATGATTTAGGTTCTAGAAATCAATAAGACAAAGGAGTTAGGCTATGGGTAATTCTTGGGAATGAATCAAAATTGAAGATAAAAGACTGTCAGAATTTGATTAAGTGCAGTTCTAGAACTCGAACACTAGTGTAAAATCAATCACCTTTCGTTGCAGAGACTATCTATGACTAAATCCCTAAATTCCAAATTTCTTTGCAAACTTAGTGAATAAAGACAAGCAATAAATTCAAGTTCGATTGTTCACAAAATTACTAAGCCAAATTTCTTTGCGAATAGATAATTTTGCTCATCTAAGATTAGGTCAGATTGTTAATAATACTTTCGCATCTATTAAAGCAACCTAGGATTTCCAATTTCAGTTGATCAATCCTGAAATCAGAGTTAAAGAAATCTAGATGAAGAACAAGTAGATAAATCCCAACAGAGTTTCAATCCTAACAATTTCTCATTAAACCCTTGAATCCCCAAAACCTAACAAGCAAACTACTCAGACATAGATGAAGAAAACATCATGAATGAAATAAATTGCATAAAAAATAGAGTAAGAGATACAGAGGGTTAGAAATCGATGGATGTCAAGCACAGATTTGTCTCCCTAAAAGCTCTCCAAATCTCTCTCTCTCCAAGTCTCAATCGAAAACAAGATGATCCCATGAAAACCTAAAAGAACAATATATATATGGTGTATCAAAAACGGACTGGGCTTTTTTGTAAACTTCTGGGCTTCTTGGGCCAAAAAGAAATTCTTCAAACTTGAAATCTTCTTGCCAGACATGTGTGCGTCGATCGACACACCTAGTCTGCGTCGGTCGACGCAACTTCATAACTCAACTCTCTTCGCGTCGGGCAAGTGTGCGTCGATCGACACACATGGCTTGTGTCGATCGACGCAAGCTCCAAATTTCGACTCCTACTTGATCACTTCGATTCTTCATTCCTTGATGCTCCAAAATGCTCAAAAAGCTCCCATTAGGCTCCAATCGTCCCTTAACCTATAAAGACTCTAAAACAATAGGAAAACACCAAAAAGACTTTATAGAAAGGACTTATATCATGGTCGAAAATCGGTAAAAACCATGATATATCAGTTCTATTGTCGTGTGGTCAATACTTTTTTCAAAACAATAACCAAAATAAAGTCGGTGCTTATTTTTGAGTAATTATAGGAATATTAAGACAAATAAATTTAAATGTTACAGAACTAGAAAAGGAATCCAAATACAATGAAACAAAGATAAGTAGCTTAAAAATCTTTGAAAAACGGATATAAAAAATGCCAAAGTTGTCAATATTATCAATGAAATTAATGACTTAATAATAATAATGGTAAAACCATATTTTGAAACGCGCTTTGAACTTTGAATCGTAACCGCCTCGAATGAACGTGCTTGAATTTTAACCTTTTCTTCATCCCTCAACGATATCTCCTTCCGGCGATTCCGTTTAATCAGTCCCTAGGTAAACTCTTGTTCCATTTATAGCTCCCAGATTTTTCATCGTACAAGTGATTTTATCTTGTGTTCAAGTTGGAGATTCCTGGTTCGATGATATCTTGTGTATACATCTTTGACATTATTGTTCTAGGTAGGGACCAACGTTTGTGGTCTAAAAATCTTATCTTTTCATATATTTTTTCTTTGCTTTTGGAATAATTGTCTCACAAGATTCATGAATTAGCTTCTGCTTTTGCTCTCTCAGTCTCTCTCTCTCTCTTTGCAGCAATGGGGGTTGTGTCTCGGTCTCCATACCATGTGATCAAGTTGTGAATCAAGTCTCTCATTGTTTAAGCGTCAAGGAGAGTTATATCTACAATCTAGTGGCTCTGCAAGAAGACATGGAAGTGCTCAAGGCAAAGCGAGATGATGTGCAAGGACGAGTAAACAAAGAAGAGATTACAAGGCGTCGTCAAAGGCTTGCTCAAGTCCAGGTATGGCTTAATAGTGTCCTTGCCCTTGAGAATCAGTACAGTGATCTGTTTTGAATTAGTAGGGTTGAGCTTCAAAGGTTATGTTTATGGAAAAGAGCTATCGTTATGGCAAGAGAGTTGTCCGGATGTTGAAGAAGGTTGAGATTGTCACTTCTCAAGGAGAATTTGGTGTGGTGACTGAGGAAGGTCATGTAACTGAGGTTGAAGAGATGCCTATTCAACCCATAATTGTTGGTCAGGAGGCATTGCTTGACAGGGTATGGGACTGTCTCATGGAAGATGGAGTTTGGATTATGGGTTTGTACGGTATGGGCAGAGTTGGCAAAACCACTCTTATCACGCAGATCAACAATAAGTTTTCTAACACAAGGGGCACCTTTGATGTTGTGATATGGGTTGTGGTGTCTAAAAGTTTAGACATCCATAAGATTCAAGGAGACATAGCCAAAAAACTAGGCTTTCGGGGTCGGGAGTGGGACGAAAAAAATGAAAACAATAGGGCCCTTGACATATACAATGTTCTTAAGAGACAGAAATTTGTGTTGTTCTTGGATGATATATGGGCAAAAGTGAATCTATCGACGATTGGTGTCCCTTATCCGAATGAAAAGAACGGATGCAAAGTAGTGTTCACCTCACCACTCGCTCTAGGGATGTGTGTGGACGCATGGAGGTTGATGAATCAATGGAAGTCAGTTGTCTAGATCCCGACAAAGCATGGGAGTTGTTCCTAAAGAAAGTTGGAGAAAACAAATTGAAGATCCATGAAGACATTTCGGATCTCGCAAGTCAAGTCATTGGAAAATGTGCCAACCTACCATTGGCACTTAATGTAATTGGTGAAACTATGTCATGCAAAACCACGGTACAAGAATGGCGTCGTGCAATGGACGTTTTGACATTATCGGCCACATATTTTGCAGGCATGAATGATGAAATTCTTCCGATTCTGAAGTTTAGCTATGATAGTTTAAATGAAGAGGTGGTGAAATCATGTTTTCTTTACTGCTCTCTCTTTCCTAAAGATTTTCTTATAGAGAAAGAGAGTTTGGTATACTATTGGATATGTGAGGGATTCATAGATGAAAGCGAAGGTAGAGATAGAGCAATTAACCAAGCTTACGAGATACTTGGTACCCTTGTCCGTGCATGTTTATTGTCGGAAGGAGTAATGAAGGATGAATCATGTGTGAGTATGCATGATGTGGTTCGTGAGATGGCTCGATGGATAGCATCTGATCTTGGGAAGCATAAAGAAAGATGTATTGCGCAAGCCGGTGTTGGGTTACGCAAAGTACCAAAAGTCAAGAATTGGAGGGATGTGAGAAAGATGTCGTTGATGGGTAATAGTACTCGAAAGATACGTGAAAGCCCCGTATGCGCTCAACTTACAACTTTATTCCTTCAGAAAAACCATTATTTGGTACATATTTCGGATGAATTCTTCCGGTATATTCCAACGCTAGTTGTCTTGGATCTATCAGGTAACCAAAATCTCTTAGAGTTGCCGAAACAGATATATGAGTTGATCTCCTTGCGCTATCTTGATTTGTCAGATACAGACGTGAAGCAATTCCAAGTTGGTTTACAAGAGATGAAAAAACTAATTTATTTGAATTTGGAACACACAGGGGAGCTTGAGGGCCTTTCCGAGATATTGAATCTGTCGAGTTTGAGGACACTACGACTAGAAGGATCCAGAACTACGCTAGATATGAGCTTATTGAATGAGCTGCAACTTCTGGAGTATCTAGAAGTTTTAACCATTGAGATCAGGTCAGGGATGGTTTGGGAGCAATTGTTAAGCTCTCACATGTTGGTAAACTCTATTCAAAATGTAGATTTATAGACCTTGATGCAGTGAGAGTATTGACATTGCCAACGACTTGTGCTCTCCGTAGCCTCAGGCTCATGGGTTGCGGAATCGGGGAGATTATAAAGATAGAGAGGACAATTTCATCATTGAACAATAGTCCCACAACTCCATGCTTCCCAAACCGTTATCGACATTTTACGTTCATTGAGAAAAATTAATTGAATTTGCCAACTTTTTTGTTTTCTCAAATCTTCCGTAATTAAGTGTGTTTAAAAGTAAAAGTTCTTTTTTCTTTATGCTTTATGTTTCCATTTTGATTTTTTTCAAAAATTCCAATTCTGATGGCTAAAACATGTCATCTCTTTTGGTAGATAACTTGTTGTGATTATTGATTTTGGCTGGACCCTTTATATGTAGTTGCGAGACCGTTTGAGAAAAAATATTAGGTATTATTTAGGGTTTGTTTGTGTGCTTGTCTTTGACTTGAGCATGAAGCATCTTGTTGGACGACCACAAGTGGGTAGCAGCTTGAGGATTCTTCCTTGCAGGTTTTCCATTTTCCACTTCCCCAAAACAGTATCCTGACAGACTTCCTTCAAAGTTTTTCTCCAAGCCTTCCCGATAAGTATTTGAAAGAATTATTTGTTTTAGTTTATGTCAGAATATTTGACCTTCTCTATCACTTCCATTGCTCTAGACAACTCTAATGGAGCTTTCCAAAAAGACTAAGTTTAAGAATTGGTCAAAGCTCCAAACAGAGCTTTCAGAACTCGGAAGCATCGATTTATGCAACAAAAAAACGGAATGGAATCCGAAGGAGTTCAAAAGTTTTTCGCAGATTGGTGGGGCCGCCAAACAGAGCTTTCAAACAAAGCATCAATTTGCGCAACAAAAACATGGAATACCAAAGAGTATCGCAGTTTTTTGCAGACAGAGTGGTGGGAGCGCCAAACACTCGAGCTTTCATAACTCGGAAGCATCAATTTGCAAGACAGAAACATGGAATGGCGAGAGGGCCGAATGAAGCTGGTTTCAAAGTTCAAAAACAATTTACGCGACGATGAAATCATGGAATATGAAGAAATAAAGAAGCGTGTAGACCTCATAAACATTTATCATCGCTATATGGACGGCGAAAACATGGAATCCGAAAGAGTTCCAATTTACAAGGTGTTAGTTTCTTACATATTTCGATCCAACGTAAAGAGGATTGAAATTTTTTTGAACAAGTTGGAGCAGAAAGGACCAAAGGAAATGGCTTTAGCTACACTGCATAGGTCAGAGCGATTATTGTTTAGCGATGATTATCGCTCCTTATTGAGACCAAATGAGTATAAGAATCTCATAATAATGTATAGACCAGTTCCAGGCCCAAGCAAATGAAGCCCAGTTCGAAGTCGAGCTCTGATTGGTTCGTTCTGCCGCCCTAGCGCTTCACTCGAGGTGCGACGCTTCGTCTTCCGATCTCAGTCTATAAAATGGAGAGGCTCTCGCTTCCCTTGCTTCACTTCGCTTCTTTCGCTTCTCTCTCTAAAGGTATTTTTCTTCTCCCCTCTCTAGCTTTTCGCTTAGATAGATTTCGTTGTCCCATCAAAGAGTCCGTCGCTTCGGTTCGAGCTCTCCGATCAGTCTTCAAAGGATCCGTCACCTTGGTTTGAGTTCTCCGTTTGATCTTCAAAGAGTCTGCTGGTTTGTCCGGCTGATGACCTCTTCGATTCAGATCGACTCTGTCTTGGTAAGCGATTTTCTTCAACCTAGTGGCTCTGTTCCTGAATGTTTTAGGCTTTTCTTTCCAGTAAACGGTGTCAGAAACATCCACGGCGTCTCGGAGCCCTTGCTTGCTATACAAGTCACTGAGATTGCGGTTGATGTTTTGAGATTGTTGGGGACGAGAGAGCCTCAAGCTGGTAGCGACCGACTGAGTCGGAAGATGGTGGAGGCAATGATAGGAGGAGGATACTTTGGTGAACAAGAATGATGACGATAATCATATTGAAGATTTGTATTTAACACTAGGTACTATAAACGAACATCATAGAGAAAATCAATTTTATTAGAGATCTTTTTTTTAACATATCTAAATGGTATAGCAATATGTCGCTGCATTATAACTTGTACCACCTCACATGTAACCAATCAATAAAAGAGCACTATGAAATATAATACCTTTATTTTATTTTATTTTGTGCTATCATCTTTTATCACTATTTGTATGGCTTGTAACTGTACTATCATCTCGTATTGCTATTTCGTACTATCGAAAACTTTGTACTATCTTGTGTTACCACATGTATATAATAGCAAAATATATATACATGTGGTTCTTCTTTGTTACAACTTACAAGTTTTCTTTGTCGTCACAACATCACAAGAGAAATAAGGAGGCAGATGCATCAAGAACATTACCCACGTAAAATGCATATAAAATCTTAAACGAAAACGAATATGCTACGGAGATGCATCAAGAATTGTTTTATTGATTTGGACTGAAACATACAAAATTAACCAGCCTTGCACATTTTCAAGAAAGGAACAAAGACTGTTTCAAATTCTTGCGTCACGTCTCTCACATACATTTCAACCAATCTCTCCTCCACTTCCTCCACCGGCAATCTCTCTCCAGCTGCAACAATCGCCATTCTCATAAACATTAATTAACTTTTGGCTATTCGATCCGCGATCAAAACTTTTCATTCTTTTGGCCTAGATAATTTGTCGTCGATCCATAGCCAAGACTATGTAGAATCCATTTATTAACTTTTGAGAAAGAAAAAAACAAAAGGATAGTCTTGACAACATTAAAAAGAAATGACGAAAAATACTAATTAATTTATGATTAAAAAAAACTACCGTTAAATTTTTTTCTTTATCAAGGACTATAATTGCTATTTATTCACATTTGAATTAAAAAAAATTTATTTGGTTTAATGAAATTAAATTTTGTTTATTTTTCTTTTGTATTTTGGCTTACATTAACTTAAAAAAAAAAAACAATAACAAGAAAAATGTTGAATATGTTGATTGAAGGAGACTTACTAGGGGTAGGAATAGAAGTAATGGTGGGAATAACGTGGATCATCCTTAGGCAAAAGGTACATGGAGAGCTTCCCTACTATGAAATTATATGCATTTTACGTGGGTAATGTTAAATTTAGGATTTAAATTTGAGAAATTATATTTTAACTTTGGACATTAAATTTATGCTAGTAGTGGAAGATTTTCAAATAGTTACCCAGATTAAGTTATTTGTAAATTGGTTTGGTATGGTTTTGGTTTGGTTTTTATGCAATTTCAGTTTGATTTGGTTATATTTTTCCATCTCGAGAAAGTAAATATATATACACCATCAACATAAATATTGCGGTTAAAATTTTTTTTTTTTTTTTAAACTATGAGGTAATCCAGATTTTTACCACCCGACTAATCCCCCAGGATGAGTGTAGCCGTCGAGTAGTCCACTCATCAGGTTTTCTAATGGGCCTAGAATGTGACATCATTTCGACAAGCCAAATGGAAATGGTTAGATCATTTCACTTTTGAATGAAATTGAACTATGGTGTTTGAAGCAATTAAAATCACTTTAAGTGGTCTATTCAGACATCAATAATTTTCCAATACCATCGTACGGTGCATGAGGTCAAGCTTTAAAGATAAGGCTACGAGTTTTCTTTCATGTGGTTATCAATGATTTAGTATGGTATTACTAAGTTTTTTGGTTTCCGAAAAAGATGGCAGATTTGAAAGTGATTTCGTCGAGCATTGTTCAACCCACTAACATCGATCAATCAGGTCGGGCAAAGATCCATCTCACTCCATCTGATCTTAGCCTTCTTTACCTCGATTACCCTCAAAGAGGTCTTCTCTTCCCCAACCCCGACCCGAAGACCCATTTCATCTCTCAGTTAAAGACCTCTCTTTCAACAGCTCTAGAGATCTACTTTCCTTTAGCCGGTCGTCTTGTCAAAGTGAACAATCATGAAGACAACACGGTGTCGTTTTACATCGAGTGCAAGGATGGCTTAGGTGCCAAATTTGTCCATACCAGGGCCGGATCTGTCTCGGTAAGCGATCTTCTTCAACCTAATGGCTCTGTTCCAGAATTTTTCAGGTGTTTCTTCCCCGTGAACGACGTCAAGAGCATAGACGGTCTCTCGGACCCCTTACTTGCTATACAAGTCACCGAGATGAAAGACGGAGTCTTCATTAGTTTCGGTTACAATCACATGGTGGCAGATGGTGTTTCCATATGGAATTTCTTCCACACTTGGTCGAAGATTTGCTCTAATGGTTCTTGTTCGGATCATAAGCCTCTAGTTCTCAAAGGATGGTTCCTCGACGGGATTGACTACCCGATTCATATTCCGGTATCAGAGACAGAGAGGTCACCACCACCTATCCGTGAAATTTCTTCTGTGCCCTTTACGAAAGAGAGAGTTTTTCACTTCACAAAGAAGCATATTTCAGCTCTCAAAGCTAAAGCTAACTACGAGATTAGTTCAAGTGACCAAAATATCTCAACTTTTCAAGCGGTTTTGGGACATCTATGGCGATCAATCGCCAAGCACAGTCGTCTAGACCGAGAAGAAGAGATCCAGTGCAGAGTAACAGCAGACTTTAGGCAGAGGCTAAACCCTCGGCTTGAGGAAGGGTGTTTCGGGAATGTGGTCCACCTCGGCATAGCCACAGCCACTGTAGGAGACCTGCTGGATCGTGGCGTGGGATGGGCTGCTTTGCAAATAAGTAACATGGTCAAGTCTTTAACCAATGAAGACTATAGAAATTTTACAGAGAAATGGGCTAGAAATGTAAAAATCCCAAAATTTGGCTTTGGAAATAGACCGGTTAGTGATTTTGTGTCCGTCACAAGCTCACCTTGGTTCCAAGTGTATGATAATGACTTCGGCTGGGGTAAACCGATTGCAGCTCGGTCTGGACCAAGCAATAGTATGAGTGGCAAACTCGCCCTTTTTAGGGGGGTAGAAGAAGGAAGTCTTGATGTTCATGCAACCTTATGGTCTGACGTACTAATAAACCTACTCAATGATGTTGAATTTTTGGATGCATGATTTGATTCGTTGAGAAATAAAACAATCTAGTACACAATGATTACATTAATGTTTTTCGATGTCAGTGATGTTGTAAGGTAGCACGGGGACGGCATTTGGGGTTACGTACCCGTACCGGGAGACGTTTTGGGGACCAATACGGTTTCGATACGGTTTGGGGACGGCTCGGAAACGTTCCAAAAAAGTTTTGAACAATGCGGGGACAATAGCAAGTAATGGGGACGTTTCCCAAGCCGTTTTGGATTCAAAATTGATGTTCCTATATAGAAATATACTTAAATTTTTAAAATCGGTGTATCATTTAAACTAGCCTACTAGGTTTTTAATTATCTGAACGCTAATCACACTATCCTCGTTTTTCGTTTCTTTATTTCTTCACTTTTTTCACCTACATGACTAGATAAATTGTATTTTAAAAATGAATGTTTAATGATTAAGCTTATTCATACTAAGTTTTTTTTTAATGTTGAGATTTATGTATGATTTAGTTCATATTTTTAGATTTATGTATATTTTTATATATTTTTGTTGATGTATCCATGCCGTACCCGTATCCCTATATTTTTCAATTTGTCGTTTTCCGTTCCTATTCCCGTCCCCGTTTTTGTCCCCGTATCCGTTTCGGTGCAACTTAGGTTGTAATAGTACGCAATAGTTTTTCATATATTTTTTAAAAATATCTATTATCGGGCCGATTGAAAACAAGTAAGAGCAACACCAATAGTAAAATACTTGAAGGAGTATTTAATTAAATATAATATTGCTTTTTTTGAATTAATTTTTTTGTGTAATTAAATTTAAGTCACAAAAATATTGAATCATTTATACGATGATATTTGTCACGTAGATCTCTAAAAAAAATTCGAGAATTTCTCATTTAAGAAGTTATCTTACTCTCTCTCTCTTACTTTTGCCTACTTTTGTTCATTTTTTATTTTTATTGCGAGAAACTCAATTAGAAACTTCCAACGTGGTCTAAAACCGGAAATTGGTATTAGAAAGTCTTTTCTTCTTCTTTGAAGATATATCTTTGAGTTTTATTTCATGTGGTTATCAATAATTCATGTAAATTATTTTGGTATTACTAAGGGGTTGTTCGTTTCCTTATTAAAATGGATCATCTGGATGAACATGAGAATTGATGTTCGGTTTGTGTAAAAATGATCAACATTCAGATAGTGTTTAAAATTTAGAATTTAGGCAAAATTTTCAAAAAAAAATTGGATCATTTTAATGGAAATGGTCTAGCTAAAAAATGGCAAATAACGAATATATATCCCTAGCTAAACAAACAAAAAATCTTGTTTTCACGTCGAGCCAATTTTTTTTACAAATTACTTTTTTCGCCAAACTGTAAGTCAAAATTTTGGCAAGAAAATTGCAAAATTCCATTTCTCAACAAAAAAGTCAAAACAGTAAAATTACATAATTTTATTTTTCCGCCAAAACCGTAAAATCGTAGAATTGTATTTTTCGCCAAAACCATAAAAACGGGAAATTGTGTTTTTCCCCCAAAACTGTAAAATCAAGATTTTGGCAGAAAAATTGCGAAATTGCGTTTTCTCGTCAAAACTGCAAAACTGAAGAATTTTGTTTTTTGCCAAAATTGTAAAATCATGATTTTTGACGGAAATATTGCGGAATTGCGTTTTCTCGCTAAAATGGTGGATGTGTTTTTTTTGCCAAAACTGTAAAGTTGGAGAATTGTGTTTTGCCTCCAAGACCGTAAGATAATGTTAGTCTTATTATTAGATTACCATTTTTCGATTTGAGTTTTAACTTTTAGAAAACAATTTTTTATGTTTGCCATTATAATTAAAAAATAAGTCTTTTGATAAAACCTTTAATTAAGATTTTTATTTTGGTTCTTCTTTAATTATAAAATAATGTTTTGATTTCTATATAGAAAAGTATATATATTTTAAGAATATGTAAATTTATAAATGTCAAAACTAATAATTTAAAATTATTTAGTTGTAAATATATTTCGATGAAGAATTTAAATTAATATAATTAAAATTAGGGGGAATTGCAAAAATGTGACTTTTTAATTACAGTTTTACAAGCGTGCCACATACACATGTTCATTTGCATATCTGCCACTTTTTCATAGGAAGGAGATAAAAATGTTCATTTTTCTCTTTCTATTTTTCTGCTAAAAAGCATAACAATTTTTTTTTTCTTCTCTCTTTTCTCTCGGAAAAATTAGAATAGTTTTCTCTTTTTTTCCTCTCTCTCAAGCTCTTGTTGATGGAGAAAATGGTAATGATGGCATTGAAGGAGAAAAAAACATATCTCTCTCTCTCTAAAACAAAAAACAAATTAGAATATCTTTTCTATCTCTAAAACAAAAAACAAATCAGAATTTCTTCTCTCTCTTTCACTCATATAGATCCAAATTTAAATCTAAAGTTTTTCATTCGATTTGGCTTACAAATCTGAGTTTATCATTCGATTTTGGTTACAAATCTAAAGTTTTTTATTCGATTTGGCTGAATGTATTGATAAATGTGGATTGTATTTGGGGTAATTTCAATCTGTCGATCTAGATACGATTTCAATCTAGGTTAATTTTTTTTATATATTATTCTGACTGATCTAAAGTTTTGACGTTTTTTATAAACTTTTTAAACTGTTTATAAACTTTTTAAACCGTTTATAAGACTATGTATTAATAGTTTATAAACTGTTTCAAAAGTTTATAAGGTTTTTAAAACGTTTATAATGTTTATAAAGTTTTAAAATGTTTTTAAAATATTTATAAGATTTTTAAAATATTTTAAAAAAGTTTTGACGTTTTTCATAAACTTTTTAAACAGTTTCTAAACTGTTTAAATAGTTTATAAACTTTTTAAACAATTTATAAGAATATGTCTAACATTTTTAAATGTTTTATACGTTAAATGAATATACTAAACCCTAAACTCTACCCCCAAAAATGATATGTACCCTAAATGTAAAATAGTTAACCCAAACCAAAAAAAAAAAATGTTTGGTCTTTGCGTCTACGTTTGCATCTGCGTTTTCTCTGATAAGATTTTTCTTCTTCTTAAATTTACCATATCCAATCTCAGATCCATTATTTTTTTTTTAAAACTTATCTCAGATCCATGTTTTTCTCCCAAAACAATGACGAAATCAGAAACAGTGAGATCCGATCTCATGACAGCGAGATCTGGTTCATAGAGAGAGTTGAGATCTGGTTTAGAAATATAGATGAGATCTGGTTGAGAGAGATAATAAAATCTCATATCTATGTTTTTAATCAAATCCACCACCAGATCTGTAAAAATTAGGTCAAAGATAAACTGAGAATACTAAAAATAAAAATTGGCACGATTGCAAAAGTTTTTGAAAAGTGGCATATGAATAATGGCATATCTCAAAATTTCTCTTAAAATTAAAATTAAAAATATGATTAGATTAAAGGATAGATATTTCAGTCACTTTCTTATTAAAATCATCTAGATGGAGATGAAAGTAGAAAGAAAACTAACAAAACAAAACAAAAAGTTCATTCAAATGAATTATCCAAATAAACAATAAAATAGAACCTAACATCATTTAAAGTAAATATCATAGGCTTGATGTATATATACCATCAACATAAATATTTCGGTTAAAAGTTTGAAGCAATTAAAAGCACTTTAATAAATAGTGGTCTATTCATACATCAATAATTTTATCATCGTGCGTACAGTGCATGAGGTCAAGCTTTAAAGATAAGGCTACGAGTTTTCTTCCATGTGGTTATCAATGATTTAGTTTGGTATTACAAAGTTTTTCGGTTTCCTTCTCTTGACAAAAATATGGCAGATGTGAAAGTGATTTCTTCGAGCATTGTTCAACCCACTAACATCGATCAATCAGGTCGGGCAAAGATCCATCTCACTCCATCTGATCTTCACCTTCTTTATCTCGATTACCCTCAAAGGGGTCTTCTCTTCCCCAAACCTGACCCAGAAACACGTTTCATCTCTCGGTTAAAGACTTCTCTTTCTACTGCACTAGAGATCTACTATCCGTTTGCCGGTCGTCTTGTTAAAGTGAACAATCTAGAAGACAATACGGTGTCGTTTTACATCGATTTTGACGACGCCCTAGGAGCCAGATTCGTCCATGCCGTAGCCGAATCTGTCTCAGTAAGAGATCTTCTTCAACCTGATGGTTCTGTTCCCGACTTTTTCAGGTGTTTCTTCCCCTCGAACAGCGTCAAGAATATCGATGGCGTCTCGAAGCCCTTGCTTGCTTTGCAAGTCACCGAGTTTAAAGACGGAGTCTTCATTAGTTTTGGTTACAATCACATGGTGGCCGATGGTGTTTCCGTATGGAATTTCTTCCACACTTGGTCAAAGATTTGCTCTAATGATTCTTGTCTGGATCATAAGCCTCTTGTTCTCAAAGGATGGTTCCTCGATGGGATCGACTACCCTATTCGTATTCCGGTTTCAGAGATGGAGATGCCACCACCAAGCCGTGAAATATCACCCGTGCCCACTACACAAGAGAGAGTCTTTCACTTCACAAAGAAGCATATTTCAGATCTCAAAGCTAAAGCTAACTGCGAGATTAGCTCAAGTGAGCAGAGAATCTCATCTCTTCAAGCGGTTTCGGCACATTTATGGCGATCAGTTGCCAGACACAGTGGTCTAAACCGAGAAGAAGAGAGTCACTGTAGAGTAGCAGCGGACTTTAGGCAGAGGCTAAACCCTCCACTTGAGAAGGAGTGTTTTGGAAATGTAGCCCATCTCGGCGTAGCCACAGCCACGGTGGGAGAGCTGCTGGATCATGGTGTGGGATGGGCCGCTATGCAAATAAGTAAAATGGTGGGGTCTCTAACCAATGAATACTATAGAACTTATGACGAGAAATTGGTTAGAAATGTGAAAATCCCAAAATTCGCTGTTGGAAGTAGAATGGTTATTAGTAATTCTGTGGCTGTCACAAGCTCTCCCTGGTTCCAAGTGTATGATAACGACTTCGGTTGGGGTAAACCAATCGCAGTTCGGTCAGGACCAAGCAGTCGTGTCGGTGGCAAACTCACCCTTTTTAGGGGGATAGAAGAAGGAAGTATTGATGTTCATGCAACCTTATGGTCTAGTGTACTAATAAACCTACTCACTGATGTTGAATTTTTGGATGCATAATTTGATTGGTTGAGAAATAAAACAATCTAGTACGCAATGATTTTTACATTAATGATTTGGATGTCAATGACGTTTTAACCTACTACACAATGGTTTTTATATATTTTTAAAAGATAGTTCCCATTATCTTATAGGACATTTACAAAAATACCATTTTTTGTCTCCACATTTATAAAAATATCATTTTTAGTGTCCATTTGCAAATATACCACTAATTATGATTTTTAGAACCTAAATATTAAAATTCTAATCTTTAGAAAATCTTTTGACCACTACAAGAAAACAGGCAGTATTCCGACGGCCAAAATTTCCGTCGGAATTTTCCGACGGCATCCCGACGGATTTCCGAGCAAAATGAATCCGTCGGAAATCCATCGCAAAATTCCGAAGGATTTGGCCACCGTCGGTATTCCATCGGTTTTCCGTCGTCTTGGTCCGACGGATTTCCGACGGAAATAAACTGTCGTAATTTCCGACGACTTTCCGACGGCATCCCGACGGAAATCCGATTTTTCCGAGGTCGTCAAAGTTTGATTGGTCAGCTCATACCGACGGAACTAATTCCATCGGAAATTCGATGTCGGCAAATTTGAGTGGTTACCATTTCGTTAGCGGTGGCCGATGGGATTGGTGGGGTGTTATGTTGGAGGTTTGTGACGGATTTCCGACGGAGTTAGTTCTATATAAGTTCCTACATTTCTTCGTTCCTTCATAACACAATTTTAAAAATCAAAAAAATTTGTTAGCGATGAGTTCATATTTTCGGTCTTGGATGGACGAGCCAATGATGGATATGGGCTCGAACTTATTAACATCCGCATACGCTGCAGGTATATGCGAGTTCATGAATTTACCCAGAAACCAAGATGCAGCCAAAAAAGGTCAGGATATCAAATGGCCATGTTCTAATTGCTGTAACAGAATTAGTGTTGCGGTTCATACTGTTTGGAATCACTTATATAGATATGGATTTAGGCCGGGATATAAGGTTTGGTTTTTACATGGAGAAAGCAATTATGAATATGGTAGTACCAGTAGTAATGCACCTTATTTTTCGGATAGCGTAGGAGAACGTACAGCGGAAGTAGATGTTGGGGTAAGTACGGTTGCGATGGTTAACGATGCGTTTAGAGAGAATTTGCAGTCCAGTGGTTATGAGGGTGATAGGGTTGAAGAACCTAATTTAGAATCTCGAAGGTTTTTTTATATGTTAGACGCATCAAAGCAACCACTATACATCGGTTGTAGGGAAGGTCATTCACCGTTATCTTCTGCTAGTAGGATGATGAACATGAAGACTGATTTCAATTTGTCCGAAGAATGTGTTGATGCATTCGCCGAGTTGGTGAAAGATGTTTTGCCAGAGGATAATCTTTGTCCAGCATCATACTACGAGGTCCAGAAACTTGTTGCCGGTCTTGGTTTGCCCTACCAGATAATAGATGTGTGCATCGACAACTGTATGCTATACTGAAGAGAAGATGAGAACAGAAAGAAATGTAAATTTTGCCGTAAACCACGGTTCCAGGACACAAGTGGCAGAGTGAAGATTCCATTCAAACGATTGTGGTATTTACCATTATCAATCAGAACGCACAGCTAAGGCTATGAGATGGCATGCAGAGCATAGTCAAGATGGAGATATTACGTATCCTTCTGACGCGGAAGCGTGGAAACACTTTCAATCCGTATATCCAGATTTTGCATACGAACGACGGAATGTATATATCGGCTTATCCACTAATGGTTTCAACCCATTTGGAAAGCATGGAAGAAAATATTCATTGTGGCCGGTCATCGTAACACCTTACAATTTGCCTCCTTCTATGTGCATGCGGCGAGAGTTCCTGTTTCTCTCAATTCTAGTTCCCGGGCCAGATCATCCAAAACGGTCACTCGATATATTCCTCCAACCATTGATCTATGAGTTGCAGATGTTGTGGGAGCATGGTGTTGAGGCATTTGATGTTTCAATCAAGCAGAATTTCAACATGCGTGCGGTTATTATGTGGACCATAAGCGATTTTCCGGCATACGGTATGTTATCTGGATGGACAACGCATGGAAGATTGGCATCTCCTTATTGCCAAGATAATACTTCAGCATTCCAATTGCAGCACGGAAGGAAGACTTCATGGTTTGATTGCCATAGGTGTTTTTTTACCGGCAAATCATCCATATCGTCGGTCTAGAAGACATTTCAGGAAGAATTTTCCAGTGTTACATGGTCCACCTCCTGAGATAGATGGTCGCAACATATTGGAACAGTTAGGAGATTTTGGTGCAGAGCGAACTCCCGAATGTGGGGGTAATGGCCATCACCCCGTCGACGGTTGTGGAGAATATCACAATTGGCACAAGAAAAGTATTTTTTGGGATTTGCCTTATTGGAAAGACCATCTATTGCGGCATAATCTAGATGTCATGCATGTTGAAAAGAATTTCTTTGACAACATCATGAACACCATTTTAAATGTACCAGGAAAGACAAAAAACAACTGGAAGTTTAGATTAGACTTGCCATTGATTTGTTCAAGTGCATCTCTTCATGTATTGCCTAATGGTAGATTGCCGATGCCTGCGTACCGTTTAGACGCGGGTCAGAAACAAGTTTTTTTTTAATGGATAAAAAAATTTGTTAAATTTCCTGACGGCTACGCATCTAATCTGCGCAATTGCGTTGATTCGACGGAAGGGAAATTTATTGGAATGAAGAGTCATGATTGTCATGCTGTGATGCAGCGTCTTCTTCCATTTGCATTTGCTTATCTTCTTCCAAAAGACATCCATCAAGCAATTGGAGGTATAATTCGTATTCTCGTCAGTTTCTTACTATTATAATATTGTTACTATATATTTACGAACTTTTTTACTTCTCGTTTCTAGGAGTTGGGGCTTTCTTTCGAGATTTATGTTCACGGACACTAATAGTCGACGGGATCCGTAATTTAGAGGCCAACATCCCGGTACTCCTTTGCAATCTTGAGGAGATATTTCCACCGTCTTTTTTTTATGTTATGGAACATCTTCCTATTCACCTCCCACGAGAAGCAGCATTAGGAGGCCCTGTTCAATACCGATGGATGTATCCGTTCGAGCGTTACATGTTCCACCTGAAGAAAAAGGTTAAAAATTTGAGCAGGGTTGAGGGATCTATTGTTGCACAAAGTCTAAATGAAGAAGTTTCACACTTTGCCGAGTATTACTTTCCTTCGGATGTTCGGACTAAGGGTAGACGGTCGGCGCGACATGATGATAGAGGTGAAAAAGCAGTGTATCCCGTGGTTATACCGGAGTTGTTTGCCCAAGTCGGTCGCGTAAGTGGAAAAGGGAAGAAACGCATACTATCACCACAAGAGGTCATACATTTGCATACATATATCCTAAGAAATTGTGACGAACTTGGAGAGTATGAAAAGTATATAATTTGCATACATTTATTTGTTGAATTATTTGTCTTCATCTAATAACAATTGATATGTTACAGGATTTACATGTCCCTATCACAAACTTACCATGCTGATAAGACAGATTCTGAACTTGCTGTCTTAAAAGATGAAGAATTCCCGGAGTGGTTGAAATTTTATGTACGTTTAATATAAATTCCTTACTCTTACTTTTTAAGGTTTTCACGTTCATATGTTACTGATTTATTACTTATATTGTTTTAAGGTTTCCGAAGGTTTAGCAAGTGGTCAAACCCTCCCGACATGGTTAGTGGAGTTCGCTCATGGTTTACGCAGCACCGCGACTTCGTATCCCAGATTTTGCAGTAGGGGATATTCGTTCAGGATTCATGAGGAAGGACGTCAAAGGCCAACTTCGGACAATGGTATTTCGGCGCAATCAGGTGATACCATGTACTATGGTATCTTAAAAGAAATCTTGGAAATCCACTATCCAGGAATGTTGGACTTGAGGTGCATTGTGTTTATGTGCGATTGGTATGATCCATCCAATGATCTGGGGTTCGAATTGACCCTCTTGGTGTTATTTCGATAAATACAAGCCGGAAACTACAGCATTACGATCCATTTATCCTTGCGTCTCAAGCAGACCAGGTATCCATACAATAATAGGTTTTCCTACATACTCATACGTTGGCTTTGTTATTCCTGTATATTAACAATATCCACTATTTATTCATAGGTTTCCTACATTCCATATCCTCGAGATTCCTATCGGACAGATCCTTGGATCACAGTAACTCCAATTAATCCGAGAGGGAAAATATATGGAGTTCCAGAACATGATGCTCTACAACTATCGAGAAGTATACAAATGTCACATGTTGAGGAGATGGATAACATTGACCTTGTCATTGATGTCACACATATCGGCGATGATCTAGTTCATTCGGACGAAGATGAAACACGTGAAGAATTTGACGACGATTCAGACTCCATCCCTAGTAACGGTTCATCAGGAGATTCAGATTAATAATTTAAATTTATATATGTTTGTTTTTAATGTTTTAATTATAAAAAAGGCGGAAATTTAATAAAGAATTTCTTTCTTATAAAAAAATTCTTTATTAAATTTCTACCTTTTTTATAAAAAAACATTAAACTCAGTCGGAAATCCGTCGGAAATACCGACGGATTACCGACGGATTTTAATTTTTTTCATATAAAAAAGGCCTTTATTAAATTTCCGCCTTTTTTATTAAAAAGACATTAAAATCCGTCGGAAATCGGATGTCGGCAAAGTTTGAGTGGTTATGATTTCGTTAGTGGTGGCCGATGGGACTGGTGAGGTGTTATGTCGGAGGTTTCCGACGGATTTCCCACGGAAATCCGTTTTATATAAGGTTCCACATTTCTTCATTCCTATCAATAACACAAATAATGTCTTCTACCTCTCCTAATGAAGACTATAAATGGTGGGAAATTCCAAAAAACTCGTGGGAAACCGAAACTCAATGCGACGAATTCACTCAAGAGATACCCACTTACTCGTGGGAATTTGATACGTGCTCACCAATCCATATTGAAGATTCTTCATCAACAATAGTGCCGGACAGCCATTGCTTGCCAACCATCCAACACATTCCAAAATTCTCGTGGGAAACTTAATCTCAGTGCGACGAATATACTAAAGAAATACCCACATACTCGTGGGAAGCTGATTCATGCTCTCCTCCCAATGTTTTGAGTCCCAAATATGATAAGCAGGCAGAAGGTCATGACCAGAACCATGTTCTCGAAGATGTACAACCATCGGTATTGATTGAAAAGTCAGATACTTACGGTGGAAGTACTTCAAATGAATGTAAGGATCACTACTATGATTATGAATTTGCTCAAATACCAGAAAGCCCCAACTTAAATATCGATGTTGATGCAATCAAAAGGGAATTTTGCGACGGATATTTAGATTCTCCACCAAAGAACAAAAGGGGAAGAAAAGTTTCTGGTTCTAACAAATGGTAAGTTTGGAGTAGATAAAAAGCATATGTTTTTAAACTTAGGAGTGTATTATGACCTTGTACCATAACCCTTGTATGTTTAAATACGAGAAATTTGGCTAATTGGGTCTAAATCAAATAGGAAATGTCCCATTAGTATTTTTTCAACTCAATTTTGTCCCATTAGTATTTATTTTAATTATAATCCGATTTTAACCTTCATATTTGTTTTTATAAATATGTTTTGGTTTGATTAATGCTGGAAGAACTCAGGATCGACCAAAAGTCGGGTTTTACGACTGGTTCGATCGATCCGATTTTATCGAAATTGTCGGAAGACCTCAGGATCGACCAGAAATCCGGTTTTACGACTGGATCGATCGATCCACATATGGATCGATCAATCTGATTTTATCGAAATTGTCGGAAGACCTCAGGATCGACCAGAAATCCGGTTTTACGACCGGATCGATCGATCCACATATGGATCGATCGATCTGGTCCCAAAAACTATGAAAAATTAATAAATTTCGTTTGATAAATCTTTATTAAATTTAATAACCGACGGATTTCTGACGGATTTTATTTTTTTTAATAATGAAAAATCTTTATTAAATTTACGCATATTTTTATTAAAAAATCAAAATCCGTCGGAAATCCGTCGGTTATTAAATTTACCGACGGATTTCCGACGGATTTTAATTTTTTTTATAAACAATTGTTTGAGTGGTTTACGCAGAATTATAATATTAAAATTAAAATCCGTCGCAAATCCGTCGGTAAATTTAATAACCGACGGATTTCCGACGGAAAACCCTAATTTCTGCCGCCCAGACAACCTCGATCTCATCGAAAAAGCGGGAAAATCCGTCGGAAACCTGTAATAAAACCAGACTCTTCTTCTTCGCGGAGACAGACGGATCGACGGAGGATAAATCGAAAAAATCGCCGGAAAACGCTCGAGACTCGCCGGAAACGCGTAAACAACACCAAAATCACCCACAATCTCAATCTCTATCAACAAATCATGAATCCAATGTAAGTTTTTAGAAGTTTTTGTAAATTATGAATTATGAGATGTATTTTTAGAATTTGATAGATTTAGGATGTTATAACTTAAGGGATGTAACTATTTAGAATGATAGAAATGTAGAAATGTACGGGTTTGACATGTTTGAAAATTAGGGATTTAGGGATTTACGTATTTAGGGATTTAAGAATTTTTGAATTTTGTAATTTATAAATTATTGAAATTATAGAGTAAGAAAAATTTTGAATTTTGTAAATTTTGTGATTTAGTGAATTTTCGGGTTTATAAAATTATTTTACATTTTAATATGTATTTGTTAATATTTAGGGAATTATAAAGATTTATAATATAAATAAATTATAAAATTCTAAATTGTTGAAATTTTACTAATTCTTTAAGTTGTTTAAATTACAAAATTCCAAATTCTCGAAATATCCTAAATATCTAAAACTTTAAATTACCAAATCTCAAATTCCAGAAAATTTCTAGATCTGTAAATCCCTAAATCTCCATATCTGAAAATCCAAAATCCAATTTCCCACAATCCATAACTCCCTAAAACCTTAATTTATGAAATCCGAAATTCTATAAATTAATCCATAAATTCCAAAATCCCTAATTCTCAAAATATCAATTTCCCAAAATCTCAAAGTCCCCAATTCACATAAATCCCATAATTCCGAAATCTCAAAAGTTCGAAATCACAAATTCTCAAAAACTCAAAATCCCTAAATCCGTAATGTAGATTAAAATATCTTTAAATTTATATTTAAAATTTATGATTTAAATTTACAGATATATATATTTAAAATCAGAATTTATATTTATATATGTAAGTAAATTTCAACGGTATGTAAAAATTTTGGCAATCATAGAGACTATGGGCGATTTCATCACTCTAGTGGATCCGGTACTTCCACTAGGGGAGGTATGAGTGAGAGTCAGTCGCATATCCCGGAGACTAGCTTTCCGGATCCCCAACACCCGTCTCCTCCTATGGGTACACAGCCCTCAGTTCCGACGGCCATGAGCATTGAGGAGTTTGTTTCGCAACCCGGACGGGATAGGTTGACTCGCCTAGATCCTGGCTTGCCACCTAACACGACCTGGTAAGTTTTATTTAAAAATGTATTTGATTATATTAACTTAATAAAATATTTAACTAAATATTGTTTAGGTTTCAATATTCGGGAAACGGGATTACGAGTTCTATCAACGCAATGATGAATTCGTTGATAACTAAACCGTATCCCACATTTAGTTCGATGCCGGTGGCAGACCAGGAGACCTGGTTTCGGCAATTTGCGGTATGTTTTTTTTTCCCAATTAAGAATGTAGATTTTTATTTCCATTCAAATTGTTAATACTAATCTGGGTACGTTTTTTTTTTCAGCAAGAATTTACTTGGGACCCACAGTTGACTGCCCAGGTCCGACGCCAGTTCCACAAAAAGGCCTCCCGAAAGTACTCGTTGAAGATAAACGAGTGGAAGGACATGCGGTACAAAGAAGGAAAAGTGCCTCGGAGAATGCAAGATAACCCAACATTATGGGCTGGACTACTTGCCCATTGGGAACGAGAGGACACAAAAGCAAGCTCCGGAAAAAACTCGTCTAACCGGAACAGCGACCGGAAGGGGAAGGGACCGGCGACCCATAACCTCGGAGCAACGAGCAAAGCGTCACGTCTTGAAAAACTGGTAATTTTCAAAATTTTCCAAAATTTTATTTATAACCCCTCTCATATTTCCTTCCTTATCTATGCCAACGGATTGAGAAGACCGGTGTGCGTCCGTCACATCTTGATTTGGTCAAAGATGCGCATACCAACAGAAAGACTGGTGAAATTCAAGATGTCATTGCTCGTGAAATCGTGGAAAGCGTGGAGAGGCTCGGTGAGGAGTACCTCCAATCCCAACCGATCGTCGAAGGAACTCCCCCGGCCACCGAAGTTCCACTAGAGATGATCAACGAGTTCACCTACGAGTTTAGTAACACAGTCAAATTTAAACAAATTTAAAATAAATTTGAATACAAACAAGTTAGAACATTTATTGATTTATTTTTTATCGTAGGTTACGCCTAAGAACAAAGGTCGTGTGTTTGGCCTCCCGGAAGACAGTTCATCCGCGTCCGTTAATTCTTACTGCTTTCACGGAGAAGGTATGTTGAGGGCACAGAACGCCGAGCTTCTCGAGCTGGTGAACGTGATGGAGGCAAGACGCGCAGAAGATGAAGCACGCTTTCAGGCAATGGAAGAACAGATGATCGCCATGCGGGCAATGGAAGAAATGATGAACGAGTTCTTCCGTAACCATTCAGTATACTTTACGTTATGTAATATTTTTATTTTGTAAAACACTTTTAAAAATATTGAAATTTAATTTTAAATTTTGTTTTATTTTAATTTTATTTTAATTTAATTGAATTTTTATTTATATTTAATTTTTATTTAATTTAATTTAATTTCATTAAATTAGAAATCTTTTTTTTAAATAATAAATCCGTCGGAATTCCGTCGGTTTGCGTAGCCGTCGGAAATCCGTCGGTTTTGGCCACCGTCAGAAATCCGTCGGAAATTCTGGCCGTCGGAAATCCGTCGGTTACCGCCATCATCGGAAATCCGTCGGAATCTCTGGCCGTCGGAAATCCGTCGGTAAATGATTCCGTCGGAAATCCGTCGGTAATTTTAATCCGACGAACTTCCGTCGGATTCCGTTATCCCTTTTCCGTCGGAAATCCGTCAGTATTTTCGACGGATTTCCGATGGATTTTTATTTCCGATGAGATAGAACCGACGGACCAAAACCGTCGGAAAGGCATCGGAATAGGGCTTATTCCGACGGATTTCCGACGGTTTTGGCCGTCGGAAACCACCCTGTTTTCTTGTAGTGGACACTTAAAACCCCTTAAACCCTCAAAACTAAATTTTAATACAACATAGTTAACCCAAACATAAATGATATAATGAATAAATAATTTTGAAAAAAGTGACAGTTTTGTAAAGATTGTAAAAATATGGCATTTTTGTAAAGTGGCATTTTTAAAAATTTCTCTTATATAAGATGTTTTAGAACTATATGTTTGTTCCATTTTATTTGATTTTTTAAAATTTCTATACAAAATTTAATGTATTATGACTATTTATATTCTGCAGTATGGTAATTTTAATGTAAAAAGATAAAACAAAAACAAAAACTTAAATAATTCTTAAACTCTACGCTTTTATGTAGAAAATCTTATATAATGAGACATAGGGAGGATCTATTATTGGTCAACTTAATATATCATCTACATATTAATTGAGGAAACACTAAATTAAAAAAAAATCATATGTGTCACTCAATGAAGATTTTAGAGGACACATCAATTAAATTAACCAATCAAAATATTCTAGTTAATTCTATATGACATGTTAAAAATCTCTAAATATTCACATTGATTTTTTAACATGATCTTACAAATACATATGTTACTAATTTAAATCCAACTAAAATATAATATTTTAATATTTAAACATTATATAACATGATGTTTTAACGATAAATTATTTATCGATGTTATTTACTTTATAAAAATTGTATTTATGTCCATTTGGATACCATATGTGGTTGACCATAAAATTATTTTTTTTCATATGATTTAATTGTATTCATATTACTCTAATTAAAGTTGCGCTTTTGTTATAAACATACAATTTTACAAATAAAAAATTAATGGTTGAATTTTGAATATCATCATTTTCATTTTTATTATTTCTATGATTTTTTATTTAATAAGATTTACATATTAACGCGATATTTTTTGGTTTCGTGAACTCAAATAAGTTTGAGAGAATCTAGAATCTCAAACGTATTCAATTTATATTAAAAAGATTTGTATTCAATCTAAATATCATGCAGATTAAATTTTGTACGATAAAATATATGTATCTTTATGACTATTTGATATTTTTGGTCTTTATGACTATTATGATTTTTTATTTTCAAATATTAGCTGGAGAAAATTTTAGTTGCATAGTAAACGTGCAGAATAACAAAGCTTCTTTAAAGATATGGTTTTGATTCTTTCATGTGGCTATCAATGATTCATTTTGGTATTACAAAGTCTTTTCATCAATTTCCTTCTCTTGACGAAAAAAAAATGGGAGATGTGACGGTGATTTCTTCAAGTATTATCCAACCCGGTAACATCGATCGATCAGTTCAGGCAAAGATCCATCTTACTCCATCTGATCTTAGCATTCTCTATCTTGATTACACTCAAAGAGGTCTTCTCTTCCCCAAACCCGACCCGGAAACCCGTTTCATCTCTCGGTTAAAGTCCTCTCTTTCAACTGCTCTAGAGATCTACTTCCCATTCGCTGGTCGTCTTGTGAAAGTGAACAACCACGAAGACAATACGGTGTCGTTTTACATCGACTGCGACGATATCTTAGGTGCCAAATTTGTCCACGCCATAGCCGAATCTGTCTCGGTAAGCGATTTTCTTCAACCTAGTGGCTCTGTTCCTGAATGTTTTAGGCTTTTCTTCCCCGCGAACGGTCTCAGAAACATCGATGGCCTCTCGGAGCCATTGCTTGATATACAAGTCACTGAGATGAAAGACGGAGTCTTCATTAGTTTTGGCTACAACCACTTGGTCGCTGATGGTGCTTCCATGTGGAAATTCATACAAGATTGGTCAAAGATTTGCTTGAATGGTCAACGGGAGAATCTTGATCAGCCTCTTGTCCTCAAAGGATGGTTCCTCGACAGGATCGATTTCCCGATCCATATTCCGGTTTCGGAGATAGAAACAGAGAAGGCGACAAGAGGTGAAAGATCGACGAAAGAGAGAGTTTTTCATTTCACAAAGAGGAACATTTCAGATCTCAAAGCTAAAGTCAACGTCGAAATTGGCTCAAGTGACCTGAAAATCTCATCTCTTCAAGCGGTTTTGGGACATCTATGGCAAACAATCGCTAGACACGGTGGTTTAAACCGGGAAGAAGAGATGCGTTGCGTGCTAGCAGCGGATTTTAGGCAGAGGTTAAACCCTCCGCTCGAGAAAGAGTGTTTCGGAAATATGGTCTATTCCGTGATGGCTACAGCCACTGTGGGAGAGCTGCAAGATCGTGGCCTAGGGTCGGCTGTTTTGCGCGTAAGTAAAATGTTGAGATCGTTGACGAATGAAAATTATCGAACTTATGCAGAGGATTGGGTTAGAAATTGTAAGATCCCAAGAATTGATGTTCGAAGTAAAATGGGTGATAATTCTTTGATGGTCTCAAGCTCTCCTTGGTTCGAAGTGTATGATAATGATTTCGGTTGGGGTAAACCGATTGCTGTTCGAGCTGGACCAGTAAATGGTATTGGTGGCAAACTTGTAGTTTTTCGAGGGATCGAAGAAGGAAGTATCGATGTTCATGCGATATTGACCTTATCGCTATGGTCCGATGTATTAATTGAAAGAATTTATGCGGAATTGAAGAATGAAAATTGAAGATTTAAGTATTTGAGAGAGAATGAGAATACAAGATTAAGAGAAGATTAAGTTCTCATTAAGTTGATTATGAAATGAGAGTGATTACAAATCTATATATAGAGAAAAATTCATTGATTTGCTCCTTGATTTACTCTCTTTTGACTCTTTGATTTATTCCTTGATTTATTTCTTATTGTCTCCTTGTTTTCCTCCTTGATTTATTCTCCTTGATTTTCTCCATTTGACCACTTTGATTAATACTCCCCCTCAAGCTTAACTATATGGAACAATGGCTAAGCTTGGAAGTCCGTGAAGCATCACCTCATTAAAAACCTTAGCATAGAAAACGTCATGGGACAAAACTATGCAAAGGGAAAAAGAGTGTGATGTCCACGGTTAGAGGACTTGAAATCAGGGGCGTGTAAGATTCACAAGTCCAAGCTTACCATAGATATGATTGCAGACTTTGAGACTTGTGGCCTTAGTGAAGATGTCGGCCAATTGGTCTTTACTTCGGGTGTAGCATGGAAGTGTAAGTCCTTGCTCGATCTTCTCTCGAACCTTGTGGCAATCCAACTCAATGTGTTTGGTTCTTTCGTGAAACACCGAGTTGGATGCAATGTGTATTGCGGCTTGGTTGTCACAGTGCATCGTGATGGGTGTGTTGACCGTGAGTCCTAAGCATTCAAGAAGTCCTTTTAGCCATACCAATTCGTTGGTGAGCTTCTTCATGGCCCTATACTCCGCTTCCGCGCTTGAATCCGATATGACCTTTTGCTTCTTTGTCTTCCAAGTCACCAAATTCCCTCCAATGAATGTGCAATAGCCGGTGGTAGACTTCCGATCATTCCTATCACCGGCCCAATCCGCATCACAATAACCGACGATTTCGAAGTTATCATTCTTTCCCATCCAAATGCCTTGACCGTAGCTTCCTTTGAGATACCTCAAAATTCTCTCGACCATATTCCAATGATAAACCGAAGGGACTTTCATGTGTTGACTCACTTGGTTAACCGCAAAGCATAAGTCCGGTCTTGTAAGAGTGAGGTAGATCAATTTCCCAACAAGTCTTCTATATCGGGCTACATCTTCATACGGTTTATTCTCCTCGTTATCTTCTTTTTCTTCTTCAATCCGTCGTGTCTTGTAGCCATCTTTAAGTGGAGTCTTAGCCGGTTTGGCTTCCATAAATCCGGTTTCTTGAAGTAAATCCAAAACATACTTCCTTTGGGAGATAAAGAGTCCATCCGAGAATCTACACACCTCAATTCCGAGAAAGTACTTGAGCTCTCCAAGATCCTTGATGTCAAACACGGATTTGAGGAAGTCCTTTGTTTCTTGAATCCCCTCCTTGTTGTCTCCGGTTATGATCAAGTCATCTACATAAACCAATACCACCACCATGCCTTGAGGTCCTTGGAGAGTGAAGAGAGTGTGGTCGGATTGAGATTTCTTGAAGCCTCTTTCCTTGAGAGTGTTGCTAAGCTTCTTGTACCACGCTCTAGGAGATTGCTTGAGTCCATAAATCGCCTTCCGAAGCCTAAGGACTTTTCCCGGAGCAATCGAATCTTCTAAACCCGGTGGAGGTGTCATATAGACTTCTTCCTCAAGTTCCCCTTGTAAGAACGCGTTCTTCACATCCATTTGCCACAAATCCGATGATAAGTTAGTAGCTAAGGAGAGGATCACTCTTACCGTATGTAGTTTAGCCACAGGTGCAAAAGTGTCCGTGAAGTCTTCTCCATAGGTTTGAGTGAACCCTCTAGCTACCAATCTCGCCTTGTATCTCTCTATATCTCCATTGCTCAAGTGCTTGATAGTGAACACCCACTTAGAGCTAACCGTCTTCTTTCCTTCGGGAAGGTCGAATTCATCCCAAGTCTCATTCCGGATCATAGCTCCAACCTCATCACCAACCGCATCTTTCCATTTCTCATCCTCCATCGCTTCTTCATAAGTCTTCGGAATAAGGTCTTGATCGATTTTCCCAAGGAACACTTGATGGTCATAAGGCACATGAGCAAGTGAACATACGGCTTGGATTGGATGAGCCACGGCTTCATAATTATAGTAGAACCTCTTATCTCTCCATGTAGATGGGTCGCTTCTTACTCTTGTGCTTCTTCTAAGTATCGGTTGAGTTGGGGCTTGAACTACTTCTTTGGTCGATGAGCTAGGGTCTTCTTCTTGGGTCGGTTGACTTTGTTCTTGGTGGTCCTCTTCCTCCTCTTGTTCGCTTGATTGAGTCTCTTCCGGTTCATGTGCATTTGATGTTGTGGTCTCCGGAATCGGTAAGTTTGGTGTTGTGCTCGATCCTCCTTCCGGCTTGTCTTGTCTTCGGGTGTTGTTGTCTCCAAGGTGTTCCAATAGTATCTTCAAACTTGAGGCTCGGTCGGATGATGCCGTCAAGTCTTTCAAGCTATCCCAATCCTTCTTGTCATAGAACCCTTGATCTTCCAAGAACTTTGCATCCCTTGAAACATAAGTCCGGTTGTTGATAGGGTCGTAGCACTTGTATCCCTTTTGGGTCGTTGAATAGCCGAGAAACATGCACTTAGAGCTTTTTGCTTCTAGCTTGTTCCTTTGCTCCTTGGGCACTAATACAAAACAAACACAACCAAACACTCTTAGATGTTCAAGGAAAGGTTTAGTTTTGTTGAGTACCTCGAATGGTGAAATATCCTCTAGGACTTTGGTTGGAATTCGGTTGATGAGGTAGCATGCCATCATCACCGCATCTCCCCATAGGTGCTTAGGAACGTTGGTATAAAACATCATCGACCTTGCCACTTCCATCAAATGCCGGTTCTTTCTTTCGGCTACACCGTTTTGTTGTGGTGTGTAAGGGCAACTCGTTTGATGTATTATTCCATGCTTTGCTAGATGTTCCTTGAATCGATGGCTTGTGTATTCCCCTCCATTATCTGTTCTAAACACTTTAATCTTGGCATTGTAATGGTTAATAGCATAGTTTTGGAAGTTCATAAATGCATCAAACACACGATCTTTAGATGGAAGCAATGTGATCCAAGTGTATTTAGATTTTTCATCAATGAATGTCACAAAATATTTATTATTATCTCTAGATAAGCACGGTGATGTCCAAACATCCGAATGAACTAAATCAAAACAATTCTCATAAAGTGTAGACGATGTAGGAAAAACAGTTTTGCAATGTTTACCAAGGATACAAGCCTCACAAGTGGAATGATCAAAAGAAACATTTGGCATCAAAAGTTTGAGTGCACGTGAATGAGGATGTCCTAATCTAGCATGCCACAATTTGTTTGGAAAAACATTTAAACGAAAGCTAAAATTGAAAGCTTGTGAAGTGGTCGGTGCAAAATTCTCTAAAATATAGAGATCATCTTTGGTTCCCCCTTCTCCGATCACTTTACCGGAATCAATATCCTGAAAAAATACCTCGTTAGGACCAAATATTGAATAGCAATTTAGATCATTAGTGATTTTTTTTATTGATAAAAGATTAGAGGTGAACTTAGGCATGTAGAGAGCTTTAGATTCTTTATCAAATAGTTTTAAATTTCCAATTCCCTTAATGGGAACTCTATCACCATTAGCTATCATCACATTCCCTTTAGCCGGTTCTATATTATTGAGTAAATTTTGGTTGCTAATCATATGGTGTGAAGCACCCGAATCAACAATAAGAGAACTAGTTGGTTTATGTGTAAGCAAGCTATATGGTGTTTGGGTTAAGTGATTTATACCGGAGTCTTTTAAGGAGGCAATGGACTTGATGATCGCCTCCAAATCCGACTTTCTCACGTAGTCCCCATGTGTTGCATCCTCGCCTTGTCTTGATGAACCAGCTTGTCCGTGATCATCCTTGGCTTGAGTGGTGTTAGCACGCGGGTCTCTTGATGGTCCTCCTAAAGAACTCGGTTTTAGGTGTGGATGGAGAATCCAACACTTGTCCTTGGTATGTCCTCTCATCTTGCAATGCTCACATGTCTTCGACCGTCGATCCTCGAACTTGAACACGCCTTTGTTGGCCGTAGGAAGCTCCCCCTTTCCGCCAAACAGGCCTAAAGAGCCTTGTTCTTTTTGAACTTGAGCACATACGTCATCAAGGCTTGGAAGTTTGTCCGAACGAAGGAGATGCTTAATTAGATCATTGAAGATTGGATTCAAGGTGAGCAAGAGACCAAAGACCTTGTCTTGTTCCCTCCTTTCGTTGAGAACACTAGCATCCATGGTGCTTGGTCGAAGCATCTCTAGTTCGGCCCAAAGAGATCGAAATTTTCCAAAGTGCTTGGTGAATTCCATGTCTTCTTGGCTTAGATCGTTGATGGCCTTTTTAATTTCAAAGATACGAGTGAGATTTGACGTGTTGCCATACACGTTTTTGAGAGTCTCCCAAAGCTCACTAGCGGTTTCACAATACGAGTATGCTTCAAGGATTGATGCTTCAAGTGAGTTTTGGAGAATGGCCAAAACGGTTTGGTCCTTTTGGAACCACTTAGACTTCTTGATGAAAGGGCTGCTTCTTTCCTCCTCATCGCTACTTGAGTCTTCCTCAATGTGACCCCAAAGGTTTTGGCCACAAAGAGCAATCTTTGTGGTTCTTGACCATAACAAGTAATTTGCCCCTTTAAGTGTGACCGGAATAATGATAGCTTTAGAATTATCCATGATGAAAAGATTGAAACTTTTATGAGGATTGAAAAAAAAAAAATAGAAATGGTTTAGAAAATTTTAAGAAGAGAAGAACTAAGAGTAGAGATTTTAAGCTTTAAGAGTAGAAATCGGATTGAAGAGTGAAGTGAATGAAGGTTATGGAGAATCGAATGGAGATTATGAACGAGTTTAGTAAGGATCAAGCTCTGATACCATGAAAGAATTTATGCGGAATTGAAGAATGAAGATTGAAGATTTAAGTATTTGAGAGAGAATGAGAATACAAGATGAAGAGAAGATTAAGTTCTCATTAAGTTGATTATGAAATGAGAGTGATTACAAATCTATATATAGAGAAAAACTCATTGATTTGCTCCTTGATTTACTCTCTTTTGACTCTTTGATTTATTCCTTGATTTATTTCTTATTGTCTCCTTGTTTCCCTCCTTGATTTATTCTCCTTGATTTTCTCCATTTGACCACTTTGATTAATATTAATGAACTTATTGGATGTTGTTGAATCTATGGAAAATGTAACAACTACATGATTTATTGGTAAATAAAAAAATAAAAGTTACTGAATTTTTGTCAATCATATGATCAAGAAACAACTCATCAGCATCAGTTAATTTGTTACTGCAAACTCTATGAGGCTATGAGCTTACCACCAGTTTATAAAGCCAACGCTATTTGGTTCCACTAACTGGTTCAGAATCAACAGCTTACAAATGGGACAAACATAAGATGAATCTTGTCTCGGTTATAAGGCATTTTGTGACAATATATGCCCATACTCTTTTTTTTTTTTTTTGAATTATTAGGAGGTTATGGGCCGAAACACGTAATCTCTCATGCCCGAAACCACAGCATGACAATATGTCCATACTCCATTGATGAAAATTGGATTCTCTACTATCAACTTCGTCTTATGGGTCACATATTCCATCAGAAATCGTTGTAAGGTGATGCGAACGAACTGATTGGTCAAACCGAGACGTGACGATCCGACCGATGCAAGAAACCAAACCAAAACTAAGTCTAGTTCTCATTGTTTTGTTTTAATTTTGTAAATAAGTCGCCACTCCTCTGCCTCCTAGAAACAAGGAACAACTCTCATGTTTCCCTTATAACCCCATTATGCTTTGTGTTTTGTAGGAGTTGAAACTCCATCTTCATATTATAAATAGAAAACCAAAACGGAAAGAGAGAGAGAAATTTGCCTAAACTAAAGTTTGTTTTAATGTTTTTGTTGCCTTTGATGGGGACCTTCATCATAAGGTTTGATTGACTAATTACATGAGATAGTTAATTAGTTACAATCATGGAATGGCTATGTCCATAAATTAAGATCGTGAAACCTCTAATGGGGCTCCTAAACCACAATAAGCTTATTATCTCTGTTTGAGGGAACCATGCCTCGTCACGAGACAAACTGATTAAGCAAAGAATAAGACCCACCAAACTTTTCATGTTTCTAAAAGCAACATTTTAAAGTAATGATAATGGCTATATCTTTAGGGCATAAAAATTGTGTGTTTACTAACATGTATTCATTGAATATAAAAAGTGCTAGTATAATTTTGTTTTTTTATCATACCATTAAAATCAATTTCGTAATGAGCTGAGATTAACTGTCGTGTGTTGACCTCGACCCTCTCTGTTAAAAATTCTTAAAATCTTAAAACACCCAAAAATTGGTTTTCTTTTTATTTTTCCTTTTCTAAAACACTTGTTTGATGGATGGATTTTGATCACATATGTATACTAACGTCTAAGGAACTATTAATTTCTCCAATTTTGAAGGGATTACAAAAAGAATACTAAGGATATATATATATATAAGACTACAATGAATTGTTCATATTAACAAACTGATTACATATAAAGAATATATATAAGAATCCTTGAATTTGGATCAAAACTAGGTGTTTAAAAAAATAAAACCTAGCCTTTGTCAACAACTCTGTTTTTCCCCTGTTTTTCTAGCACTCCCGTCACCGGACCGTGACCCAGCTGTCAGCGACAGACCAATCAGGGATCGATTCACTAACCAAACTCTCAAATCTCTCCACCGGAGAATCCAACGGCTGATATTGCGTGTGTGATTCCGATGATGAGTCAGATTCCCAACCGGAGAATTCGAATGGGCATCTCGGCGACGTCGGTACATCACCATCTTCCTTCACCGTCACATCGAAATCTTCCCGGTCGAAATCAACGGCTACAAACGAATGGTTTAAAAGCATCTCAACCGTCCATCTTTTCACAGGATCTTTATCAAAACACTGCGACAAAAAATCTTTTCCTTCTTCCGACAACTCCACCGGAATCTCCGGTAACTCCTCGCCGACACCAATACGTATCAAAAGCGACATGAAGTTCGAACCTTCTTTAAAACTCCATGCCGTTTTGCCGCTAAACATCTCAACTACAGCGCATCCTAACGCCCACACGTCAGCAGCTGATCCGTACTCGTTATCGTTAACGGATTCCGGAGCCATATATAACGGTGTTCCTCGTATCTCCACGCCTTCTTTTGACGCCGTTAAATCTCCGTTAATCTTCCTCGCTAATCCGAAATCTGCTATCTTAACGGAGCCGTCGTCGAATAACAGAATATTCCCGAGTTTTATATCGCAGTGAGCGAACCCGTTCGAGTGGATGTGACGTAATCCTCGTAGCACCGATTTTGTGTGGTTACGCACGGCGGATTCCGGTAAACCCTCGCCGTTTAATTTCTTTAGTTGAGTAGCTAAGCTTCCTCTCGAAGCGTACTCAAGTAACAAATTATGTAACTTCTCGCCGTTCTCCACCGTTTGATCCTCGCCGTAACACCGTACGATCTCAGGGCAATCGCCGAGTGAATCCAACACAGATTTCTCGTTAGCGATCGAGGCGGCGCCGTAAGAATCCGCTGATTTGACGGCGATGAGAGAAGGGAAGTCGTCGGAATCTTTGGTGTTTGTCGCTTTACTGACGGTGGAAAAAGTTCCGTGTCCGATTGTTTCTCCACGAACCCACTCCATTGAAACAGAGAATTGAGAAGAAAAACAAATATGTGATTTTTGATGGGTTTGTGAGATAATTGTGAAGAAAGGTTTCGTTTTTATAGATACGAGATTTGGATTAGGGTTAAAAAAAAATCCTTTTTGTTTTGGATTCAAAATTGGAATATGATTTGAAGTCTTTAGGAAGAAGATACAGAGCACGTAGCTCGTGACTGCTAATTTGTGCCTCTTGGTGCAACTTCCTCATTATATACTAAAGTTTTTGATATTTATTTCCAAGTTTTAATTTTTGGGATAATTATTAGTTAATGCACGTGATGTGAGAGATGATATTTTTGATATTTCCTAGTTGGGATGCTAAAAATGAAATTAAATATCAAAATATTTACTGTATTAGAATTCGAGAAATAATTACTATTTGTCGCACGACTTTGGTTTTAGTTACGATGTTTGAGATCGAGAAATTTGATGGTGAAACTTTGATTAAAATCTTGACCGTAAATTAATAAACCAATCTACGAGGATCAATATTATTATTATCAGAACATTGTTAGATCTTCTTTCAATGGCCGTTCATAGTATAAAATTATTAAAACTGCAAGTTGGGTTTGTAATGTTTTTATTTTCTCAATTCAAGAATCAAATTCTTCTCTATTTGAGAACGTTTTCACATTTCTCCTCGTATTTTCGCCTTTCTTTCTCAAAAGCAAGAGAAAAAAGTATATAATTATTGATATGCGATTTTTTCTTGTAAGTCACTAAGTTGTAACCATTAATTACGTAGTTATTTATATATTGATGGCTTTGCATAGTTTTTATGTAAAATCAGTTTCAACTTAATAAGTAAAAATAAATGTTAATTAAAAAGAAAAATGGAAGGCAGGTCATCATAGCAGCGGCAATTTGCATGTCTATATTCAAATACTATAATGTTTCTCTGCAAAAAAAATTTGAAACTGATACTGAATCACTGATAGATGAAAAAAATGCTGAATACAATGAAGTTGTCACATGTGAATTGTACTAAACTTTTTATTTTATTGTTTTTTACAAATTCCAATACTCCCTCCGTTTCAATTTAGTTGTCATTCTGGAAGTTTTTACACAAATTAAAAAAAAAACAATTAAATTTTCTGTTTTGCCCCTAATTAATGCATTGTTTTATTTGATATGTGTAGTAAATAAACTTAAAAGTAGAGATAAAAATGAAAAAATTAGTAATAAATGTACATTGAAATTGCAGAATAACAAGTAATATAAAACAAAAAAAATAAGTGTAGAATGACAACTAATATGAAATCAACATAAGTAATATGACTTTATCCCACAACTCTTCCAATCGTTATTCTTCTTGCTAATATTTTATTAGTCACAACCATACGATATGTCTTACTATTATCGTTATAATATGCTTAATATAGAAGTTTTCATATCAACTTGCTTGGCCGGCCAAAGTTTGAGTTCGCAATTATGGGCATTGATTGCATGCGAAGCATCGATGAATAATACTCCCTCTGTCCCAAAATATTAGATGTTTTACGCTTTTTAATTTGTTCCAAAATATAAGATTTTCTCAAATTTTTAAGCAAATAAATGTGAGATAGAAGTTCAAAAGTTCCACTATTACAATCGGCAGATGAAGTTGTTGAAGTCGAAACATTAATTGGATTACCAATAATTTTTTCAACTCATTATATTTCACAAATGGATTCTTTCACATATACACAAAATAAAAAATCTGAGATTAAAAATGGAACAAAGAGAAAGCAAATCAAAAGATGTTGAACCGATGGAAAAAGACAATTCCTCACAAGTTCGATCTAAACCAACCGTATTATGACGAGGAGGAGCTTCATCCCAACGAAGTAGACGAACAGAAAGAAAGCAAATCAGAAATTATTCAAACAAACGATACGTCAATTGCGAGCACCAGTCGAAATTTTGATCTCAACAAACCGTACGACGACGAAGAGGAAGTTCATCTCAACAAAGAAAGGGAAAACAAAGACATGGAAGAATTTAAAAAGACTATGGTGAAGCTTTGGATTCCTTCATATCGTTAGGTTTGGTCATCTATAAACTTTATGGTGATGTTATTCAATAAGTAATTGTGTCTTTTTCTCATCATCTTCCTCTGTTTTTAGTTCTATGTAGTTTTCTTATTTTATAAGTAGTTGTGTTTTCTTTCCCATCCACTTCCTCTGTCTCTTGTTCTCTGTGTAACTTTCTTATTCAATAAGTTTGGTAAAATAGTGTTAGTGGGAGAGAAGACAGTACACGTATGAAAAAAGAAAAATTAAGATCAAATTATTCATCAACCAAATAAAAAACCAACGTTTGGAATAAAACGAAAACAAAAACCAAATCATGTACACTAATCTTATGAACTGAGTGCGTTCATCACATCTTCGATCAACGTAACATCACAACTTATTTGTTTGAGAAGAAGACCATTTAACTCCAACGTAGATTTCTTCATATGCGGTATCTTGTACTTGTTTGATCCTCCCACTTTCATGATCTCTACCATGCATTGAAGAGTCAAGAAAATATGGTTTACCTTTTTGGTGGGATAGATTTCAAACGATTTTTCCACCGCACAAACAAGATCTTCTATCGTTTTGGGACATGCCTTATGTTGCAATGATTGAATGGCACTAAAAAATCCAAGATCTAAAATATTTAGATCCGGCGAGTTTGGTGGTTGACACATCAATTGTATATCAAAGCCATTTTTTGAAGCCGCTTCTTGAAAATCTTTATCTCCACGTTCGACATGTGTCCTTACATTCTTTGATTTACGTTTTTAATTTATTATTTAATAATGTTTTTGTTAAAAAAAAATATTTTCTAATATGCCCGCTTTTAAGCAAAAAATCTTATATTTTGGGACAGAGGGAGTAATACTTGTTGTTTTCATATATATTTTCTTTGTCGTAAGTCATTAGAACAAAATGAACAGTGTAATAAAATTAACATTACATAAAATTTACTCCCTCCATTTCACAAAAAATATCATTTTATCATAATTTCTATATTACAAAAAGAATGTCATTTTAGAATTCCAATGTATATTTTAACATGATATTCTATTTTTTAACCTCAATCAAAATGATCAAATAACTTCAATGTATATTTTGACAAGAGACACTTTCTATATAAAATCAAGTCTCACGTTGTTTTTTTTATAATCCCAATTATATGAGTTTTATCATTCATACCAAGATACCAAGATGACTATTGACTCACTTACCAAAGGATGTACGAGTGTATATTCAAATAAATAATTGTAATTATATATTCCCTCCATTTTTTATTATAAGATATTTTAGATATTTTATTTGTTTTTAATATACGATATTTTCAGATTTTTATATATTTTTTATTTTATTGAAAATTGTGTAACCAATAATATTATGCAGTCTTTTTCTTAACTGGTTAAATTGTTTATATTTAATAATTTTTTTGATAGATTTTTTGTTTCTTAAACTTTGTGTTTTAACCCAAAACATCCTATAATAAGAAATGGATAGAGTATTTGTTTAAGAATATAAAAGAACTTTAACCTTTTTTTTTAATGTGTGAATATAATTAAAATGACACTTTTTCAGAAACATAAAGAGTAGTTAATAATAGCTCCGAATTTCATACTATTAAGATGGTTCGAAATACTAAATTGGATTATGTCACACCAAAATATTCGAACACTGCGTATTAACTTATCTAATTTGTATTCAAAATGCGTGGAATGTACAATATGAAAAAAAAACAATAAAAAAATTTATTTTTTCTCATGAATTCTTTTAAATGTATTAAAAATGCAGAAAAATTTTCTAATATATACGTTATTTTCACTAGTTTATGAAAGTTTGTTATGGAGACTACCGTTGTTTTATGTTGTGCGACAATACAAATGGAAGTACAAACAATACACTAAGGAGTTGGTAGAGAGAAGTTTTCTCTCTCTCTTCTCACTAAAACTCCCTTTAACCTAGCCACCAATGCTCATCCGATTAGATCGGGCCTCTCCAGCGACCGGCCTCCGGCGCTGTGAGAGGTCCTCACCTCCATTTTTTGTGGTTAACGGCGCTTCATCCGTGGTTAGATCTCATATTTACTAGGCTTTGGCCTTCCTTGCTTCCGGCGTTCATTGCGGCTCATGCTCCGGTCTAGCCGAGGCTCTGTTGTGTCTCTAGGAGTTGCGTTCTTACCAAATTTGTGTCCGGGGTCTTGTTGGGAGTGTTTTGTTCTTGGAGATCTCGTTGGTGCTCTCTGTTAGTGGTGCATGCGGTGGCTCGGTCTGGTATGGCGTTGATTGGGCAGACTAATAGAGTTGGTGGGGTGCGATTATGGGTGGCTCTAGGTCGAGGACTCGCCGGATGTCTCCCCTGATTTGTGTTCATCAGAAATACACTCATGGACAAACTACTCGAGCATCCTACGTGGCAACGATGAAGAATACACTCATAGACCAGTTTTCCCGGCGGATCCTCTTCCCGGTGGCCTTTCCCCTCATGCGGTTGTTATGTCTCCTCTTTTGTCGGTAATGTTTACGCTCCTCTAGTTTTCTAGTCTGTGGCTGGCTTGTTTTGTTCTTTGCTAGGAAGGTTGTTCTTCAAGCTTTGGTTCTCCCTTCGCTCTCTTCGCTCGACGGTTCTAGGCGTAAAAGATGTCTTCTCAGATTCCTTCGATGGTGTTGACCTCTCATCTAAGAGTTGGCCCGCCTCTACTCCCGACAGCTTCTCTCGGCAAGTGGATATCTCGCAAAAATTGGCGAGTACTCTCTCATGAAGTCTTCATCGTTACCGCGTAGGATGCTCGAGTAGTTTGTCTTCTCCGTCTTGCTTGTGAATTTGTCCTCTAGATCTGGCGTCGATCTCTGTGTCATCGAATTTCTCTTTGACGATGTTCCTTACAGCGGGCGGCGGTTTTGGAGGTCGAAACCAACTCAATTGAAGTTGTCAAGGTTTTTTTAGGGAAACGATATCTCTGGGAAATAATCACTTGAACAATCAAGAACAAAAACCAAAACACGAAAATTACGTTAAGAAAGCTTTATTGATTTTTTGCTAGGTGTTTCTGTGTAAAGTTGTGGATCCCCTTTACAAAGGAGTTATAAGAGTATATATACAAGTCTAATGTCGGCTATGATTTTTACTAAGTAAATCAGGAAGATTTTCTTATTTGTCTGGATTTCCATTTATCGTAGTCGGCGCTTTCCATAGTTTTGTCGTTGTGGGCCGGACCTCGTCATCTGGCCACCTTGGACCGGTGTTCTCGGCCCAATCTTCGTGTACTCGGCCAAATAAGCTAACATTGGCCGAATTCGCCGAGCTTTCCTGGGCGACGTCGTCGGCATGAAGGCCAGTAGTCGGCGGAGACGGTGGTCGACAGTGAAAGAAGTCAGCGGAAGCAGCAGTAGTCGGCAGAAATCTCCAGTGTCAGGCGAAATGTGTCACAGATGGCGAGTTGTCCAGGTCTTCAGAGTGAATCCGGCACTATCTCATTTCTGTCTATCTCCATACTTAGTCATTTTATGGGAGAAAACTGTCGGAGGGAGTTTTGACCCTAACAGCGGTCTTGTGCTGTTGGTTTAGGATTTCTCGAGTTAGGGTTTCCGTAAGGGACTTAGTCTCTTCGTGGGCCTGCTACTAAAAAAATGTCATTTTAGAATTGCAATGTATATTTTGACAAAATATTCCAGTTTTTTAATCTCAATCAAAATGATCAAATAACTTCAATGTATATTTTGACAATGGACACTTTCTATATAAAATCAAGTCTCACGTTGGTTTTTTTATAATCCCAATTATATGAGTATTATCATACCATGATACCAAGATGATATTGACTCGTTTAAAGATAATACCAAAGGATGTACGAGTGTATATTCAACTAAATAATTGTAATTATTTGTTTAAGGGTATAAAAGAATTTAATCTTGTTTTTTAATTTGTGTGAATATAATTAAAATGACACTTTTTTAGAAACAGAATGAGTGTAATTAATAATAGCTCCGAATTTTCTACTATTAAGATGGTTCAAAATTCTAAACCGGATTATGTCATGCAAAAATATTCGAAAATTGCGTATTATCCTATCCAATTTGTATTCAAAATGCGTGGGATGTTCAATATGAAAAGAAAAAAACAATAGAAGAACTTCCTACTTCTCATGAATTCTTTTAAATATATTAAAAATGCAGAACAATTTTTTAGTGTATATGCTATTTTCGCCAGTTTATGATAATTTATTATGGAGACTACCGTTGTTTTATGTTGTGTGACAATACCAAATGGCTCATTGAATGCTTTTGACTCTTTTTAAAAAAATATAGAGGCAATAGACTTATAAGTAGATTTTGAACCCGATTGTTGTTCTTTCTACTTTTTTTTTTCTTTTAGAATCAGGAGATAATCCTGATATTTACTATCTGACTAATCCTTCCAAAATAAGTGTAGCCATTGTGTAGCTCACTCACCAGATTTTCTAATAGGTCAAAAGCGTGATACCACTTATACTGGCCAAATAGAAATAATTAGATAATTTTGCTTTTTCTTGAAAGCGATATCATTCCAAACCAAAAAAAATGTCGATCTTTTCTATAATCTATCTATAAAACACTGACAACATATATAATCTGAAGGCACTCTTCTGACCTTAGTAGGAGGTTGCAAGATTGTCATGAAATAAATTGCGGCGCATCTGTTACTCTACAATACTATGAAAAGTTGTATTGATTAATAAATGAATAAATACAACTTTTCATATCCAAGAAACGGCGAAGGAAGTGCTTCAGAGTGAAGTTTTTTCTTTCTTTCTTTATTGTCGGAATCAGACAGAAGTCTTTGATTCTTCACAGAGTAACAGACTTTTCGCAAGTTGCGGCTCTTTAAGTTTTCAATTCATAAATTTTATAACAAATAGTATATTATTATTAAAAACAAATATCAGGATATTTTTCAATATAATAATAATAACTAGAAAAGATAACAGACATTAACCGAACCTGAAGATGACGAACGCACGAAACTCGAGAGCCGTTCTTGTACATGAATATCCTTAAATTAGCCGTCAGTCACCGTAACATATTCGCATGTTCTGTCCACAAATCTTCCATCTTCCATTTATTTATTTGTTTCTTAGATTTTCTTGCATATTTATATTATTCTTTAGTTTTTTGTTATTCTTCTGCAAATATCTTCCTCGATAAAACAATATTTGTTTCTGTATAAATGGATAAAGACCTAGCGACTTGCGAGTTCTTTTTCGGTACCACGACCTTTCTTTTTTTTTTTCTTTTTTTTTCTTTCGGCTACTTTTATCGTAGTTTATACTTTTTTGCTATGTTTAAATTATTTCTGTTGTAACAGATAAGAAGATTACAATGATTCTTCTAATCTTCTGTATCCTACACAATATAGAGTCTTCAACCGTCGCTTGGTATTAACGCATGATATTGGTTGTTTCCAAGTCGTTTTTAAATTTTTTTTTTTTTTGATAACCGGAAGTTTCTGGGTTTTACCACCCGATTAATCTCCGGATAAGTGTAGCTGTCGAATAACCCATTCACCAAAATTTTTAATGGATCTAAAGCGTGACACCATTTCGATTGGCCAATTAGAGGTGAAAGTGTTCACATGAGGAATCAAACTCAGGTTGGAAGGAATTACCTCTTTTCTCTTAACCTTTTTACCACTAGGCCACCACCACTTGGTTTTTAAATCCTCTATATATTACTTGAGGAGACAATAATAAAAAAAATCATATGTGTCAATCAATAAGCAATTCAAAGGACATATATCATCTAATTAGACCAATCAGAACATTTCAATTATATGTATATGCCATGATAGAAATTATCTACATATTCTTATCAATTTTTAACATAAATCTATTAATACATTTTTTAAAATTTTAAACTCAACTAAATATGTGATTGATCATACAATTATTTTATTTTATATAATTTAATTGTATCCATATTACTCTAATTAAAATTGCGCTTTTGTTATAAACGTACAACTTTATAAATCAAACATTAATGGTTGAATTTCAAAATTCATCATTTTTACTTTTTATTATTTTTTTGATTTTTGATTTAAAAAGATTTACATACTAATGCGATATTTTTTTGGTTTGGTGAGCTCAAATAAGTTTGAGAAAATCCATAATCTCAAACATATTCAATTTACATTAAAAAGCTTACATTCAATCTAACTGTCATGAATATTAAATTTTGTAAGATAAAATATATTTATCTATATAGGAGATATACCATTTGATTTTTTTTATTTTTAATTTAATTTCTTCTATGTATTATAAAAAATTATAATTTTTTATTTTCAAATATTCTAATCCCGCGTTTGACGCGGGACAAAAATCTAGTTACATGTTGCTTGAAAAAAAGGGTTCCTTTACGTTTTAAAATTTTAAAACTAGATAAATTTTCAATATTAATATGTACAAAACAAAAGACAAAGTAATACTATATATTGAAATTCGAAAAACTTAAGTTTTCAATTTTGATCTCTTAATTTTTTATTTACAAATATTCTAATCCCGCGTTTGACGCGGGACAAAAATCTAGTTACATGTTGTTCGAAAAAAAAAGGTTCCTTTACGTTTTAAAATTTTAAAACTAGATAAATTTTCAATATTAATATGTACAAAACAAAAGACAAAGTAATACTATATATTGAAATTCGAAAAACTTAAGTTTTCAATTTTGATCTCTCTTTGCTTAGCTACTAAATAATACTCACTAGCACTAGACGTCTAGATATCAATGGAATATATATATATATTATCAATCATTAGGACAAAAGATCATGCAGTAAGTAACACGTTTACTTTTCAATGACTATGATAATGAAACATATAGATTAAGTTTTAATAGATGTATATGTATTGATGTATATATACGATATTAGCTAAAACATTAGTATTTACTAGAGTAGAAACATATACTTGTTTTGTTCTGCCACAATTTCCTAAATTAAAATCTTTATTTCGGTATAGTGGACAAAGATTCAACTAGAACATTGCGTTTAAAGATAAATGATTTGAAGTTTTTTGGATATGCTATAATAAGTAATAGTACCACTTGATTCCGAAGAAACGGTAAATCAAAATGCCAATGCTTAGTCGTTGATAAGAAAATATATAAATAAATAAGCAAATCAAGTTGACATCGTAAGTGGAATCGATTTTTGAAAGCTAATACATGGGGTCCCTTTAAAGATAAGCATAATTCAAGATTTCCGAATATTCCTTGGAGTATGGATTGTAGACTACTTATCCTTTTAAGCTTGGTTAGAAAAGAAACAATTTATTTAAAATATTAGTGCGGAAACATTATATATTTGGATTAATAGATTATAAACTAGTTACCAAAAAACACTGCATGCATGATGCATCCACTTCATTGACTGGGCTGATAAATCAAGAATTAGGTCGTCTTAAGCCAACCCCATATGGGGCGGCCGAAACCAAATGCATGAACATCAATTTAAACATGTTTTTTTCTTTCTTTCTGTTCTTAAAGTTGAGTCAAAGGCCATAACTAAACTTAAAAAAACATATTTTTGTTTTCTTTGAAATTTCAAAAAAAAAAAGCCGGCTACACTATTTCACGCTAAGAAGACTAGTTTCAAATTTTATCTATCACACAAACAACTGAAAACAATAATAGTGCACGTGAATAGTTTTCATCTCCTAATTAAGCGCTTTGATACAAAATATTGGACCAATATATTGTGACCTAATAATATCTCAAAAGTATAGAGGCCCATTATTAAAAAAAAAAAAAAACTTCAAATCCATGTGACTCAGATCAAACTACAAACATCATGTAAAAAGCCACCGTCCAGATTACGAATTTACGATATTAAAGTATATTGTATACAGGGCCGTGCTAATGGTGTTTAAAAATAGGCAAGTGCCTTATTTTAGGGCCCCCAATATAATATGCTTCTAAGTTTTGATTCTTGGTAATAATATTATACAAATTTATTTGGGTTAACGTGTTGCAAATACTGACTCATTGTTTGTTTTTTGTTTACTTGTTTTTCTACTTTGTTCACTGTTAAATATAAAAATTTCACTATATTGAATAACTTTTAAATGAAAAAATTATATGTTACACCACAAGTTTTTGATATTTCTTAAAATACCATTAAAATGAATTTTTATTCCAGATATACCATCTTTAGGTTTTTTTTTCCAAACATATCATCATTAGCTTTTCTTTTTTTTTTCAAAAATATTACAGCTACTAAAAAGTAAAAAATGATTTTTAAAAATTTTAAAGTATGATATTTTTGAAAATCATCCTATATTTTTAAATTAAGTACGGACCACATTTCGAATATCGTCTTAAACCCCCAAAAAGTTAAGCATGGCCTTGGTGGTATAATACGAGATTGGCTAGTTGGTTGGATGTGGAACGGTGAAACTACCGTAACGACTAAATTCCTTCGCGAAGCCTCGATCATAACTATTGCTAGCTATTCAAATGGCGTGCAGGTACAAAAAAATCGTCAAATAAATATGGAGAATGATTGCAAGGAGTTTCTAATGGCTATATACAAGAAAAATATCGTTTGCAAGCTTTCTTTGTAAGAAACAAGAGATGTGAAGTAGCGGAAAAGGTTTTGGCATTTTGTTGTTTACAGTAATTATGTTTTTGTTTTTTTGCATTATGTAACCATATCACTAACTACTGACTTTGATTTCCTCTGGATTTATCAATTTTCTGCTAATCCATTCATTAAATTAGATAAGAAAATAATGATTTTTCTTTTTATAAACCGTGGGAGTTCCGAACCTTTACTTCATAATCTTCTCGGTATTCGAAATCCGCTTTTAAATATTTCGATTTAAAGAATAACCCACAAATGAACCAATTCCCTTGTGTTGCCACACTTTTGATTGATAAGAAAATAATGATGAAACAGTTAAAATTTAAGATTTGAATACTACGTACTATATAATTGTCTTTTCTTTATAGTGACTATTTGACCCCCTTTTTTGTTATGTACAATTTATATACATGCACTGCTATATTTAATTTCATATTACGATATATTAACGATAATGGTTTTTTTTTTGTTAAATCGTAAGAGTTCCGAACCTTTGGCTCATAATCTCCTCGGTATCCGGAGTCAGTCTTTAGATATTCTGATTTAAAGAATAACCTTCCGTACCAAAGTGGACTTTAACCCCGAAAAAAATGGTTTTTTTTTGGTAACCAATAATTGTGGCGGTCGAATCTCACAATTAGAATCTAAGTGATTCTTTAGGGTTTGTAAAGTTCTGTCGAAAGCAAGCAAACACAGAGATCTCAAGAGAGTTTTTATTAAGCTGTGAAGAAAGCTGTTACAAGAGTTTTTGCTAATGAATTCTGATCCCCTTTTTGGTGAGAATGAAGAGCTATATATAGTGGAAACACCTAAAATGGGCCAGCTAATAAAATGGACCTGGCCCATTAAACAATAAATCTAATTTAGGCCCATTAGTCTATTAAGCCCATTTTGCTCATGGGTTTAATGTCATTTTGGGCCCAGATTCAGGCTGAGCCTTCATAGATTCGTCGTGATTTTGTCAGGATATTGCGGAGTTGATCTCGTCACTATATCGATCTCACAGGGGTGAAATATGACCCCTACAGTTAGCCCCCCAGCTTGGTAGTATCGAGTTATGATGATGCCAAGGTAAAAGTTTCTGAAGTCTGAGATCGATATGTTGGATTGCGAAATTGCCAGGCGTGGACGTTTTGTCATCGAACTCGGGAAGTTCTTGTTATTCCGTGTGGAGCTGATGTCTGCGTGTTTTTCTGGGCTTATTTTTTTTTTTTTTCTATTGTCTCAGGAGACTGAGGAGGTTGATGATCTTGATGGGCTTTGAGGCCTGCTGGGAAGTCTTAGGAAATTTTACAAAAACCTAGTAATTTTAGGAAATCCTCCCAGTATAAATAGGCCTCCTACCAGGACATTATTTTCTACCAAATCACTTTCTCTCGTGGACAGAAGGTAAAAGAAATCATCTCTCCTTTATTATTTATTATTATTTGTGCTAGGTTTTTTTTTTTTTTTTTTTTTTTTGTTTTGTTGTTTTTTTTTTTTTTTTTTTTTTTTGGCCGCGTCTTCTTCTTCGTCCGCCGCGTCTTCTTCTTCGTCCGCCCTTCCTCTGCTTCATCACGCCTCTCGGCAAGAGAGAGAGAGAGAGAGATCCGCCGTCACCCCTCTCGGCGCGAGAGAGAGAGAGATCCGGCGGTCTTCTCGGCGAGAGAGAGAGATCTGTCGCGTCGCATCTCTCGGTGATGGCGTCGGGCGTCTCGGCGGGTCAACAGAGAGACGTAACCATGGGCAGGAGACGACGACGACGAGATCAAGCGGAAAAAGCGGCTGTAAACAAACCTTACGAGTTGACTCACTGAGTCAACTCGGGCGAGTTGACTCAGTGAGTCAACTCGTTGACCGAGTCAAATTTTTTTTTTTTTTTTTTTTTTTCGGCGACTCGGTGACTCAGCGACTTGGTAGCGAAGTCTGGCTTTGTGGAGTGAAACTGACTGGAATCGTTGACATTTGGCATAGCGGAGAAGTAAAGTTAGAAGGATGGTCTCTGATTCCATGGATTCGCAGCTTGACGGCTCGCGCGCGAATGACACCACTGCCGCAATGTCTAACTTAGACGATTCCGGGGAGATGGTCGCTGATCCCTTCCTTCTTGGAAGGAGAATGGTTCTTTCTCCAGCATCCGACACCGGTAGTTCGTCGAGACCAGTTTACTCCAACGCTCTAGTCGTGGTTGATGAGGTTGACGACGAGGTTGCTGTTCGTCCAGCTGCCAAAAAGCCGAGAGCAAAGCGGAGAGGACCTGATCCGCCTGGGTCTACCATGTCGACTCGGAAGTCTCTGGATTCCCTCACTGCTTGCTTTGGTTTTCCCGACGGAGTCGAGCTAGTCGTTCCTCGCTCAGATGCACGAGCAGATCATCCTCCAGAGGGCTACTTCACTCTGTACAAAGCGTACTTTCGCTCGTGCTTCTTGTGGTTTCCGATCCCTAGTGCTATCCTTGACTTCTTGTGGAGGATCAACCTTGCTATTGCTCAGATCACGCCTAGCGGGATGCGTCACTTGGTCGGGATTATGGTGCGCAGCTACGAGTGTGGCCACGAAATCAGTGTTGATCATCTACTGAGTTTTCTGGAGATTAGAAAGACTAGCTCCAAGGACAAACTTCTTTACTGCTTTAAGGGCAAACCGGACCTCCAAGTCGTCGGAGACTTTCCCAACGTAGATCGTTTTTGGTCGGAAAAGTTTTTCTTTGTGAGAATCAATGAAGCGTCTGTTGGTTGCGATCATCTAGACATGCTTCGAAAGAGATGAAGTACTCGCGGTAGAAGACCTGCTGCGCTATTGTGTTTAGCTTAGCGTTCCTTGATGTTTTTCATTTTGTTTTTTTAGAATCACTGTTTCTTGCTTGCTTATACCTTCGGTTCGCGATTCTAACCATTTTCCCTTGTTGTTGTTTTTGCAGTTTTGAGTTGCATCAAGAAGTTACCGAGCGACTTATTTGTTCTTCGCGACGAGCTTGCTGCTGAGAAGTGTAGCTGGAAGGAAGACTTTTCTTTACGCAGAGTTAGAGAAACTTGTGCTCGTCGCTTCGGAGTTACTTCACAGAATTCTTTGCCAAGAATGTCGGACAACATGAAGAAACCCTCTGCTCGCGAGAGAAGAGCTGCTGAGGCCAGAAGAGGATATAACGCGAGAGTGTCAGCCCCAAAAGCAAGCGCTGCTGGAACCCTTGGAACTAAGCAGCGTCGTCCACCATATGAGCGAAATGCTGTCGTCCTTACTGATCGTCAATGCGAGTCTTCCTACAGGCGTCATGATGATGCGCAGGGAAGGGCTGAAGACGCTGGTGAAAGTCGCAAGCGCTCCCGAGAAGACAGGGGCAAAGGTTTTGCTGATGGAGAAGACCCGAGCAGACCAAGGCGCGCGTCATCTCCTCGACGTGATCACGCGGCAACAGACTCATCCTTCCCTTGCGGTTCGAAGAGATCTTTTGGCAGTGCCGAGGTAGCGGCGTCGCACCTGTCCAAGATCGTCTTCCCAGGCACTGAGTTTCCCCCGCCGGAACAGATGTCGAAGAAGCGTTCCTACTCAAGCATGGCCCTTAACTGCATGACGGTAAGACTTTGCGGCTACCCTGGTGGGATATCGATTTTCTTTTTCCTTCCTTCTGATTTTCTAACTTGTTTTGCTTGATTTGTTCCTCTGCTTGACAGTTCCTTTCTTCGCTTAACGAGGTCGCAATTGACTATGAGGTGACTGCTCGCTCGTTGTCTCGTCAGCTTGCTAATGTTCAGGCGGCCTACGACGATCAGAAGAAGCAGAAAAGGGATGCGGAGGACCGCGTTGCTGCCCTCGAAGCTGCTATGAAGGAAATCGAGGATAGGCGTCGCGAGATGGATGGAACGTTTACAGAGTCTGAATCTGAGAGAAAACGTCTTCAGAAAGAAGTCTCTGACCTCACCACCCGCCTAGATGATGCTGCCAAACTTCAAGATGCGGCTGTGCAACGAGCTGTTAAAGAAGCGAAGTGCGAATTGGCAGCGAAGTATGAGGCGAAGATCGTCCGTGCTACGGAAAAGATTAGGGCGATCAATGGCCAGTCGAGGTTTGACATAATTGATCTTGCTGAAGTCCGGAGTAACATCGAGTTCGTAAGGTTACTTCAGAGTAACAAGGCGCCTGATCTTGGTGAAGAGCTTGTTGCGCTCAAGAAGCAGGAGGCAGACCTATCACAAGCAGACAAGGTGTTTGCTACGAACATACGTGAACTTGAAGGGCTCCTTAAAGATACCCCGGTTAGCACGACCGATGATCAAGTTGAGGAGTTGAAAGCTGATGCCATTGAAAAGGAGGCTGATTCGGGTTCGAGTTCCTCTGATTCGTCAAGCAACGATGACTCGCCTGACTCTGAAGCGGTCGAGATTGTCGATGAGGCTGAGGAGACCGCGCCTTAGTTATTTTGGTTTTAGCGCTTTCTTTCATTTTTTTTTTTTACTTTGGATTTTTGTTTTTGATTCATCTTGGATTTTTACCCTATTTAGAAAGGGATGATATATGAGTATGATTTTTGGCAGAGTTTACCTTTCTAAAAACGCCATTTGCTTAATGTTTCGTAGTTGTTATGAGTTGAAAATCCTTCACAGTTTCAAGCGGTGTGTCTTGAGATGAACACTCTGGTTTACGAATATGCTTCCGTGAACAACTTCGCTCCAGCAATGAGCACCAGATTTTGACCAGCGATTTGTTGTGTGCTGGGATTTTAAGTTGAACATTCTGGTTTACGGATATGTTCCTGTGAACAAGTCCGCTCCAGCAATGGACACCGAATTTTGACCAGTTGACTGTATGCTGGGTTTCTGAGTTGAACATTCTGGTTTACGGATATGTTCCCGTGAACAAGTCCGCTCCAGCAATGAACACTGAATTTATATAGCGCGCTCTAATCCGCTGGGGATGTAGGATTCATTACTGTGGCCAACAGCAATGGTGTGATGAAAGGAAGTCTGTTTCGGGCAAGACTTTTGATAAATGCGCAAGTAAAAACTTGGCTTTTGATAAATGTGCAAGTAAACACTTGGCTTTTGATAAATATGCAAGTAAACACTTGGCTTTTGATAAATGTGCAAGTAAACACTTGGCTTTTGATAAATATGCAAGTAAACACTTGGCTTTTGATAAATGTGCAAGTAAACACTTGGCTTTTGATAAATGTGCAAGTAAACACTTGCCTTTTGACTGATTCAGAACGGTAAACCGCGTATGAAAAGGGAAGTATATGAGAATACGTACCCACTCCCCCCCTTTTTAAGGAGGGGGACAGCTGTACCCATCCGAAAATGGGTTGCCTACGTACCCTTTGCAGGGATCAAGCCGCCTCGTAGTTCAAGTGAAGTAATCTAATGGTAGTACTTCTTCAAGTGTATCGCGTTCCATGATCGCGGGATAGGAACGTCTGCCATATTGGTGAGCCTGTATACTCCTGGTTTTATGACCTTTGTTATTTTGTAAGGTCCTTCCCAGTTTGCTCCGAGCTTTCCGGCATTTCGTTCCGCTGTGTTCTGGAAGACTTTTCGGAGGACCAAGTCTCCTTCGGAAAATGGGCGAGGCCGAACATTCTTATTGTAATATCTTGCTGCGGTGTTTTGATAGTTTTGGATTCGGACCAAGGCTTCATCTCGTCGTTCGTTAATCAGATCCTTTTCGTCAGCCATCATGAGGTGATTAAGTCCTTCTTGTAGGGGAAGGAGTCGGCGGCGAACACCGGGAAAATGTACCTCGGGTGGAATGACGCACTCCGTTCCGTAAACGAGTGCGAAAGGTGTTTCTCCTGTAGCTCGCCGCGGAGTTGTCCGGTGTGACCATAGGACTCCTTCTAACTCATCTGCCCAGCGTCCTTTCTTTTCGTCGAGTCGCTTCTTCAGTCCGTCGACAATTGACTTGTTGATTGATTCGGCCTGGCCATTTCCCTGCGGGTATCTTGGTGTTGACTTGCTGAGACGTATCTTCCATTTTTCGCAAAATCCTTCGAATCTAGCAGAAATGAATTGCGAACCGTTGTCGGTAACAATCTCATAGGGGACTCCATGGCGGCAGATGATGTTTCTCCACACAAAACCTTCGACTTGGGCATCCGTGATGCTGGCGTAAGATCCTGCCTCGACCCACTTTGAGAAGTAATCAGTTAGGACTAATAAGAACTTCTTCTGTCTCGAAGGGTGCATTGGTCCGACGATATCCATAGACCATCGCATAAAGGGGTAAGGAGACGTGATAGAGGAGAGTACTTCGGTCGGCTGGTGAATCATTGGAGCGTGGCGCTGACACTTTTCGCACTTGGCTGAAAATTTTTCACAATCTCTTATCATAGTAGGCCAGAAATAGCCATGCCGCTTGATTTTTATGGCTAATGCTCTGCCGCCAGAATGATTACCACACGACCCGCTGTGAACTTCTTCCATGATACTCCGAGCATCCTTTCTTTCGACGCAATTTAACAACGGACCTGAAAAACACCATTTGAAGATATTACCGTCGAGTAGGACATAACGAGCAGCTTGGGCTTTTAACTTGCGGGCTGCCCACTTGTCCTTGGGAACTACGCCACTGCAAATATACTCTCGGATTTTATCAAGCCAATTGGTGTCACAACCGTATTCTTTTGCTTCCACTTGGTTATCATCCGTGATAGTGTTAGGTAGGCGATTTCTTCTGCTAAGAATGTTGGTTAGCATGCTGCTTACGACTGGCGCAATATTCGAAAGTAGCTCATCATCTTGTAGTTCATTATCTTGAATAGGCGTGTTACTGGGCAAACGTTCGCTATGCAACATTGACTTATCAATTCGAGAAGGCTGGTAATCGATCTCTATCATCTCTGAATCGCCCAAAGCTAAGTCTTGAGTTAAACCATCCATTTCGGTGTTATCCTTTCCTGCCGAGGTGGGGACTTGTTCACTGGTTACTCCCTCGCTCTGTTTACTTGGCTCGGAGGGCTGGTCGACTGCTTCCATTTCAACGTCGGACCCGTTGCTCGGTGTGTTACCCTTGTCAGCTAAGGCCTTCTTAGCTTGAGAGCGAGTCACGACGTTTACTTCTCCGGATAGGTTTATGCTTGGGTGTCTGATATGTTCCACCGGTATTATCCGTTTAAACTCCGAGCTGGATGTTGAGGCCAGAACTGCTAATGCGTCTGCCGATGTGTTCTCGCCGCGGGGAATCCTCGTCAAGTTGAATTCTTCGAACTCGGCAGCCAAGTTCTTTACTATTTTTAAATATGCTTCCACCCGTTCGTCTTTTGTAACGTACTCTCCGGTGAATTGATTGACAACAAGCTGCGAATCGCAGAAAGCATGAAGGTGATCGATCTTAAGTCCCTTGGCTAGGCGCATTCCCGCTACCAAAGCTTCATATTCTGCTTCATTATTGGAGGCTCGAAAATCCAATCGGAATGATTGCTCTAGTACTTCTTCAGTGGGAGATGTCAGACGTATGCCGACTCCAGCTCCGTTTTTGGATGACGATCCGTCGACATGAAGTTTCCAGACTGAAGGTGGTTCCTCCGTGCCGAGACTACCATCTGGCGATTCGATCAAAAAATCTGCTAGAACTTGAGACTTGATGCTGGTCCGGGCACGATATTCAATATCGTATTCGCTAAGTTCAATTGCCCACTTGGCAATTCGTCCTGATTGGCTGGGACTATGCAAGATAGACCGGAGTGGAACTTTGCTGAGGACTATTATCGAATGAGACTGAAAGTACGGCCTCAACTTCCTTGCCGACATTAGAACGGACAAGGCCAACTTCTCCATCTGAGGATATCTTGTTTCGGCATCGGTGAGACTTTTGCTAACGTAGAAAATAGGCTTTTGCTCGCCTTGCCCTTCTCGAACAAGGACTCCGCTGACAGCTGTCTCTGATACGGCAGTGTATAGGAAAAGCGGCTCTCCCTCTACTGGTTTGGCGAGCACTGGAGGGCTCGACAGGTACTTCTTGAGTTGCTGGAAAGCCTCTTCGCACTTCTCCGTCCATTCGAAAGATTTCTTCCTCTTTTTGGCTGATTGCTTTTTTTCGTGTGGAGTCGAGTTGGCAACTTCGTCCTCTTCCGTTTGCTTTTTTCCGCGCAAAGTGTTGTAGAATGGTAGACATTTGTCAGTTGACCGTGAAATAAATATGTTAAGTGCTGCTACTCGCCCAGTGAGCTTTTGTACTTCCCGTTCTGTTCGAGGCGAAGCCATGTCTATGAGAGCATTGATCTGTTTTGGATTTGCTTCAATACCTCGGTGAGTCACAAGATAGCCTAGGAACTCTCCAGACGTCACGCCAAATCTGCATTTTGCCGGATTAAGCTTCATGTTGTGGAAATTCAGCCTTTCGAAACACTCTTCCAAATGGGAGACATGGTCTTTTTCTTCTAAAGATTTCACGAGCATATCGTCGATGTAAACTTCCATTGTCTTGCTAATTTGGTTGGCAAACATCTTATTTACCAAGCGCTGATATGTCGCCCCGGCGTTCTTGACGCCGAATGGCATTACCTTATAACAATATATTCCTCTGTCGGTGATGAAAGCCGTTTTGTCGCGGTCATCTGGTTTCATGAAGATTTGGTTATAGCCAGAAAAAGCATCCATGAAAGATAACAATTTGTTGCCAGCTGTTGCTTCGACGAGCCGATCTATGTGCGAAAGGGGAAAGCTGTCTTTCGGACAAGCTTTGTTCAAATCGGTAAAATCAACACAAACGCGCCATTTGCCATTTTTCTTCTTTACAACCATCGGATTTGCCAACCAGTCAGGGTATTTGATTTCTGTGATCGAACCGACTCGTAGTAACCGTTCCACCTCATCGTTCACTGCCGTCGCCCTCTCTGGGCCGAGTTTTCTTCTTTTTTGCTTGACTGGTTTGAAGGTTGGGTCAACGTTCAGTTCGTGACTTGCTATGTTGATGTCTATTCCCGGCATATCTTCAGCTGTCCAGGCAAAACTGTTCACATTATTTTTTAAGAAATCGACGAGCTGCTTTTTAATTCCTTTTTCCAGGTCGGCCCCGATCTCCACACATCTATCGGGGTGACGTTCATCGATACAAACCATAACGACGGGGTCGCAAGTCGGCCTAAGTTCTTTTTGGTGATCCTCCATGATCTGTAATTGCTATAGGAGTTTAGAGAGCCCTTTCCCCGGTTCTCTGTCCGTCTTCATCTTCTTGTGCTGCTCCTTTACAGTACCTTCCGTGATGGGCTTTCTCAACTTGTGTTCTGCCAGGAAACATCTGCGTGACTCTTTTTGGCTTCCAAAGATAGTTTTTATTCCTTTTGGAGTGGGAAATTTTACGCAGAGATGATATGTTGAGGCGACTGCCCGCATCAAGTTTAACCACGGCGTTCCCAAGATAGCATTGTAAATCGCTGGATGATCTGAAACTTCAAACTCAATTGTTTTGGTCATCCCGCCCGCTTTAACGGGTAGCCGGATGAGTCCTGCAGTCATCGTTGTTTCTTCAGTGAACCCGGTAAGTGGCTTTGGCCATGGCTTGATCTCAGAAAGATCAATATTCATCTTTCTTAGGGTATCTTTGAAGATGATGTCGACAGTGCTTCCCGTGTCTATCAGGATTCGTGCCACTTCGCAGTCGCCGATGACGAGTTCAATTACGAGGGGGTCGTCATGAGGCCGATCCATTCCCACAGTCTCTGCTTCTTCGAATGAGATTACGTCATTGGGAAACTTTGAAGTGGTCTGAAGATTGGCGCTGACTTCGGCGCGCCGCTGAAATGCCTTAATCGACGAAACAGTGTCGACACAATAGTGAGATCCGCCCATTATCATGTTTATACGTCTTCTGTTCTCGGGTGGCGGGCTCTCGCTATTCTGCCTTCCGCATTTCTGCGGCTCACCGTTAGACCTTTCCTTATTATCTGTCTCGAAATTCTTAAGGCTGAAATCTCCCTTAAGCTGGCCGGCTGCGAGCTTTGTAGCGAGCATGCGACCGAGACTTCTACAGTTGGCGGTGGAATGTCCGTGGATTTGATGATGATCGCAATAGGCCGCTTCGTCATGAGAACCTTGATTTCTTACCCATGTGTTGTTCATCATGCCTCTTCCACGGCCTCTGCCTCTTCCTCTACCGTATCCGGGCGAGTCCACTTGAAAATTATGGGCTCCCCTAAATCTTCCTTCGTGCTGCACGAATCCGCCAGATTGGTTGTTCTTTTTGTTGCCTTGTTGGTTCTGATTTTGAGTGGTGGCGCTATGCTGTTTTGTCTTTCCGTGTTTCTCTGCCAACGATTTGGTTTCTTCTTCGTTCCTTATAAACTTAGTTGCTCGATGAAGAGCGTCTTGAATTGTTACCGGCTCGTTCACGATAATTTCCCTGCGGAAATCGGACTCGTACCATAGTGCTTTCCTCAAAGCCTCGAGGGCTGACTCATCATTAATGCCTTTCACCCTTGACAGGATGTCTTTGAATCGCTCGATGAAACTGCGGAGAGTCTCTGCGGGTCCTTGTGTCAGTTTCCAAAGGTCGGCACCGAGAGTTCTCCGTTCCATGAACATGGCATAATGTTTTAGGAAGGCGGCAGACAGCTGGCTGAAGTTATCAATGGAGTTGCTCTCGAGTCCAGAAAACCATTGGAGGCCGGTCCTTTGAGATGTTCAACGAATAAATGGCACTGGCCAATGTCTCTCTCATCCTCCCTGAAGTTAGCTCGTCCCATTGCTATGGTGAAAGCTGTGATATGATCCGTTGGATCAGATTTTCCTTCGTAGGTTGGCACTTTAATTTTTCCAGGGTCGGACAGTCTGGCTCTGGAGATGCGAGCTGTGAAGGGCGTACGCTGCGCTTCCTCGAGCACTCGATCAATCTCCGGCGCCTTGCTGGTTGCTTGATGCATCAGTGAGCGCATCTCTTTTAGGTCTAGAGCTGTCCGGTTCATAGAAGCTCGAAGTTCGTCCAACTCGGCCTGCTGCGATCGCGGTGCGGCTCTCCTTCTTTCGGTAGTTCGCTGTCTTTCCTGGAGGAAGCGTTCTTCCTCGAAGGCGAGTTCTTCAGCATATCGCTCGTCATCTTCGTAATAGGTTTCTTTGCGAGCGGTCTGATCCTGTCTTGCAGCTTCCTGCCTTGGTTCGTGTGGTTCATCAGGGCTATCCTCTTCGGCATCGTCTTCAAGGTCGACCACTGATGTTGATCCACCAGCTGGCCCCGATCCGTCTGGTAGTGCCGATTTGCTAGCTGTCGCTGCATGCTTGTTTACATCTCGCCCGTTGCTCCCGGGAGTTGGGTCAACATTCAGATTGATCCGACGGACCCTAGGTGCCTCCATAGGCGTTGAGAAGTTTAGCATTGTCGGGGTGACGCGATCTGTTGCATGCGGCGCGGGTCTTTTTCCTCTTCCGTGGCTTGCCGTGACGAGGGAATCCATTCGCCTGGTTAGAGTGTTGTTGAAGATGTCTTGCTCCTTTGACTTCTTAACTAGCTCGTCGAACATTTTCTTTATCTGAGCCAAAGGGTCGAGATTTTCTTCCGTGGCAGGCGGCGTCTGCATCTGTGTAGATCCGTCTGCTGCGACGTTTTTCTCTCCAGGCCTGTCTGTCGCGGCGTCCTTCGCTGCTGACCTGTCTGTGACGAGTTCTTTTGGGTTGCTGCCGCTGTTGTCTCCGTCGATGGTCATTTCTTCCGATCTTAGCGTGGTAGTGCTTGTTGAGTAAGAAACTTTACTGTCCCCTTAGATGGCTCCAAATTGTGGCGGTCGAATCTCACAATTAGAATCTAAGTGATTTTTTAGGGTTTGTAAAGTTCTGTCGAAAGCAAGCAAACACAGAGATCTCAAGAGAGTTTTTATTAAGCTGTGAAGAAAGCTGTTACAAGAGTTTTTGCTAATGAATTCTGATCCCCTTTTTGGTGAGAATGAAGAGCTATATATAGTGGAAACACCTAAAATGGGCCAGCTAATAAAATGGACCTGGCCCATTAAACAATAAATCTAATTTAGGCCCATTAGTCTATTAAGCCCATTTTGCTCATGGGTTTAATGTCATTTTGGGCCCAGATTCAGGCTGAGCCTTCATAGATTCGTCGTGATTTCGTCAGGATATTGCGGAGTTGATCTCGTCACTATATCGATCTCACAGGGGTGAAATATGACTCCTACAATAATAACGATAATGTTGAGTCTAGCTTTGCAGAAACCAACCAATGAGCAGGCCCGTGCCTACTTAGAAAATATTGAGACAATAGTCTTGGGGCCTCTTTGATATTGCTTAATTTTGGGGTCTAAATTTAAGAAAAATAGTAAACAATATGTATATTTTATAGTAATTTTAATTTTATACACTAATTTTGAGTTCCAATTTTTTCTTGTACACTAATATTGGGGCTCCAAAAACTTTTTTTTGTCTTAGGCCTCCTAAACTCTAGACACAGACGTGCCAATAAGCTCGATGTTTGAGTTTAATATGTAGGTAAGCGATGTGCAATAAAGATCTTAACGAGTTCCAAACCGCAATTGGTACGTCTCATGAGAACCTCTCCTCTCAAACTTCACTAGATGAAAAAGAAAAACTTAGACACGCTTTATCAATGGTGATTTCAAGTGTATGGTTTCGGATAAGAATAAAGAGAGATACAAAAGGAAAAAACACGCATAGAGGAGAAGTTAAGCTCCTATGTTTAGAAGTCACTTTCTGGAAGAAGAAAATGATCATGATCTATGATCTGATCATCTTTGTCCTCTTCTTATAGAATAACAACCTTTTCAGTGACTTGGGCCTCTACAAATAGAAGCCCAAACCTCTAGTCTGTCTTTCCTTGTAATTGACCGGACCTCACCAATTAGTGGCCAATTTTTTTGTCATTGCTGAGTCCAAGAGGTTGCACATATAATTAAACAACGGTAAGTTTAGAAAACAAGCACAACACAAAAATTCGTGTGGAAGATGCTTAGCCAACGCATTTATTGTTATATTTTATAAAGTAACTTTTACAAAATTCATCTATAAAGGTCTATACACGTCTAGTTTTTAGATTGTTTTCTATCCACAAATATTTAGCCTAAACTACCAAATAATCTCACATTCTTAGTGAATCAAATGGCTGAACACTCATTTTGACAACTTCTGTTTTCTTTTAAGCTTCAAGTTACATTCTCACCAAAATGTGGTTCTAAGTGTTACCTCTCATAAACATATCCTTAGACCATATATACGAGTACAAATCCTAATCCTAAGATTTTCAAATTCTTCTCCAAATATATACAAAAAGACTTAGCGTTTTATTCAATATATCATTTCCATATTTGGTGCACGCTAAGATTTTCAAATCTTCAACATGTATATTCTCTGTCCAGCTCAACAAGTCCTTTCCATATTTGGTGCACGCTAAGATTTTCAAATCTTCAACATGTATATTCTCTGTCCAACTCAGGTCTTATCGCTAGCTATCCTACCACTCCAATTTTTTGCTTCTTGTATAGTTGTCTAATGCATCTTCTGTGTTTACAATTTCTATCTCACACACTTGGTTATCTTCATAAACGGTGCGCAAGATATTTGGAAATATTCCAAATATTGTTATTATTTATTTAATTATTTAGATTTAGATTTTAATGTTTATCTCTTTAAAACATTTTATAATATTCTAGGTATTTCTAAAGTTTTATACTTTATTATAAACTAGATTAGGACTCATGTTAATATGCGGATAAATACATTAAAAATTAATGAGATAAATATTTAAATTTTAATTAGTATATGCTGAATTTTAAAATATTATTTAAACCTAGATCCTAAAACCAGTAGAATTCAATTTATCATAATTCTTATGTCCTAATCCATATCATGTAGATCCAAAAATATATATAATCAGAATTTAAATAAAAAATATATATTTTATATATTATGAATATTTATGAATTATGTGATAAAACATAAAAACAATTAAAATACTATATAATTAGTTCATAAAAGAGTAACTTTATGTTGATAACCTCATAAAAACTATAAATAATATTGTGAACCATCACATATGTATATGATTGATAATTTTATTTCATTAATGTCATCGTTTAATTTCTCATAGAGATTTACACTCTCCAAATTTTATACACTATTAACTTAATAGTAAATATAATATTATTAATTTTTATCATATATAAATTTTAATATATACAATCATCTAGTTTCTAACACTGGAAAGTGCTAATGGCGTCATAGGTCAAAGATTTTTATTTTTGTGATATTCTATAACTATATATTTATAAAATAGGTATGCTTATAGATTTTCTTTCTATTATTTTTGTTATTAATTTTGTCTTATATAAATTTTCAATATATACAATTTTCTTGTTTCTAACACTGGAAAGAACTAATGGCGTCATAGGTCGAACATTTCTATTTTCTTTGTGATATTATATAACTCTATATTTATAAAATAGGTATGCTTATTGATTTTTGTTTTTATTTTATTTTGTTATGGTTATGTATATCTTAAACTTTTAAATTGAGGTTTCTATAATTTTTTTCCAATTTATATACGTTTTTTATTTTTCATCTTTTATTTATTTTAAATGATTCTTTTATTCTGTATGTATTATTTCTTTTTTTATGTTCACGTCCTCTCTTATCTTAATTCTTTTTTCTTAATTAGTATAGATTATTAGAAATTTTACTCTTTACTATTTGTTTACTAACTTGACAATTATTTTGTTAGTTTTCCATTTTAATTTTAATTTTTCTTAATTAATTTTAAGTGTAAACACATATTATCATCTGATCAATATTAGATATGTGTCGCGATCTCGTGAGTTATAATTTTGCTTACGTGTCAAGCTCATTTAAAAATGCATTACGGTAAGTATTTTTGATTTTGGAATTGATAACTCCTATAGTTTGACTTAGATAATTAGATTTTATAAATATTTAAAATTTATTTTATTATTAGATCGGCAATTTATTATATTTATCTCATACTAAATTGTCTCATACGCTTTACTATATTATCAAAATGAGACTTGTAATATGACATCTCTTTTTGTCTTTAACTATTTTTTTGTTTGACAATTTGATAAAAGACTTTTTTTTTGTTGAAAATTTAGATAACTTGAAATGAAAATAATGTATTTTGTAATATGAAAATTTAGAAGTATTACCTTTTTTGGTATGACAATTTTTTTTCTTTTTATTATTTGTTCCATAATCCTTGTTTTGAATATATATTTGCTTATTTTATTTTTCAATTTTTTGTTAATATTGACACATGTCACAATCTAAATTAACAATTACATGTGGGTAATCTGGTGAGTTATAATTTTGCCTACCTGTCGCGTTCTCATCGCGCGCATCATCTTCTATATAATAAGATAGCTATTTTATTCAGTTATTGATGATTTGATTAATCAAAAATTTTAAAGAGGTTTTGATAAACTGTTGTAAAGAATATTGACAAATCCAAGAGCTTTTGCGAAAACTTTGAAAAGAGGACTCATAAACTTTATCCCTAGAAGTTTTTCTCCATCGCTACTAAGTTATACGTCACAGTGACAATTTGATAAATATATGCCATTGGTTATCAGAAGAAAAAGAAAACATTATAAATACTCTATTATATGTCGTTACAGCCAGCTTCGATATTTTGATGATGGGTAATGTGGTGTGCACGGACGGAGCCTTTGATAATATGGTTGTTGACTTGTGAGCTCAAAGGCCCTATCTTTATTTGGGCTTCACTTGTGACACAATAATATATACTGCTTTTTCTGGTCTAAACTTGGTTTTGTTACAATATTTCTTAAAGTTATGGTCTGGGTTTGTCCATCTTCTGTAATGAATGTAGTAGTTTCAAGTTCCGAGAAATCTATACAGAGGCAAGAAAAACAATCATTTCGAATCAAATTATTTGATATACATATTATTTTTTTTTTTTTTTAAAGAGATGAAAGATATGTATACACCAAGCCAATAATGAAGATAGTAACACAATATGCCTTTGTAGTTTGTTAACATTATAAATAACAATTTATAGAAGAACTTCTTTAACATGTAGGTTTGCATAACTAATTTTGTCTTCCTCCATTTCTATTATAATCTTAACTAAAACTGTATAGTACAATGTATAGTATTTTGAGCTCACCAATTTTTAAAAATACTATATACGATGATTATTTTCTAAGCTACTTTTGTTTTTGTTAAATAAATGAGTTATATATTTTCATTGCAATTTTTTTAAAAAGAAGAAAATTACATAACTACATTAAATTAAACTTGTTACATAGAGAAAATTTATTGAAGAGCCATGCATAATTATAAAAAAAACTTCGTGTATCTAGAAAGTTGGCGGCTCACAACATCATACACATATGCAACAAGAACGTACTACAACAAGTACGATATGACATACATTACGCACTTGTTGCATTGGAAAGAAGACACGACCTCAATATTCAACACATCAAACCTAATTAATTATATGCCTGAAACTTTGAAAGCGAAAGTTGCGAAACCATGTCTCATTGATAAGTGGTAAAATACTGATTCATTAACAACAATAACTCAATACCATAAAATCATATTAATTATTTTTTACAACCCAAGTCTGACTTTTTTTAATTAACCATCCAAAACATTATCGAAACCCGGAAAGATAAAAAAAAAAAAAAAAACATTAAAATGAAAATGTTATCATACTACTTTTAAATTCCACACCTCCCGAGTTTTCATCTGATCATATTAATATATATGAAATACATTAAAAAACAAAAAATCATCATCTAAGAATCTGTGCATTACCAAGCATCTGGTGATGATCAGACCTCATCGTTCCACAACCTTTTCCTCCGTATCCTCCACCACCACCCGCCGGTGTTCATCCAGCCACCACCGCCATTCCTCCGCCGTTAACCACCGCATGCTCCTCAAGCGACTGCACTTGCTTCTTGAGAAACTTAACGTAATGAATAGCTTCATCGAGCATCGACGCAGTATCCATCTTGGTCCCACCAGGAACTAGACGTTGAAGAATCCTAATCCGCTCGCTTATCCTCTCCCTTCGATGTCGAGCCGCTACGCTCTGTGGATCCTTAGAGATCCTCACGTTCTTCCTCTTAGGTGGCTTCACAGCTTCTGGATCAATATGTATTGGTTGCATCACGGCTATTCGAAAGATCATCTCTCTCATCGCTGCCATGTTAGCGTTGTTGTCGCTGCCACCTCCTCTTTTTTCCGGTGGAAATGATGACGTGGAGGGGGCGTACCGGAAATTTAAACCGGGTTGGTGGTGGTGAGAGATGATTGGGTCAAGTGGGAGATGGGTATGAGAATGGTTGGGGTTGAAGAAGAATGGGTGAGTGTTGGATTCGGAGACCATCATGATGTTATGGGAATTAGGGTTAGGGTTTGGGTTAGAGAAGTGGTCAGGAAGCTTCTCCATCTGCTGCATCATCATGTTCATTAGTATGTCTGAGTTATCCATTCTCTTCTTCTTTTTTTGGAATTTATAGAGAGATATGGAGAAGCTGGTGAGATAAGGGTATGGAGGAAGAAGAAGATGGACTGACAAAGCTTGAAATTTAGGGTTTTGTGTGTGTCTGGATCACAGAAGAAATGGAAGAGAAAAAGGAGAGTTATGTGTGAAATGCAAACTGTTACTGCCAATCAGAGATTCACCAATATAACAGGAAGTGGAGGATTTATATAGCAGTTTGTGACCCATCCTTATTCTTTTATTAGTATTACAAATAATATAATCTAGTATATGAATAAATTATATATATATACAGTACTTTGTTTTCCTTCCTCTACTTTTCACCCTCCTAAATTTTACACACACACGACACATATAATTACCCTTCCATGCGTTGGATATTTATATTTATTTTACGCATGTCATTTTGTTTAACTATATAGATTTTTTACGTTAAAGTTACAATGCTACTTTTGTATAAACCAGTTGGTCTTATATATTGACTTTGTCTGAAATCAATATAGCAACTCGATCGCAAGAGATCGAAACTAAGAAAAATGTATTCATTTAGCTGATGAATGGAAAAATCGTTCATATTTAGTCATATTATTGACCGTCGATTCACGAAGTGATTACGCACTGTTTAGATCGACCATCTAGATCTTTTTTAAGAAGTACACGTGTCACAAATCGGTGCAATATCGGACCCACGAATCGTGAACAAAGGCGCTTCTAGACAAATCAAAGGTGCATGAACCGTTCTCACCATTGAGGCAGTCACCATGAATTTTACTATTTCTACAATTATTTTTTTTAAACGTATATTTGTGTATATCTTTGTTAGAATATTTCTTCTTTTTTCTTATAAAGGTTGTTAGAATATTTCGATCATTTAAAATAATAGTTACTCTGATCGAACTATAATGGAAAAGAGAGTAGTCGATCGAGTTTTTCCCCGTTTTTTTGTATCTAAACTTTATACTACTATTATATTTTGATTGTTTATAATTGTTAATTACCCCCACATTCACATGAAATATGTCAGAAGCCAGTGAATCCATCTGTTTCGCCGGGATCTATTCAGGCGACGGCGAAATATTACCTTGAAATTCATTTTTCTCATGTAATCTTTTAATTTGTATCCAATATTCTATACCATGCATTGTCTTGGTTGGTAACTTAGATTGATGCCATAACTTTTTTTCAACTATAATTGAAGAAGACGCGAATCTAAGTACTTCTTGGCGTTTAAACAAAATGAATTCACTACGTTTTGGTTTATAATGAAATTATGACGATGTAGAGCCTTATTATATAGGAGTGTATATTTTTATGAAAGAATTGTTTAATGGACAAGATATAATAATCGAATCTCAGTTGGCGTCGAGCGTTGGTATGGCACACTTATCAAAGCCGATCGGAAAGGACTTATTGCGATCTTCGTTTTATTTTTCCTTTATTGAAAAGTTTACGTGAATGTTTGTTGACAAAAATAAAAATAAAATAAAATAGAGAATAGAAGAAAGAGAAATTAGTAACATTAGTTGCTGTGGAATCACTTCCATCATCAAATTAATAAATCACTCTTACCTTAAAAATGCATAAGTCCAAAACACATCCAATCCAATCCTCACTATCTTCAATCAATGTTAATGTCTGGCTGTATTTGTACAAAATCATAAATAAATCAAGAAAAAAACACACGTTAAAAAATAACTTCGTGTGACGTCACATTTAATACATGAATCAATTACTTTTGTTTATTTGTTTGTTAATTAAATTTACAGTGATTTCTTCTTCTTCTTTTTCTTCCATATAATTAGATAGAAATAGACAAACACAGTAAGTTGCTTTGGATTTGGTTTTACCCTCTTATGTTGACACTGAAACATGTAAGAAAACCAACAAAACGATGACGTTTCGCTGCACTCACTTTTTCAATCAAGAAACCAGCTTTGAAAATAATCAAAAACAAAAATAGATGCTATTTTTCCTTTTTCACCTTTTTACCTCTTTAAAGTCTCTGTAAGAATTAAACACTCCTCTTTCCCACCGAATCTAAATTTCTTAACCAAGATTCGAAGTCTTGTTTCGTACTTTCTTTTGTCTCTCGAGGACTTTCTATTCGATTTTTAAATTTTGTTATTGATCCTATTTTTCTCAAAAGTAGCCATGTCATTCATTACGTTATTGATTGATCGATACCGTTAAATCGAGACTTATTTTTGCTTGGTTCGAGATAAATTTGCTAAGAGATTATGGTTTATCTGATTGGTTTACCAACATGTTATTGGATTTTCTACTAGAGCAAATTAATTTAAGTCGTTTTCCCAACATTTATCGCACCAAATAAAGAAAATGGAAAGATCGTGATGTTATATGAAAACTCCAAAAAAACAAAAAAAACTTATAAAAATAGATTTCCGTAAATCTAGGGTTTAGTATATGGGTAATTAAAATACTGATGATTCGGATGTATTTTACTTATCCGTCGTATTACTATTATTTGGTTGAGGATGGGCAGTGTATTAAAGTAACAAACATTTCGATCTTCGAAGCAAATAACAAAAACTCTAAATTTTTTTGTTATATTTTAATAATTGAATACCCAAATTGGGGTAGGTTGCCTCCCAAGGCAAGGTACTGATACAGCTGTGTTCATGTCCCAAGCATCATCTATGCCCGTTGCTCCATATTTACACCACAATTTATATCATCAAAATGATTAATCACGATTTCCGACAAAATTAAAATACTACTAAATAATTAAAATATGTATATATATATATATATATATATAGTTGAAACATGAATAGAAGTTGTTTTGTTAGTGATAAATATACCCAAGAAATCGCACCAAGGAATCAACACTAGCACTGATAGTTTCAGATCATTATAAATTTATAATATCCTATGTTAAACTCAGTTATTACAATATCCTTATTAGGTCGTATAGATCACTTTCTTATAATATCTTATAATTTCTTGAACAAGTGCTCTGTATTCTCCTGACACATTTCTATCTTTTTCTTTTCTTCTTTAATTATTGTATTTTTGCCAATAGTGAAAATACAAGAAATATGAATAAATTTAATTTTCTTCGTATTATCTTTTCTTCAATGCTCTTTTTTTATATATTAAAAAAAAATATATATATATATATATCTCTTTTTATTGGGATAAATTCTCATGTTCTCTGTGACAGGATAAAGTTCATGCACCCCTCTTTAATTATTGCTATTATTGTCCTATAGTTGTATTACTATTACTGTATATATTTCAATATTTCAATATTTCTGATTTTCTTTTTTTTTTAATGGCATTTTCTTCATAATACCAGCTTTATCAATACACAAGTTCATACAAAGAGAGCATGCATATATTTAGGATTAAGGTCAACTTCATTACAGTAATGGATTATTTAATCCAATAAATTGTAATCAAACAAATAACCAAAAAAAAAAAACAAAAAACAAAGAAAGAAAGTTTATATTTTAATATGCATAGCGAGCCAAACAAAAGTCAAACCCTAGAAGATGGGAGCCTCCGTGATCGAGAGAAATCAAAAAGTTAATTTTTTTTATATATGAAAGAATTATGACAAACAAATGGATGATGTGATCAAGATTTATTTGTAATAAAATAAATAAAAACAATGTGTGCCAAAAATGGAAAAATTATGGGACGAAGAAGAGTGTAGATCACAGAACCTTATTATTGGATCTCTCTCTCTTTTTATGTTTTGTTTCTTGTATTTTAGTAGGTTTTTTGTATTTGGTACATTCTTTGACTCTTGTTTTTTTTAACACCCATCCATGTCCCTTGTGCTATATTAAATGTACTCAATTTATATTTTCCGGTGCACCTTGCAAGACATATGACAAATGTATATTGTAAGATAATAACTTTGTTTTCATATTGTATTTTCATTATTGAATATCTGAATGAACTATTATTCGTAAAGAAAAAAATATTGGACACGGTCTGTTGGTAAAACTAGTATATCACTACGTGACTTTACGTGGTCTGTGTTATTAAAATCTCCATACAATTTACTAATTAACTAAGGTGATTCTCCGCTTTCTACGCGGATTAATATTTTTTAAAATCATAATGTATAGTAAAAGTTTAAATAGTGTTTATTCAAACTTTTTTGCAGTTTTGATTTTGTAGGTTTTTTCAATTTTAGGTTCATGAATAATAATATTTAAATTAAAAATATATATAAAGACGATAAAGTATAGTTCAATTCGTATTCAAATTTTCAAAAAAAAAATTATTAGGTTCAACATCGAGTTTGGTTTTTAGGACTAAATATAATTTTTAGTATTAAAAATTACAACAATATTGTGATATTTGATCACTTATGTATAATTTTATATATAACTAAAATAAGGAAATTAATATGGAAAAGGTAAATCATTCAAATAACTTATTTAAAGAATACTTATCTCATCTCTTTTATGTATGTTCAGTTTTATGAATCTCTTATGCATTAATTGGGAGGTGATTTTTCCAAATTTGCATCATTAGAATCATGGGGAAATTGCCAAAACATCACTTTTAATGTGCACATTTGCAAAAATACCACTTAGGGGCGTTCATTTGCAAAAATGCGATTAATTATAGATTTTTAAACCCTATATCTTAAAATTCTAAACACTAAAAAAAATTTTGACCCCTAAACCCTCATAACTAAACCCTAATATAACATAATTAACCCAAACATAAATAACACAAAGAAAAAATAATTTTGAAAAAGTGGTATTTTTGTAAAGATTTCAAAAGTGTGGCATTTTTGTAAAGTGACACTTAAAAAATGGTATTTTTTGAAATTTCTCTAAAATCATTCAAACCAATTTAATATGACATTAGAAGTTTACCACCTTCAACAAACCTAACGAACCCAAAACATTTTATTTCGAATTAAAACAAACAAAACAAATCGGTATAATATACTTTTTTTTTGTTTTTAGCAATTAGTGTTGTCATGTACAATCTTTTACTCGTTCAATTTTATTTTAAATGTGGCCGATTTTAACCACAAAAATTATTGAGTGGGCTAAATTAGTGAGACAAATATTTGATCAATCTTGCCATGTCACATTTAAGAGAATGTCATGTCATATTAAATTGGTGAGAATGATTCTAAGAGCATCATTATCCATGAGACTTTGAGAATATCATTAACATTAATTTTAATAATAATTGTGGGAGCCAAGACTAGCACAATTAGATTTGTAAGGGTTTCGAGAGTAATTAGAGATTTCTAAGTTAAGCTACGAGAGAAAACGATGAGCAAAGAAAATTTTTTTTTGCTGTGTATGCTTTTTTTAACCAAGTTGCGGATGCCTTTACAAGGGTTTATACATAGACATATATAGTGTTCCTAAGTCGGCTAAGTTTTTCATAAAGGATTATGTTAAATTTCCTAAGTCTTCGCGGATTTCTTTTTCGTCCATGTCGGTTGCGCCGAAGTGGGCTTTGCAACTGGGCTGGGCTTCAGCGTTGAGACTCCAAGCTCTCGCGGTCGTTACGATGTCGCTTCGTAGCTGCTACGCTTAACTTCTGGAGATATCTGGGCTTGTCCTCTCAACTCGCTTTGGGCTGAAGCCCAACGCAAGAAGTCTTCGGGTCTTTCTTGCGGAGCGAAGATATGATCTTTTCCGCGAGACAAAGACATGATCCTTCCTGCGAGGCGAAAGCAGGGGTCTTCGGTGGCATCTCTGCCAGAGTCTTCGGCGTCACCCTATCAGAGTCATCGGTGACCCCCTGCGTTGATGCTTTCTTCTGCATGAAAGCAAGACTTAGAAAACTTCGCCTCGCAGGGGGAGAAGACTTCGCCTCGTATGCGGAGAAGATTTCGCCTCGCAGACGGAGAAGACTTCGCCTTGCAAGCGGAGAGGAGTTAGGATCGGAGAAGACTTGTCTAGAAATGACTTAGGAACCATATATTCTCTAGATGTCAACGTGACTCAATGTATGTTTGTTATGTTACCCAAATTTTGAACATTGAGGTTGAGCGGGTGAAATCCGACCCCAACAATAAATTAATCTTTGAAACTCATTAAGAAATTTCTAATTTTTGTATGTCCAATAATGATACTCAATTGGGTTTTAAAGAATAAAAAAAAAAAAATCTTTTTTATAAAAAATAAAATGAAAGAAAATCAAATTAGTATATATAAATATACAAGATTCTATAAAAACACTAATTTATTATGTTTAATAAATTTTTAAACGTGTATTAAACGTAAACACTCGTTATAAGATTCTTGAAACTATCCATGATCTCTGGCATCCTTTCTGCAATATCCAGTCACCGAAAATTCCAACATTGCACACAATTTATATATCAAAACCCCCAAACTTTATAGTATTCAAAAATGTCGTAATGCAAAGTATTTCGAATTATTAGAGACTCACATTTATAAAACCGGAAGACAAATCTCATAAAAATTGCACACCATAGGAATTTGAAGTCCATTCTATTATGTGTGGGGCATGAGGAAAGTCATGTAAGTAGACTTCTTGCTAGATGCTCCCGAGGTGTTGCCAATGCTTGAGTTAATGTCTGCAATTCCAAAATGTAAAAACAATGCATTCCCCTTTCGGTTATAGCCGAATCAAAACAAAACTATATATATAGTCATCACCTGTTCAGAGAGTGAACCACTAGCTTATGTGCTCTGCATTGCTACTTTCCCCGCAATGACGTTTCAAGAATCACCCTAAACACAGTTTACATAAGCCATAAAACAAGGGTGATTAACAAAGGCAAGAAATGTTTTAGCAAGAGATCAGTTTGAGTAGTGGCTAACTAACTACCACATAATGCAGTAAAGACACGTCAACTCATCTTTCTAATTTGCATTTCTAAATGTAAATAACAATGAAGATCGCATGTACCTCTTCAAACCAAGAATGTTGACAAGAGAATCGAAACCTGATGTCCATTGACTCCATCTTCTGGTCTTGGCCCGTCTCTTGTGGGAGAATGTAGCAGAAGAGATTAGAGCTTTAAGAAAAGAATTCTGCAGGTTCACTAGGGAACAAACTTTTTAGCAAAAAAAGAAAAAGAAAATCAAAACAAACTCGCATCCTGAAAATCATAGCAACAAACCAAATTGCATCCCATTTTTAGTGATCAGTAACACAAAATCATCATCAACACTTCAGGAGCGTGAGCAGTACACAGACTAACAAAATCGAAGTTCCCAAAACCAGTGAAGAATTTATACAATAAGGAAAATGGAAGAGGGATGGAGGGCATTTCAACAACCTCTCTATCGTGCGCCACCACCGGTCTGTATTTTCCTCCGCCGAGACGAGGTCGTGACCGGAGTTCCTCTTCGCCCTTTTCACTTCTCCACCTAATGTTCTCAGAAAATTAGCACTTGAAATCAATCACCCAAAGAAAGAGGAACAAGAGAGAAAGAGTTCGCGTTTTCAGATTTTTTTTTTTTTTTTTCTGTTTTTTGGTTTGGGTAAAAACAAAAATAAGGGTGCCAATATTATCGCCACACGTGTCTCCATGAGACGACTCAGAAAACTCAGCGGGATGAGACGAATCAAACCCAAAAATCGTTCTGCCCCATTTTTTTAATTCATTTTAATAGACTGATGCCCACTAAAATTCATTGATAATGATGCTCTAATGATAACACTTGGAAAATCACTTGGTCCCAATTAATGTATGTATAAGAGATTTGAAACGTACTATTAAATTGTAACTCTGTCTTTTAGCTGGGTTTTGCAGATGAAACATTTTTACAGATGAAATTCGAATAACCAGTACATACCAACTACAACGTTAAGAATTAGATAGGCCTGGAAGCTTATGTGGCCCATTCAAAATACATGCTTATAGTTTTTTAGTCCATAAGGAAAATGGGCCTTTTTGTATTTACATATGTTGCATAAGAGTATAACAGATAAACGATGTGATTGATAAGAAAATTAACTGGTTTTAATTTTCATCATCAGAGCATTTTTACAGGAATCAAGAAGAAAGACAGAGTTACAATGTTTATTCCTTAAAGGTTTCATCATATATATAATTTTAACACAAATATTATATAACAATTTCACTTTTATTTTAGAGAAGAGCAGTCATTGTTTTGATTACTCTTTGCTTATTTTGTGACTACAAATGCCAATATCTTCATCAAACATATATCTAAGTAGAGACTCTAGAGATAACAATTTAGTCTTACTGCCATAATTAAACGACTAGGCCGACTAGTCTCTCTAGTTGGAAACACCATTACAATGCTTCTATATTATTAAGTATTTTGGAGATTGTAAATTTTTAGTTTATAGAACACGATAATTTAAATTCTTACATTGTTTTCTTTTTACAGTGAAGCTGATGTTAATATTGACGACTACATAACTTTCGCGGCTATCGTTTTGCGAGTGATACGTAAAGATCCAAAAATCCAAAAATTAAAAGACATTGAACCAAGTGAGTTTTATGAATCACATTACATCTAATAATGTAGGCAGTCATTTTTTAATGAAGTTTGTTCATTAATTAGTTTTGAGGTAAATTAGTGCAAATCAATGCTCTAGAAAGTAACGTGAGAATCATTATGGATCAAAACGCCCCTATTCTACTAAGGTCTTGGACCAAACCTGTGGTTGCCCCCACAGACCAAGTCTCCAAGCAGTAGTCAAAAGTTTTGTACTTTGTACAGTTGTATTTATGTTTTCCAATTTACTAAACAAATTGTTTAGAAAACTAAATAAATAAAAATCCAAACCTATAGCGATAGATTGCGATGTGTAGACAAGCCGAAAGAAACGACAACTATAAGAACTACCTTTTTTATCTTTTCTTCAACTTGCAATCTATGAGAATTACGCCTGTTGAAGACTAATTTAACAAATTTAAAATGTCTAAAAACTAAAATGTAGAAATAAGGTAAAAAGTCAAAACCCCTACTAATAATAAATAGTTCACACTAAACAATCACACGTAATATATTTTGAGCGGACCGAACCATCCCATGAGTCCATACACGGACTCAAGGACAAGAGTTGTTCTTCTCTCATTACTCGTCTGCTACACGGTCCGCCACATGTCCATAGTCCATACGCATCTGTCTAATCGACGGCTCAGATCAGATATGACATGTCATGTGACGGATTGTGAGGAACGTGATGGGCGGTGGGATTTGCACGTGATCTGAGGAGCAACGGTCAGATATTATCATTCTTTTAGTGGTAGCAGTTACCGTTTGGAAGAAATTATCATCATGGACCGACATTATTATGAGTTCATACAAAACAAATATTTTCAAGTACGATACTACACTCATTTTTGACCTCTTACATATAATCTTGAATTATACATAAACTTGTTATTATATCTCATTCACATGTAAATATATTACTACAATGTATACATAAACTTGCCTGTTATACGGATGATGTTTTCTTATGAGTACTCTTCGTGTATGAGAATCAGTTCGATTAATTTTACGATCTAGGGAAACAAAAAAAAATACTTGTGTTAGAATATAAGTTTGTTAGAATTTTTAACTCAGAGTTGGTTTACCAAATACGTGGTGGACTAGTAGTTAACACTTGAAAGTTGATTTCATTGTGCTCTAGTCTAATTCTTTTGGGAGAAAGGGTATTTTCAAAGAGAATAGACTAAATGTTGATTTTGAACCTACGAAAAATAAGAATTTGGTTCTAAATTCGAAATTGCAAAAAAACAAAAAAATTAGGATTGGCTTGAAATTTTGTTTAATTTGGCTTTTACAAATGTATATATAGTTTTACCAAATCCAAACTCGATTCATTTTCCCAATTTTATTTTTTGTTCTGATCATACTATATTATAACCACGGGCAGAGGCAAGTGGGTTAAGTAGGGGGCAGTTGCCCTTTGCCCCCAATAAAATTTGATTATTCAATACAATTTACAAAAGAATTTATTTATTGCACCCATAAAAAAAAATATTTTTGCCCCCATTGCATCATTTTGCATTTTAATTTTTTTTTTTCAAATTGTACTACATAAATTTGAGTGGGTTTATTTGCATTCCTCAGCCCATTTATATTACTAAATGTTAATAATCTTTTTATCATATAAAATCCATAAAATATTTAACAAATTATTTTATGTTTTTTAGCCAACTAATCGATTAATATTTATGTCCTATTAGCTCTGCCATTGATTAGAACAGTTATCTACTAGGAATCAAGGTTATCAAATTTTTTTGTGTTTGACTATCTATTCTGTTGCACACACAAAAAAAAAAAATATATATATATATATATATATATATATCTATTCTATATTTGCGGTTTTGAACGAAAAATGTTTCTTTTTGCTCTTTATCGGAAATATTTTTAAAATTGTACGAAAAGGTTTGGTGTACAATAATAAGACCAGAAAAATGTTAGGAGTATAAAATATTATTATTTGGAATGATTGCAACAAGAGTCCTTTTTTACTGGTAAAGGTTGGTTATGATCACTGATCACAACGTAAGCAAAACATTAAAATTCCTCAGTGTACCTAGCTGTAGATTGTCTGATCCATCTCATCTAACCACATAATTTTCTCGATTATTAAGCGTTTGGTATAGTACACACATCTTTTTATTTGGCTGAATTCCTTAATAATATTTCCAATAATTGCCCAAATTAATTCCAATACATTATTTTTTCTACTTATCTTTTACTTTTAACACAACATTTTTTTTTTGTTTTGAAAAACCTCTCGGACGGCTACAAAAACAAAGTAACGATTTTTTCCCCCATTTTTTCTATATGTCAATTGAAATCACATAACTCTTTAACTACCGTTTAATCTATGATTGATAAAGATACTAAAACCATAAAAAAGAAAAAAATCCAAGAAGGTGAAAGGGTCAATTACAAAAATATCATTTTTTGTATGCACATTTGCAATAATACCACTTAAAGATGTCTATTTATAAAAATGTCACTAATTATAGATTTATAAAACCTATATTTTAAAATTCTAAACCCTAAAAAATGTTTTGACACCTAAAACTCCTAAACACTCAAAACTAAACCCTAATATAACATAATTAACCCAAATATAAATAATATAAAGAAAAAATAATTTTGAACAAGTGGCATTTTTGTAAAGATTTCAAAAGTGTAGTATTTTTGTAAAGTGGCACTTGAAAAGTGACATTTTTTGAAATTTCTCTAAAAATAATAATGAAAATTTAATATAAATTTTTGAAATTAAATAATATAGTTATATACACTCATTGGATATCAAATTAATAGAAGTAGTATTAAGTAGTGAATCTCTTAACTTAAAATATAATAAAAAAAATAATAGTATTATATTGGTGAGATACCTTAAGAATATCTTATCAATGAAAATGTTCTTACAACTTCGTTACTATATAAAAAAAATAAAACAAGAGAAATTTCAAAAAATACCACTTTTTAAGTGTCATTTTACAAGATGCCACACTTTTGAAATCTTTATAAAAATATCATTTTTTTAAAATTATTTTTTCTTTATATTATTTATGTTTGAATTAATTATGTTCTATTGAGATTTAGTTACGAGGGTTTATGAGGGTTTAGGAGCCAAAACATTTTTTAGTGTTTAGAATTTTAAGATATAAGATTTAAAAATCTATAATTAGTGGCATTTTTGCAAATAAACACTTTTAACAGACATTTTTGTAAATATATATATAAAAAGTGATATTTTTATAATTTTTTTAAAAAACAATATAACGATAATGAAATCATAATTTTTTTCTGATATTTCAAAAACACGTATCATGCGTGATTGCTTTACCTCTATTCGTTCTGTTTTCACTAGAGATCGCATAAATAAAGACAACATTTTATTTGAACAAGAAAAATTCCTCTATTATTTAAAAAATGTCTCCATCGTTTTTTTTTGTCCTGCTAATTCTCTCCATTATTTTTTTTTTAAAACAGCAGGAGTTCTAAATCTTTTGCTTATAATCTCTTCGGCATTCGAAGGCAATCTTTGGATATTTTGATTTAAAAAATAATCCTTCATACCAAAAAAAATTTGAATCCAGAGCACAAATAACCAATCCCTTGTGTTACCATTAGGCCACCACACCTTTGGTTTCTATATCATTAGTTTTTATATCACTGGCTTTTGTTTTGTTACAAAGAAAATCACCTAAGATTAAACGAAAATTAATAATGATACTTTTGAACCAAGTGGTGGTGGTTTAGTAGTTTCTACTTGGGAAAAGAGTTGCTCTGTGGATCTAGATTAGAGTTTAATTTTTCCCAAACACGATTTTATCTACTTATTATCATTTGGCTAGTCGAAATGGTGTCATGTTTTAGTTCTATTAGAAAATTTGATGAGTGAGCTATTCGATGGCTATGCTCACTCTGAAAAAATTAGTTGGGTGATAAAAAGCTTTCGTAGTTTGAAAAAAAATAAAAAAAATAATAATGATACTTTTGTTTGTATTTATCGTGGTTAAGTAATCATTTCATAGTATTTTTTTACGTTGCTCGATATCGTTCAAAGGTAATGGTAATAAAAGACAGCGCTGCGTTAAGAAAACGACGTCGGTTTGGCCAATCGTTCGCAGGACCCAATAACGTTATTTTGCGTTTTTGTTTGGGAAAGTCGTCACTCGTCACACGTGCGTTTGTGCTTCTTTTTGAAAGATTTTAGAGATATTCCAGAAATGAACCTTACCCAAAAGTAAATTATCTAAATCAACCCCGAGAAATAAAATAGAAAAAATTAGCCCCCCCCCACGCGAAGCAAAGTGCAACAATATTGCATCAATTTAAAATAATTCGGATTTCATTTACTACTATCCAGTGTACTTTTTTGTTCACAGTACAACGTAATCCCCCATCTTCCAATTTTCTTTTGTTTATTATAACAACAATCTAGGGGGGGAACTGAAAGTCCTACTTATTTAGACCTTTTTTGAAAATGTTAAAATCTAATGCTCTGTTTTCTATATAATAAATTGTATTAATGAGGGGTAAAATGTAATAAACGGAAAAGAATCATGACCGAGAAACCGACTCAGCAAGTTTCCCGATTCGTTCGACGAGCTCAGGAGATAACTTCTTAACCGGTTTCCTCTCTTTCTCCGGTCGAAAATCAAACCCGAGTGCATCCGACACTTCCTCGGAGCTCCATCCAGCTTTCCGGAGCGACTCCGAGAACCGACCCGCTTTAAGAAGCAACGCATCTAAAACAGCTTGATTATCTAAAATTACCATTTCGCCCTCAAAGAACCCAGATGCTGACACGTGTATGATGTCATCTACGTCGGATTCGCTCCAACCGCCTCCTCTTAAAACCGACCCGATCCGGTTCACGTAATCGTCGACCCATTTCGGTGTCTCCGATCTCGGTAAGTCTAGATATCTCTCCGGCGATGAAGAGTGCGACGAGGACATCGAAGAAGCCGAGTTTCTCCGGCGACGATCCACCGCCGCGTCACTCCAAAACTCCACCCATCTCGGTGTACCCGACCGGTGAACCCGACCCGAATCTAAGCTCATTCTAGAGAAATTCGAGTAAGACGACGACGAAGACCCGGCGGATTTCTCGCTAACCGAACGCTGCTTGGTTAGAATCTCCGGGCACGAGCCGGATCCTCTAAACACAGACTCACGCTCGAAGAAATCAGATAGATCCGACCCGCAACAGAAAATCCGGGTCTCGTCGATGTAGAAAATCGGGTTACCCGCTAAAGCCGGGTTACAAGGAATAAAGCAGTGATCGAAAATGGGTATCATCAAAGGAGCTCTTTTGAGTGCATTTCTCGCGACCCGTAAAGCTTTTTCCGGGTCGGACGGTCTCGGGCCCCAAGATTTGCTCCAGAGAGTGTTTCTCGCGATCTGAAACGACACGGCGGCGATTGGAAGATCGATCATAGCTCGGAGATGGAGACGAGCTCCGGGAGAACGCCAGTCGGGGAAACCGGCGCCGACTGGTAAACCGGCGGTTAAAACGGCGCGGAGATCCGGTGGGAAAGCGAATGCGAACTCTGCTTCGGCTCGAGCGAATTCGGCGTCGGTTAGACCCGGTTGGACCTGGATCCTTGAAGTGTGTAAGTGTGAGATTACTTGGTCGGCGAGAGATGAGAAAGAGACGAGGCTTTTTCTGACTGTTGGAGTCGTTGGTGCGGCGGCTCGAGCTGAGAGACGACGGAGACCCGCCGCGTGTGCTGGCCGGAGACCGGTCATTCTCCGATCAACGTCGACCATTTTTTTTTTTTTTGCTTTTTAGGGGAAAGAACAAAAATTTGGGAGTAAGAGTAATAAGAAAAGAGTAAGCTTTATGAGTTATGGGGTTTCAGATATGTGTGATAGCGAATTGAGAAAGATGATAGGCGAGAGACAAAGAGAGAAGCTTTTGTTGATCAAAGTAAGGAGTTTCTTTTATTTATAGCAAGTTTTATTGGTGGTCCTACTAATTGTCTTTTCTATTTTTATTATTTGGTTTTATTTTATGGAATAGTATTGAAACGGTGGTGGTGGTAGTGGTGGTGACAAAGAAAAAAAGGTTCGATTTGTGAGAATCTCTAGTGACTTGATCGACTAGACTAATTCGATGATTAATGATTTTTTTTTTTATACATATATTTTTTTCACTTGAGATTCTTACATTGTTAAATATCTATAATCAGCATCAGATACCTTTCTGATCCGTTTACACTTTTGTTAGTTCTCTTGGCTCTGATTTTTTTTAAGCATGTAGGACCCATGAGGAAATCATGGATACGAACAAGGTTAAATAAATTCAGATTTTTCACACTAATCAAACTATTAGAAAGAGTCGGTTCCTACATATTTCATTTGTTTTATTTTTTAATTTTTTTTTAAAAAGCATTTGTTTTGTTTGTTGTTTTTGAATAATTACAGAATTTAGATATGGACTGAGAATTTATTTGTAATGTAAAGTTTATCCAACTTACCGAAAAATCACTAGTTCGAGTAATACTTAAAACAAAACTAATATTTTATTTTGTAATTTTGGGTTTGGGATTTACGGAATTAAGTCCATAATTTTTTGGTAATTCAAAAAAATAGAAAGAAAAAAGTTTATTCAACTTGTCCATAACAAAATCTCATCTTCTCGTGAAGAATTAGTGAATCAGAAGACTATTACATTGGTGATCGCTTATCGGACTATTTGTTTCGGATTTGATTTTTTTGATAGAGAACAAACTGCAAATAGGGAAACTGAAGTAACCCTGCTGATGCTGACCAATTTTTCTCTAAATATTGCGGTCGAGTCTTTTAAAAGTTACGTGGTATTAACCAAGTGGTGGTGGCCTAGCGGTAAAATGACTTGGGGCATGAGATAAACCCTTGCAACCTGAGTTCGATTCCTCCTGCGGCAGTTTTACTTCTATTTAGCTAGTCGAAGTGGTGTCATGCTTTCGCCTCATTAGAAAACCCGGTGAGTGAGTGACATATCATGGTTTTTACGGGTTTTGAACCATGATATCCGTTGTTTTATCAAGTCTTTTTAGTGTTTCTAAAGTGTTTTTGAAGTCTTTATAGGTCCATATACGTTTGCAGCATAACGGGAGCTTTTTGAGCATTTTGGAGCATTGCGGAAAGAGGAGCTGAAGTGATCAAGTCGTAATCGAATTTTCAAGGTTGCGTGTCGATCAACACACATGTCTGACGAGAACGAAGTTGAGTTTTGAAGATTTCTTTTTTGTGATAGAAGTTCCAGAAGTTATCAGAAAAAGTCCAACCCGAATTTGGAGCCTTATATATAGTTTTCACTTAGGTTTTAAAGTTGACATCTTATTTTCAATTAAGCAAAGGAGAGAGATTTATTTGGAGAGCTTTTGGAGAGACAAATTTGTGCTTGACATCCATCAATTTCGAACCCTTTGTTATCTCTTACTCTATCTTTTAATGTAATTCTTAGGGTGGGCAAAATATATGAAACCGAAAAACCGATCCGAATCCGACTCAAAATTATCCGAACCGTACAGAACCCGACTTTTTGAAATATCCGTATGGGTTCTAAACATCTAAACCAAAAAACCGAATCCGAACCCGAACCGAACCAAAAACCGAATGGGTATCCGAATGATCCAAAAATAAATTAACCTAAAAATATTTAGTTATAACCTAAAGATATATTCATATAGCTTAGGCAATTCCGTTTTGTTTTTCGATCAATTTGGGGTATCATGAAGATATTTGGGTAAAAATATCTAATTTAGTTATATATAAGCTTTATAATTGTTATTATTTTTCGAATAACTCGAACTAAATCCAAAAAAAAATCAGGTAGTTATGAATATTTTGGATAATTTTCAAATATTTTGGGTAACTTTTGAATATTTCGGATAACCTAAACCGACCCGAACCCGAAAATAACTTACCCGAATCTGACCCAAATTTTCTAATAACCCGAATGGATATTATATTTATATACCCGAAAATCCGATATCCGAATTAACCAACCCGATACCCGATTGGATACCCGAATGCCCACGCCTAGTAATTCTATTCATCTATGATGTTTGTTTCAATCACCATGTCTGAGTAGTTTGCTTGTGAGGTTTTGGGGATTCTAGGTTTGATGAAAAATTGTTAGGATTGAAAACTGTTAAGATTTATCTACTTGTTCTTCATCTAGATTTGCTTTAACTCCGATTTTAGAACTGATCAACTGAAATTAGAAACCCTAAGTTGATTTAATAAATGCGTAAGTGTTATTAACAAACTGAACAAAATCTTAGATGAGCAAAATAGCTATTCGCAAAGGAATTTGGTTTAGTGATTTTGTGAACAATCGAACTTGAACTAATGCTTGTCTTTATTCACTAAATTTGCAAATGAATTTGAAATTTAGGGATTTAGTCATAGATAGTTTTCGCAACGGAAGTTGGTTAACTTTACACTTGTGTTTCTAGTTCTAGAACCGTGCTTAATAATCCTGACAGTCTTTTATTCTTCAATTTCAATTCAAACCTGAGAATTATCCATGACATAACCTTTTGTTCAATTGAATTTTAAGAACCTGAATCATTGTTGTTTGCTTTGCCTTGCTATTTTAATTACAATCTCATATTTTTACTTAGCTTAATTTGAATTCAGAATTCCATTGAGTGATAGAGATTCCTTGTGGATACGATCCCTAAGTACTACTACGATCTCTTAATTTGAGAGAGTAGCTCAGGGGAAATTTGAGCATATCAAATTTTGGCACCGCTGCCAGGGAATTGATTTACCAATCGATTTTTGATTTTAGATTTTTGTCTAAGTTTTAAATTTTTATTTTGTTACTTACTTGCTGTTTTGCTCTTTTTTTCTTGTGTGTTTCAGGTGTATGCCTAATCGCGTTACCAGGAGCAATCAAAACAAAGACCTAGTCGATCTCAACCTCGTGATTAGAAAGTTAGAGTGAGCAATCCGGGCAGCAAAAAAGATAGCCAAGATTTTTAATCTGATTGTCCTTACGAGAGGTGAAGATGGTTTGATGTATGACCAAGAGGGTCAGAGGCGCAACGCTCAGGGTCAGAAACTAGATGATCAGGGGGTTGTGATCGCTGAGCCAGCACTAGTGAAGATGCCAGTGCAGCAGCCTGCGCAACAGGTCGCGCAGCCCCAAGAGGCAGCTGCTCGTGCGCGTACTATGGGTGACTACAACAGACCTGATGAATTCTACGCGAACATGGCTGCAATTCGCCCACCTGCATTCCAGAGGAACGACTTCGAGCTGAAACCTGTTTACTTCTCACTGAGAGCTCAGCATCCATTCCATGGACTCCCCTCTGAGCATCTGATGGATCATATAGAGAGATTTGAGGATTTGGCATCTAGCATCAAGGTCAATGGGGTGTCGAACGATTATCTGTTCGGCAAGCTTTTCCCCTACTCTCTAGGTGGAGAAGCTGCTTACTGGTTGAAGCAGTTGGAGCCAGGATCGCTTAGCACTTGGAAGGACACCAAGAACCAATTCCTCAATAATTTCTATGATGAAGCACGTTCAGAGGATTTGAGAGCTAAAATCTCCACGTTTGTTCAGAGACCTACTGAAGCATTCAAGGCTACATGAGAGAGATTTAAGGCTTATTAGAGAGATTGTCCTCACCACAGGTTCACATATATTTAGTTGTTGAGTATCTTCTTCAGAGGTGTTGATTGGAGGCATCAGATGGCTTTGGATGCAGCAAGCAATGGGGATTTCAAGACTAGATATCCTGCAGATGCTCTTGCGCTAATCAAGAACATGGCTTCCAATAATAGCACGAAGAAGATCGATTTGGAGAGAGGAAGGGTCGGTGGTAGTATAGATGGTGTTGAGTTTGTTGAGGTAAAATCTAAGCTTGATTCTGTGCACAACATTCTAGTCGGAAAGAAGTCAATGCACTTTGCTCAGCAAGTGGAGACTGTCGAGCCAGAAGAAAGGGATGTTAACTACATCAATGGAGCTGGTTATCAGAGGTTTGGTAATCAGCAAGGGTATCAAAAGAATGACTTCCAGAAGTCGTTTCCGTGCAACAACTACCAAAAGAATTATGGTTCTTCCTCTTACCAAGCACCACCAGCTAGGTCTTCAGATAATGCAACAAAGGCTTTGCTTGAGCAGCTTTTAGAAGGACATCAGAAGATGACAGTCAGCTTCAATGGCAAGCTTGAACACCTATATACTGATTTGAATGGAAAAATTGAGCCTCTCATTCTCCATGTGAAGAAGTTGGATATCCAAGTGGCTCAAACGGCAAAGTCGGTAAAAAAAACAAAGGAGTTGTCTTCCAAGCAAAACTGACATGAACCCAAGAAAATTTGTCAATGCGATCACCTTGAGGAGTGAAAAGAGGTTATTCAGGCTTGTGAGAAGGGTATAGATGAAGACGAGTTCGTGGAGCTTGAACAAAATTTGGATTTGGAGATTACAGACTCTGCGTCGATCGACGCAGATCCTCTGTGTCGATCGATGCAGCTCGAAAATCTCGACACAGAAATTGAAGCAATGGGACATGCGTCGACCAAGCTTGACATAACTCCCAACTCATGATCGACACAAAAGACGTGTCGATCGACACAAGGACTGCGTCGATCGACGCAAGGCCCAGAAGAGACCAATTTCGTTGCAAGCTTCTGTTAATGCAAATGAATGTGTCTACAAGCCTAAGATACCATACCCACCGGCTACTAGTGTCTCAACCACCATTGAGGAGGCTACCTAAGATACCAAATCCAGAGATGTTTGTTGTTCCCTGCTCAATCAAAAGTATGGTGTTAAAGAATTCTCTTTGTGACACTAGAGCTAATGTGAATGTTATGTCTGAGGGTGTTGCAAGGAAGCTAGGGATTTTGGATCTACAACCTTCAAGGATGTCCATCGAGCTTGCTGATTCTTCTTCTACGACTTCGGAAGGGTTTGTTCCTGACTTGATGCTTCAAATAGGAAATTGTCTTGTTCATGCGGATTTTCAGATTATGGAGTTAAAAAAGGATAACAATAAACCACTGGTTCTTGGTACATCCTTCCTTGCAACTGTTGGTGTAATTGTGGATTTTCCTAATCAGAGAATCTCCTTCTCCAAGATCAACAAGAATGTCTTCTACCCGGCAGTTCATGTCAGAGAGAATTCGTGTATGACTGTTACTGACAAAGGACAATAGAGTTTAGATCCTAGAGATGACACGAAGAAGATCCCAAAAGTTCCGCCTTCATTTCTAACATCACCGAGTTCTGATGGAGATCTTAGTCACCGCAAGGTGAGCCGAAAAAAGACCTCAAAACCTTTCTCGAAGTTCAGAATTATCGTCCCTTTAGAAGTAAAGGAGAAAGGAGAGGTAGTGGTCCAAGAGATGATATTCAACACCATGAAGCTTTTTCCGGGTGTTGTTCTTTGGAAGCTTGAAGAAGGAATGCTGACTACAAAGGAGGACCATCCAAAGTATGAGGGATACACGAGGCCCCTCAAAATCCACCAAAAATCTGAGCTCCGACACAATCAAACTAATAACTGAAAACAAGCGCTTAGTGGGAGGCAACCCACTGGTAAGTCTACTTATTTTTGTTTTTTTCCCTTTGTTTACTAACTTCTAGTTTTAGTTTTTGGTGTATTCAGTTAAAAAAAAAAAAAAAACTAATGAGTCGAGACGAGAACAGTGTGTCGATCGACACACCCTGCACCAGGTAAGTTCTCGTTCTTTTCAATTGGTGTTTTCTTTTCTGTTCTTTTACCAACTTCAGGCTTGATAACACTAGGGATAATGTTGTTTAAGTCTGGGGGAGGTAGTTGCTAACTTTATGTGTTTTTTTTTTAAAGTCAGTCTAAAACGTTTTATTGAGTCAAAATAGTTGGAAACTATGACCGTTCTCTTGGTTTAGTGGATTGTCTCTTTCAGTTGTGTGACCATTCTTCTAGGATCGATCTCAGAGTCAGACTAATGGAAAATCCTAAGGCTAACCAGTTAATTGGAGACGTCTGTTACTTCCAGCATAATCCGCCGAGTTCGAGTTATTCAACGGTCTCCTTTGTGATTGATATTCATAGGACTTGACTTCTCATTCATACCTGACAAGTGCAACCGATGAAGAAAGTGATGGTACTCCTCTCCCTTATTCTAAAAAAAAAAAAGAGTGATATGATTCTCTATGGGTAGAAAGCCAGCGAGTTATTACTCTGGGGGAGGTAAGTTTCTGTATTTTCAAACCTCCTTCACATTCTTAGTTTATGTTTTGCTTGAGGGCAAGCAAAGGCTAAGTCTGGGGAGTTGACATATCATGATTTTTACGGGTTTTCAACCATGATATATGTTGTTTTATCAAGTCTTTTTAGTGTTTCTAGAGTGTTTTTGGAGTCTTTATATGTCCATGTACGTTTGGAGCATAACAGGAGTTTTTGGAGCATTTTGGAGCATTGCGGATAGAAGAGTTGAAGTGATCAAGTCGGAATCGAATTTTCAATTGTGTCGATCGACGCACATGTCTGATGAGAACGAAGTTAAGTTTTGAAGATTTCCTTTTTGCGATAGAAGTTCCAGAAGTTATCAGAAAAAGCTCAACCCGAATTTAGAGCCTTATATGTAGTTTTCACTTAGGTTTTAGAGTTGACATCTTGTTTTCTATTAAGCAACGAAAAGAGATTTATTTGGGGAGACAAATTTGTGCTTGCCATCCATCAATTTCGAACACTTTGTTATCTTTTACTCTATCTTTTAATGCAATTCTATTCATCTATGATGTTTGTTTCAATCCCCATGTCTGAGTAGTTTGCTTGTTAGGTTTTGGGGATTCTAGGGTTTGATGAGAAATTGTTAGGATTGAAAACTGTTATGATTTATCTACTTGTTCTTCATCTAGATTTGCTTTAACTCCGATTTTAGGACTGATCAACTGAAATTGGAAATCCTAGGTTGATTTAATAGATGCGGAAGTGTTATTAACAACATGAACAAAATCTTAGATGAGCAAAATAACTATTTGCAAAGGAATTTGGTTTAGTGATTTTGTGAACAATCGAACTTGAACTTTAATGCTTGTCTTTATTCACTAAATTTGCAACGGCATTTGGAATTTAGGGATTTAGTTATAGATAGTTTTCGCAACGAAAGTTGATTAACTTTACACTTGTGTTTCGAGTTCTAGAACCGTGCTTAATAATCCTGACAGTCTTTTATTCTTCAATTTTAATTCATACAACCTGAATCATCGTAGTTTGCTTTGCCTTGCTATTTTAATTATAATCTCATGTTTTTACTTAGCTTAATTTGAATTCAGAATTCCATTGAGTGATAGAGATTCTCTGTGGATACGATCCCTAAGTACTACTACGATCTCTTAATTTGAGAGAGTAGATCAGGGTAAATTTGAGCATATCAGTGAGCTACTCGACGGCTACATTCATCCTGGGGATTAGTCGGGTGGTAAAAACCCATACACCCCCAGTTATCAAAAAAAAAAAAGTTAAGTGGTATTATGAAATTTTTGATTCAAAACTCATGCATCTCTCAGTCAAAATTGAAACTTTGCTTAAACTACTCTCAATTAGATTCGAACCGGAGGAGGTTATAGGACAACATAACCATTTTAGTCAGCTTTAAATATTACTAGTTCAATCATTTTAGAAACACAAACAATAAATGATCGGGGGTTTAAATTGGTTTTCAAAGTTTTATTCATCCTGTCGAAACCAAAACCAACTACCAATCCGCATAGAGGATTGTCCCGGATTTAGAAGCGTCGTAGATAATTTACAAATGTTGACAAAGTGATTAGACGTGAGCCAATATCATTCCCACTCGGCCACGCTGCATCAAATCATGTTCCTCATCTGATTAGGGACAAAATCGATACTAATCACTGTTTGATTTATTTTGGATTTATCAAATTAATCATAATTTTTTGCAGTTGGATTTAAAAAGTTTAACACTAACATCATTTATTCTGATATTTTGTTTCTTTTCAAACACCTTATTTGAAAGCCCTAGAAAACAAAAAAAAAAACAGTACACATGCAGCTTTACGCGTGAATTGTAGTTGTAAAGTTGAAAATTCCACCGCTTGTGTTAAAACATTTTACTTATCTATCTAGTATATAATATAGTTGTGATTTAATTTAATGCGATAGTGAATCTATGACCGTTGAGGCATAATCTTTAGGGGTAAGCAATAAAAACGGTCACGCGACTCTAGGCCACACTACTCGGGAATCTCACATGCAATTACCAATATGGCATGGATTCTTTAGAGGAAAAATGTTTCGAGTGTTAAATCGGAAAAGCATAATTTTTAAATAGCTAGCTTCTTAAACTGTGTGTAGATAATTTAAAACTGTATAAACACGCTACTTTGTGTATTCATTTTCTAACGTCGTCGAAGCTACCTATTATTAAAAGCATTAATTTCAAACTAAACGGTCATTTTGTCAGCTTAATCACATGTTAGCTATCGAATTTTTATTTTTTATCACATGTTAGGTTTTGTTTATTTTCTTAAATCTTTTTAAACCCTAGCTATGTGTTTTAGCATGAAATTTTACGTATAAATTCGAAATAGAGTCAAATTTCCATGAATCAGTGGTAAAATGTAATATGTTAATGGGTCAACGGCATAGACATCTGCATACCTTACGTAACTCGGACGTCACTACTGGAGTAAGAAAGGAGTTTATTAATCTTTTGTGAAGAGATTAACTTGTTTATTACATTTAGTTGATGTTCACACTCGCAAATCAAATAATACAAAATCTATATTACATGATTAAGCAAATTCCAGGAGGTTTCGAAATGACTAGCAGAGTATCTACAATAATATCATATTTTAAACCCTAAGTAACATACACGGATTTATAATATATGACGAAATACAACGGAATGATTTTTCAATTTTGCATGAATATACCTATTAGTTATACATTTTTCTTTGGATCTGAACTTTAATCTCGGTGAATTCGGAGTCGATTTTTAGTTTATTTTCTTTAATAATACTTTTCATTCTAAAAGAAATTTGAAGTTATATCAACTTTATTATATCATGAAGCCAACTAGCTAAGTAACTTCTATACCACTCAACTTGCTCTGTCCAGTTATAATTGTGTCCGACCCATTTCCAAAGTTTTAACTAAATATCTATTTATATAGTTTCTCAACGTTTGGTGGCACTACCACTTAATAATTTCGCTGAAACATTGTATTTAATTTTATGCTATTTACTGATGAATCGAGCATTTTTTTTTCTTTCAATTTCCTGCTGATTTATATGACGGATTCCATCAACATAGAGATTAAACCAAAAAAATTCCCGAAAAATATGAGTTTCAACCTTAGATCTCGTGATTATATAAAAAAAGAAAACTGGAGCAGAAAAGACGATGGATCAGATCTGTAGGTTATATAACTTATAAAAGGTTTTGGTATGCTTGACAAAAAAAAGAGGTTTTGGGTATTATCAACGATGACAAAGACAATAAATTATTTTATTTATTAAAATTGACCATTTTTCGTTGATACATGAACTATGTATTATATACGATGTGAAAGGTTGGACTTATTTGGGTATGGGTAAGAGTAATGAAATGTTCTCATAAGATGAAGAGTATTTGTTGTCGTCTTGGTGTGAAGCTTTTGGAACATTTACAAGTTAGATGTTTAATTGTTAGCTAAAGTTTTGTGACATTTTGTAGGGTCCATTTGTCCCAACCACATAATCTAACATCTTTTAATGATTTTTGTAGGAGATACAAGGGAGATGCCATATTTTTGCAAGTAGATCATTGATTATTTTAGGAATATGCATGTTGTGGACGATTGACTGAATATATAGGAGGCAATTAAATTTTTTTTTTTTTTTATAATAGTGTAGATTCAGTTTCATCCAGTTTTATTACTAAGAACTTTTTAACTGCTAATCATAACCAAATCAGAAACATTATTCAACTACTTATTCTAGTTAAAATGGTTATGCTTTTAAAAAATGTTTAAATAAATTGAACGCACCGTAAAACTTGCTTCTCAGTTGTTTACCAATTTTTTTTTTTTTAAATTGCTAATCAACTCGAGTTTTTGCTATATATTATAGTCAGGGCCGTCTCAATTTTTTGAACTTTTTTTAAGAGAAATTTAAAAAAAAAAAATTAATTTGAGTTTTTTTTTTTTTTAAATTTAAAAAACTTCACGTAAATCCGGTGCGATAGAACCACTTGTCACTCCGCTTAGACGCTCTGATTATAGATTCAGTTGACTATACCATATCCAGTTTAGATTAATAGATCTTATTTCGCACGACAAATGATAAGGTCAAACATATTCGACTTCACGTGATGTTCCTTATATCTTTGACAATTATGTCGACGTAATTTATGGCAAAATCCTTGAATTTAAAGTGTCGTTACAAAATGTCAATATCGTTAGACAATTTTGGGTCCGTTTGTGTGGCTTTCCACTCTATCGACCGTTGTTATGTCCCTACTCGATCACAACTATCGATCAGTCAATTTGGCCCAACAGCTTCGGTTTGCTATAATGTCTTCGTAAGAATTATGAAAAATGTCAAATCTCTTGTTGTGATGGGTTGGTTTTCTTATATTGTTTTTTCTTGTTGGTTGATGTTAAGAGAATTAAGGACCGTTCGGTGTATAATTTATCCTTTAACTATTTGAAATAAATATATAAAAAGAAGACCTAACATAATATATAAAAGAAAATAAATACTCCTTATGTATCATTTTAAATGATTTTTAAGGTTTCTACACATAAATTAATAAACTATTTCTATTTTTCAACATAAAACCACTAATTCCAATACAATTTAACCAATATAAAACTAATATGCAGAATTTAAAGAGTCAAAAATAACAAAAACATAATTAATTTTATTTTGAAAACTTAAAATATCATCTAATTTGAGACAAAAAAAATCTCTCTAAAAAATCATTTAATATGATAGGGAGTATATGATTATCATTAAAATCGAAATCGAAACTAGAGACAGTATTGACATAGAAAATATAAATTATAGATAAAATTAACCCCACCAGCACTAGTAATAAACAGTTACTAGATCTATAAAATTTCTGTAATCTAACCAATTTCTTTATTTTTTCTTTCTTTTTGTAGTATAACTCTATGCTAATAAAAACGGGTGACATAAAATTAGTCGTGTAAAATCATTGTAAACATGTCTACAGCTTTTTAAAGTATATGTTAAATAATAAATTGTGATAGTAAGTTTCGAAACAATTTTTTTTTTAATATTTGTAATGATTTTAGCACATTTGAAGGGAGCCACTCGAATCTATACACAAAATGAAAATACTTAAAGAAGGCCTATATTATCTCAATGATAGACTTTTATTATATTTTACTAATATATCAGAACCAACACAAATGCTATATTAGTAAATAATTCAAAGAGGGTTTAAGCTCCCCCCATGTGCTAAGTATCTTATTAGTTATTACCTTCCACAATAACCTATTTTATGAATAATTAAGATAACTAGTAGACGGTATGATTATATATATCAAGTTATTTTAAAATTCCTTTTCAAAAAAAAAAAAAGTTGCTTAAAAATTTTAAGCAGGGTATACACAAGAAACACATTACTTCTGTTCTCATCAAATATAAATTCAATTCTTTTGTTTATCAAAACATTTTGGATCTAGATTTATAATCTCTTCGAATCGAGGAATGTTAAGTGATCTTGTTTTAATTATTTTTTTTCGGCGTTGCTGTTCAAACTCGTAATTTTTGTATGGTCTAGCTATAGCTAGCACTGTAGCACATATCAATTGAGGTAATGCTGGCTCACACAAATGTTAATTTCATATAACTAATCAAAACCTACAAAATATAATAAAATAGCCGATTCTATTTAAAGTGGAAGAAACTTTTTATTTTGATAAAAAGTAGAATGAACTTTATTGCTTAATTCACTACCTCCTTCTCATAAACAATTCGCATTTTGACATTCTTTTATGCATATATTACTAGTCCCTTTTTTAGCCTTTAATTTTGGAATATTGGGCATTGAACAAAGGAATCAATTTTTTGGATTTAACCAATTTTTGGATCGATTTGGATAGTTAGGATAATGAATTCTAATAGAATGTTATACCAACTCAAAACTAATTAAAATGAGCGAGTTGACACATATCTTTTATATATTGTTTATGAACATTTTCAACTTTAAGACTTTAGTCCCTGATTTATATCCATTGATTAATAAGCACTCGTGTGGTTGATATCTCATATCTCATCTTTATAAATCGATTCTTGTAGATTCTAGCTAGCAAGGCTATAAAGCCTACCATTTTAGATGCGTGCGTGCAGTGGTCGGGGATAAAGTGAGTTTCTCATTGTTTTCTTCATTATTTTTGAGTTTTCATTCAATTTTTTTATGTTGGAACGAGGTTTTCACCAAATTGATTACTGATTATGTAGGTATGCGTTTTCTTTCATTAATTATACTGAAATTTTCTCCCCGATGGTTATGCAATTCTACCGTATACGTGCGCGCTCGCACGTAATTTATGGATGAATACTGTAACTTTTGGGCATGCGAAAAAGAGAATATAGATACATCTATCTAATAAGAACGAGTTTAGTTATATCATATGTGGTGGAATCACGTTAAAAAATTGCATGGTTAGAAGACTGTAGTAGTTACTGGAATCTTTAAGTTTCAAAACAAAAAAAATTGCATTATTATTTTTTAAATATGGTATGATCTTAGAGAATCTCCAATTGATGTATCTCAATGAGTATTTTCTTATATTATAAAATTAATAAACATGAGAAGTAAGAAAGAAAATAATATGAGTCTCTCATTTAAAAAATCTAAAAAAATGTGAGAGATTCACAAACACATGTTCATCCATAATTAGTTTAATTGTATTTATAATTTAAAAATTAATTATTTAATTAAGCTATTTTTAAAATACAAATATTTTATTGCGTGAAATATTCTTATCGGTATATCACTATTGGAGATAGAGCACCTCCATTATTTTCATAATATCTAAGCAATTAAAAAACAATGTTATAAAAGTAAGAGAGACAGTAGAAACTCTACAATAAGAACCGATTCTAAGTTTTTAATAACTTAATTGCCATTTGTTGCTATTTTGGTTCAATATTTTTTAATAATTTAATAATTAAATAAATAAGTAAATGAAATAAAAACTATTAAAATACCCAATGGTTTCTTGTCGTTTGAGATGATCTTAGGATATACAAACGCAAAATAGACAAACATAGTAAAGTGCGCAAAAGAGTAATAAATAATAATTAGAACAAATATATAAAAGTAGTTGAAATGATTATCTATTGACTAGAATTCTGTAAATCGATAAAATTAATTCTTATGATTATTTTTAATATATTTTTTTTTTATAAAGATTTGTTTACCTAAAGTTTTTTTTTGTTTCTTACACTTCAATAAAACTCGTTAAACTATTTCTTTTAACATTCTCGTTTTCATCTCAATAACTCTTTCAAATTTTGAATCCACCTGTTTTGAATTCTCCCACAAACTTCATATTTTTTCTTGTGTATTTACATGATATAGTTTTTTTTTTTTGAAAAAATACATGATATAGTAAATATATCATTGGTTGTAATTATTATATTTTGCGGAACAAGACTATCTAATGCGATTCATCAAACTCCAACGAACCCTCCACTCCACCACCCCCCACCCCCCACATTGAGTTTGGACTTAATTATCGTTGCCTATGTTGTTGTTGTGGTCGAACATAAGTTTGGTTCACTGTCTAAATTGGACCGTCCGTTTTATGGTTCACCGACTGGTTCCTCTTCCTTTAGTGTAGTTAGGTTCAAGCAGTAAAGTATTATTCAAATACGATTTCTTTAACTAACCATAAATAGATATTTCTTTATTTGGGGGTACATTTGAATTTGGACACGTATTTTCAACATTTGGGGTATGACTTATGAAGCTTTATCATTTGTGGTATGAAGCTTTAGTGTTAAACATGCTACAATATAGCTAAACGTACATAATTATTGGGCCATATGAAGCTAATTGGGCCAAAAGTCCATGGAATAAATCCGTATCGTTTGCTGTAATGTAATCCAAAACACCATCTTTTTGACGAAAGGACATTATGAGCTAAGGTCGTTTGGTAACATGAACCCACTGGCATTTCAATACATAAAAATCAAAAATATTCCAACTCGAACGATTTTCTATAAGTTTTTTCACTCGTGGACTATCCTTATTCTATAATAAAAAGTAGAATCTCCTTGTATCTTAAGTAGTTTCTATTGCAATGACAACTTGCTTTTGCTTTCCTAATTTCTAAGTAAATTACACACACATAATTTTTTTTCTTACAAAATAAAATACGAAAGTAGAAGCCTCCTCAGTAAAGTAGTTTGACAGCGGGTTCATTAATACTTCTACATCTACATATACAAAGTTCGAATCCCCGAGAATACAAATAATAATGGAAGCAAAATTTACAGGAGATTTTCAACGTGGTGCAAAAAGAGTCATCCAAAATAGTCATGCGTATCAAAGCTATCAAAGCTAAAATTCTCCGTTGTATAATCGTCAATATAATTGTTTTCATAAATTTGTATTAATTTATAAATCGATTATTAAAAAAACAAATACAAAGTCAGCATCATGAGTTGGGCCGGCCCAATAACCCGCAACACACTTTCTCTCTTCTCTCTCCTTTATAACTAAATCCTCAACTAACCTTTTTCTCTTTCTCCTTAAAAACTTGCTGACTTATTTACCAAAAAACCAGCCATTGATCCTGAACTCCGCCGTCCTCCGCCGCACACTCCCTCGCCGGGGGTAGTGCGTCGTATCCACGCGCCACCGTTATCTTCCTCTTCTCCTCTCCTAAAGCAACACTCATGGTCGCCGGATATCATCCGCGAGGTAGCTTGGTCTAAGCGCCAAGACATCTCCCGCCGCAACGGTCTCCGCCGCGGAAAAAGCTTGACCGACGAAGATCTCGACGAGCTTAAAGCAAGTTTCGAACTCGGATTCGGATTCGGATCATCCGAAATCGCCGATCCGAGATTGTCTAACACGCTTCCGGCTTTAGAACTCTACTTCGCCGTACAGAAAAGCTACAACGACGCCGTTTTAAACAAATCCGCAACGACGTCGTCTTCTTCCCTCTCCGACGGCGATACGAGCCCCCTCACCGTATACAGAACCAGTATGTATAAGCCTATACATACACATATACATAATACACAATACAACGATCTGCGTTTTGATAATTGATTTCTTTGATTAGGCGATCATCCGGAGACGGTGAAGACGAAGCTGAAGCAGTGGGCGAGAGTGGTGGCTTGCTCCGTTAACCAATCGCCTCCGAGATGACGGCGTTAATTTAGACGTCTGTTAAAACAGTCGTGGAGCCCATATTTCAACATTGTGATATTATTATTATTTACACATACACGAATAGTAACATACCAATCTGTAAATTTGGACCCAACTTGTTTGTAGTCCACTATATAAAACATGTATAATGATGCCAGATTTGATTGATCTTTTTGTAAGTTGTATGTGATATATAAATTATTATACAACAGAGCACAATTTGCAAAAGTATATTCTTTAGATTCTCTTGTATTGACTCTTTTTTTAACAGGCTTGGGTTATGTCTTATTTCCATGTGTAATATAACTTGAGAAATTTATCCGTGATTTTGCTTATTTTGTTTAATTTTATATAAACGATAGTTGATTCTATACATGTTGTATTCGCCGAATAAAGAAATGTTATTATTTATTTTTTTATAAATCCTATTGGTTATTCGGTCAACCCGGTAAAAACGCACCAAAGTGTTACAAAGTGGACTGGTCATCCGCGTTAACGGTTAGAGCTTTGGTTCAACGGTTCAACGAACACCATGAGGTATTCAATGGGCCATGAGATCCAAATGTGTTACCACTCTGTCTATCCCGAGTTTGGGATGTCTTCCGACTAAGTACCAGGAGATAATCAACCCGCCTGCATTACTGACTACCGGGTAAACCAATTAAGCCTTCGGCCCAACTGACAGACTTCCCATGTGCTTGTGTTGTAGTTGATAGGGTGCATTGTGGGCTTTTGCCTCTCTCCTCCTTACCACTAGCCCACGCCCACATGGGCATAAAGAAATATTATCGATGATGTAACTTGGTTATACATTACATGTAGAAAATCCGTTTGACGATTTCAAGATTCAACATATATTGCCGCCATTTGATCATGACTAATTATGATTTATTAGTGTGAGAGATTCAAGTGTATAAAACTTTCACAACTAATTTGTTTTTAATATGTAGATCACACGGCTAAATGGCTTTACCGGATCGTGGCAAGTGGGCCTGACTAGTTATGGGCCTTTTGGTATTAGGCCCATTTGACCCATTTCGCTTACCGCTTTTTTGAACGAAAGAAAAGAGGAAAGTGTATAGAGAAACGTTTTATTTTATTCGACGCGGAAATTAACAGAGCGGAGGAGCTTTGATCGATCTGTGCGATTCGTGTGTTGGCGAAGAAGAAGACGACATGGTTCGTATCTTCGATTTATCCTTTTGTTGTTTGGTTGTGTAAATATCAGCAATTTCTGGGGATTTCATTCAGATAAGGGTTTTGCCGCTGCTAGATAACTCAATTTTTGTGTTATGGGTTCTAAGATCTGATTCGAAAAACGGGGATTTATGCGAAAATCGATCTCTTTTCTTACACTCGGCTAGATTTCGGAGAAACCCTTATTGTGTTCTTCTTAGTTCAGATTTTGTTTCTAGTAAATTGAGCTGTTTCGTGTTGGTTTCTAGATGTAAATGTTTTTGAGATTTGATGTGTTTATTGCAGTCGAGTCTGTACAGAGGTGTTTCGAGAAAAGAGAAACCAAGACGTCATCATGGTTTAACGCAGCAGAAGAGGCAAGAGATCAAAGAAGCTTTTGAGCTATTTGACACTGATGGATCTGGCACCATTGATGCTAAAGAGCTTAATGTTGCTATGAGGTGATTTTCGAGTTTTGTATGTTAACTCTCTGCAGTTTCTGTTTTTGGAATTTAACCCTTGAAATTACTTTGTGATAGGGCGCTTGGTTTCGAAATGACCGAAGAGGTATTATACTTTTCATTTTGAGATTGGTTTCTTCTTAAGATCCATGTCTATTCCTATCTGTAAGTTTTAATGATGAATCTGATGTTGTTGGTTTTTGAAGCAAATCAACAAAATGATAGCTGATGTGGACAAAGATGGAAGTGGAGCCATAGATTTTGATGAGTTTGTTCACATGATGACTGCTAAGATCGGTGAAAGAGACACAAAAGAAGAGCTCACCAAGGCATTCAAGATCATTGATCTTGACAAAAATGTATGTTTACTCCATACGAGGATACCGATTTTAATTTCTCTAGAAATAAACTCATCCCTTTGCCGTAAATATTACAGGGGAAGATATCTGCTGATGATATCAAACGTATGGCGAAGGACCTAGGTGAAAACTTCACTGATGGTGAGATACGAGAGATGGTTGAAGAAGCAGACCGAGACCGTAAGTTTCCAACTTGATTTCTCTTTGTTTATGCAATACTTGGTTTGATTTGTTTTGCTTCTAAAGAAACATGATATATGATCCACTACATAATCAAACTGCAGATGATGGTGAAGTGAACATGGAAGAATTCATGAGGATGATGAAAAGAACTGCTTATGGGCACTAAAAGAGTTTGTTCTTAAAGATGTTGATGAGGTCTGTTATTTAACTGAGTCATTTATATAATATTACCCAAGATACACATTTCAGTTTTTATCTAGCGCTTATCTATCTAAATGGCACAGTTTGGTACATTAGAGCATGTTTAGCAATGAACCTCAAAAAGTATCATTAACATTAATTTAATATTAATTGTATTAGTTTTTTTCTTTGAAACTTAATAAAATCTTGCTAATTTTTGTATGTTTATCAATGAACCCTGACACGAAGTTTTCTCAGCCATTTGAGACTATATACATATACATAATCAACCATTTGGTTGATTTGGGAAAATTACAAAACCAAAACCGCATCAATTGATCTTCTCATACCAATATGAGCTCCAAGGAGTGGTCCAATGTTCCCATCCAAAACCGATTTCAAGTCCAAAATCTCTAAACCGGTTCTCATACCAATATGATTCAGTTTTCTCCCTGCGAATAGGCTCATCCTCTTCATGAGATACCTCGCTTGTTGTCACGGTTACTTTTAGCTCGCTTGTATCCTACATTGTCGTGCCTTTCATCCGCAAAGAAAAACAACAAATATCAGAACAATGCCAGTCAAAGCCAAAACAATCAATAGATGTCGTGATCAATCCCATGTGTCGTAAATATTATAATAGCAGCTTTGGAAAACAATACCTTGAAACTGGACTAGTTGGACGGCTCTCGGGTTGCGATGAGCTAGTGCTTGTTATTGTTGGGTCCTCGTAGAATCTTGCTTCATCCGAATCTTCTGACATTGGAGAGTATTGTAATGGTAAGTCATCCCTCTGTTACACAAGCACATAAAATGCAGTTTATCAAATCAAAACTTCACAAACTCCATATTCTCTAATGAGGTAAGATTGAGAACCAAAAGAATCTTGGTTTCAAGAGTCTAATATGAGAAATTTCAAAATATTGTTCATAGGCATTTAGTCCGTTTAAACTGCAAACCATTATCTACAAAGAGAAGAAGACGATTGGAGAAATCTCAAAAGCATTTCAAACACCAAACAGACAGTAAACCAAGTTTGCTTGAAGCCATTGAAATCGAAATCCAGGATTCATAAACTTCGCTGCAAATGGCGATTTCGGGTGTATTCGAATCAGCAAACAACTGAAATCTAGAAGAAGAGCAAAATTGTAATTCATGCATGAAACCAACAATTAGGGACTACCTAATTCTCTGCAAATTTGAAGATTCCACACAAATAGCCTGTAATCTCTCAGCTTCTTCTGATAATCGAATCTCCAATTCACGAATCTTCCTTCCCATTCTGAAATTTCACTCTCTTTCCTCAATAGAGCTCTTCTATGTGCAGCTAGTAAAATCTCGACTCACTACACAATTTGGTGGTCTTATCTTTTTTTTTTAATAGCGATATATTTATTCAATCATTCAGTAAATAGTTGGAAAGTGAAACATAAAAAAAATGAATTCAATAAGAGCTGCTGATTTATAGAAGAACAGAACAATGTTGACAAGATACAAGGGGAAAACCTTACGGTAATATTTTACCAAAGTAATGAAACTAATCATACCAAAGTCCCATACTGTGAAACCCCAAACGAGTAAAGAAGCGGCAAAATCTATTTATCTAATGAGAATAAAAATTATAAAGCTAATGGATTTATAGGAAACAAAAATTGAAAAGAAAAAAATCCACATCTCCTTATGAAGCCAAAGCTGCTTGGGTTATTGGTATGGGTTTATATCTCAACGGACCTGGATGAATGATCAGATTGAGGGCGAAGTGGTGGTGGTCGTGGAGGAGACCGAGGCGTTGCTGTTACAAGTCTGCTTTGCCACATAAATCTGCTTGACCTTTGTGTTGTTTGGGAAGCCTCTCTCTCTAGACATGGGTTGGTTTCTGCCATGGTAGCCAGACCTCCGGTTGTGCTGCTGTTGATGTTGGTGGTGGTGGCTCGACCCACCAACATGCTGAGACGGCGTGTTCTTCTCATGGGAGGATTGTTGTTGTTGTTGTTGCTGTTGCGGTGGTGGGGGTGGCTTGAAGCTAGGACCGGTTGGATTCTGAGTGTAGTTGGTGTTGGTATCAGACAAGGTGGTGGTGGGCTTTGATGGTGAAGCTGAAGTGGTGGTACTGTAAGAGTTTGATGAATCCACCATGGCATCCGCGACTGTTTGGATGTTGGGATATCTGTTCGGAGGAGGAAGCATGTTGTTGTTGTTGTTAAACTGAGATGATGGAAGATTGGAGCCATCTGAGGCTTCCTGCTGTTTCTGGATTTGCATTGGAGGCCCCGGGAATGGCATGTAAGGCCACCGTGCTCGAACAGGCATCTCCTGAGAAGAAGACTGACCGCACCATAAAGAAAAAAATGAGTTCCATAAATTCCACATTTTAAGCATTGTTCGAAATCATAATGATGGGGTCAAGTACCTGGAAAGGGGATGGGTCAAACATGGCAAGAGGAGAAGGCATAGGGAGGTGCTGAAGAGACGCAGGCACAATGTTACATTGCATGGAGGCCACTATTGGATTATTAACATCACCATCTCCTCCAACCGAAGCTGAAGACACTACGGGATTGTGTTTCCAATCTGGTTGCTTCCCAGATGGGATGTACGTTGTGCCCATGAAACTCAACCCTCCAAACTGTCCAACAGGTGCAAAGTGGTTATAAACAAACATGTGAGGAGGGCCTTGAACGCCAGGAATAGCACCAGGTGGGGCTAGGAAAGGACCAGTGAAGCCAGCTGGAGGAGCGTAGAAGGAATCTACTCCCGAATGACCCTGCTGCTGCCAGGTCGTAGGTGGACCAGAAACTGTTCCTGGACCTTTCTGGGACTGCGATTGGTTTGGTCCCGAGTCATTGTGCGGGCCAAAAGCAAAGATGGGTCCTCTTAGCATGGGGTTCACATCATAGAAAGGGAAATGAGGAGGGCCTGGAGGAAAGTGAGTGATCATTTGGTTTGAGTTGTGTGGACTTGGCAATGGTGGCCACAGAGAGATTGGGGTGTCCACTGAGAGATCTGCTGGGAGAGAAACAATGAGCGACTCTTCAGCCTTTGATAGACTAGGCTGCCCACCAACAGTGCCTACCAAAGCGAGAGAAATGATATCAGACAACAAATAACAATTTGGAAATATGCGTAAACCCGACAGAAAGCAAATATTACCACTTGCTGCTCCATTATCTAACTCTGTTCCTCTGTAAATTTTGGTTTCAACAGGTAATACTGAGGCAGATCCCAAGGCATTCCCACTGGTTTCATCATTAGTTATGGCTGCAACAGCAATCGCTGAAGCAGCAGCTTCTGCTTCTGCTTCACAAATCTCCATGCCAGAGGATGATGGATTTCGATGCTTATTATCCTTTTCAAAATATAATGAGCTGTCGTTCTCTGTACGACCATCACAGGGAGGGATAACAGTGGACGATGTAACTGCACCTGATACAGAAGAAAAGATGCATCATTTAACTGCCAAAAAGAGCCCCTTCAAAGTGACAAGAGGTGTCTATGCCATCAGCTCACCAAATTGGATTTTGCCCTCGGCCAGCAATGACTTTATTGGGCTCGTGCCGCTTGGAAAAGTTTTGTTCTTTGGCGCGACAGGCGTTGATGTCGGATTTGGCTCACTAATTCGGTTGGCACCAATCTCAACAGGAACACATGAATGAAGAAGAGATACAGGTTTCATGGCTTCATCAAGCTGACTTTGGGTTAGGGCCATAACCTACAAGACAATACCAAAAAGGTTTCAGATATTTGCATAGGCGTTAAACCGTGACTAGCAGAGCACGAGTCAAAACATTTTTGATTTTTCTCCACGATGACTTCTTTGTCGCAAAATTTACAGCTTCATGATTTCAGCAAACCATTCTATTAAATTCATATTAAGTAAGAATTTTGCATAAATATTTATTTTTTTATGCCTGCTTAAATTTTGCAGAAACATGAACCCAACTAAAAAAAAGTGACTGAAACTTTGAACAATATCTACTCACCGGCTGATCGCTAAGTTCGTTACCCCAAGTCCCCACAGAAGTTTGAATATTATCCAGAACCTTATTTTTGTTGCTGAATACGAAATTTGACACTGATATAACTGGGCGAGCAATACTTGCCTGAGTTGACCTGCTAAATGAAATTAGAAGGTAAGAAAACATAAACAGAGGGGAGCTATGCATACACACAAAAAATTTCAATTGATCAGATAGAGGAAAATACTTGCTGCTCCCAGAATTTTCATCAGCATGGGAATCTGGTTTAGGGGCAGGTGTGCCTATTGGGGCTAACGGCTGTCTGTTGGAATCGGGATTAAACTGCTTATTGTTGTTTGCAACTCGGCTAGCAGGTGGGCTTCTGTTGGACCTGGCTGCAGCCGTACTGTTCTGTACAGTTGAACGGGGTTTTCGGGATGCCTGCGGAATTAAATAAAATTGAACCACATTTAGTGACAACTACCAAAGACTAGATAACAAATTTACAAGTAGAGCACTAGAGTTTTAGATAACATCAGAACCTTGGATGCCTGAGACTTTTCCTTGATTTCTTTTTCTCTCTGTTCACGGCGATCATTAAGCATTTGCCTTTTTGATCTTACCTCAATAAAATCATCATCATCACTTGGAGCTTCAATGCCATGTTGCTCAAAGACACGTACGATTCCACTCTGCATAGGTGCATCACTTTCTTTTTCAGATATCAGATTTCTTTTAAGGTTTGCCTGTCCAGAATTTGGAATGAGTTGATTCTTCATGAAGGCATCTTTGCCAGGTCTACTCTCAAATGGACCCCCAGTACTGGTTTTCTGCATAGCATTTAAACCAGCCACTGAGCTATCTGAAGCTTGTTTCTGGGACTTGTTGGACACAACATACTTTCTACTCCCGTTTTTTGTGGAATTTTGTGCCCTTCCATGGGCATTTCGATTATCCTCAGAAGATGGCCAGTTTGATTCCCGAACTCTAAATTCAACCCTCTGACGCCGATATCTTCTATAACCACTAGAATCTGCCCGATAAACCTCAGCAGTACCTGATGAGCGCAAGCCAGAATTTCTAACTGCAGTTGTGTCAGGTTGGACATGAGATCCTGATTGTCTTTCAGCTAAATTTGATTTTCCATAACTCATTTTTCGAGAAGGTAATTCCGACTTGCGAGACAACTCTCCCTGCTTTTGAAGTGACACAGGAGCCTCAACGTTCACTCTCGCTGGAGATGTAGTAGCATTCTTCAATGTGCCCCCATCAGAAACATCTGTTGGTCTCCTAAGAACACTGAGCTGAGGGTTTGCTCCAGAGGTTGCAGCATTTCTAGCAAGCAGATTAACTGAATTTCCTTGACCAAGCTGAACAGTCGTCAAGGATCCAGGATTCTGATTCAAAGCATAGGTTGGTAAAGCATTCACCTGGACAACTGAATGAGGTGGCGGTGGCAGCACCCCTTGGGATATTGGGGATGTATATCGTAGTTGACCAAACTGAATGATAGGAGACTGAGGCTGTTGGATATGGGTAACCGAGGAGCCAAATTGGGGATGAAGAGGAAGAGGCATTTGGATGGAACCAATCTGTATGGCAGGGTAAGGAGAAGGTATCAGCGAAGGACCAGAAAACAAACCAAACTGAAACTTAACAGGCTCTTCCATCTGTGCTGAAGTAGAAGATACATGAGGAACAGCTGTCTGAAGAGATGATGCATGCAGACCAATGCTGTGAGGTGGTACAACAGGGTGAGTAGAAACGGTTGAGTTACTTGTGGAGTCTACTTTATTGCCCAACTCAAATGACTGCCGGCCACTATTTGGCTGAATTGTCAAGTTCTGCATTGTGGTTTCAGTATCCTGGAAGCTCCTAGATGCATTATGCATGGTCACTGGATCAGATATTCCAACAAGTTGGGCGGCTTGTTCACCAAGGCTTGTCTCAATAGAAGGTCTTTCACCATCTAAAGAATCAACAGTATGCTGAGGAAGTGAAAATGTTGCTTCGGAGTTCTGTTGACATTTTTCAAAGTCATCGCTGGGTATTTCAACCTCCACTCCTTCATTAAAGCCTAAGACTAGGTTAGAGTCTTTATCCTCGAGATGCATCTCCTCTAACTCTTGGGAAAGATCTATGTTCTCATCAACCCCATGTATTTTATCCTCCTCCTGATATCCATCTTCATCTTCATCGTATTCTTCTTGTTCTTGCAACCGTTCATTACTGTCAAGAGTCCACTCTTCATTTTCCCAACAAGATACAGAGCCTGTAGCAAGCATCAAACTATCCTTTCCAGCATCACTGGAGATAACTGGCGCTCCCCCCTTCTCTAGTAGACCAGCATTTTCTCCCTTTCTGGAAGCAGCTAAGAGAGATGAATCTGCTGATTCATCCAAGTCATCATGAGAGAGATGAACTGGGGAATCAGGCGGGCTTGTAACGGAAAGCGAAGACTGAGAGTCGCATCTTCCCGTCAGCTTGCTATCGAACCGATGATGTTCATCCATACCACTTCCAGACAGTTCAAGTTGATCTTGAAGATCCCCTGTATAACTGGCTAGAACGGTCGAATTAGTCCTACCTGTAATGCTGTACTTCATCCTTCCAATAGAAGTTGAGGGGACAGGATGCTCAGCCTCGCTTCCAAAGGACAACTTCTGCCTAGAAGCCTGAGGAGGGGGAAGAACACGTGGCTGCCTTACTGAATACCTTGGTTTTCCAAAAGGGTAATAGTCGTCCCCCTCAGTATTCTGATACAACTTTTCAGGATAGGTAGAGTATGGACCACGTCGTGCACGGCCCTGACTTTGTCCCCATCCAGGTTCACCGTATTGCTCTCCAAAACTTTCACGAGATTCAGATTCCATCCCATAATTCCTTCCATAGGGCCTTCCATCTCCAGGAATTCTCCAACTCTGATCAACTGTATGCTCTGGGAATCCCGGTTTGAAGTAGGAAGTGGCATTGAGGTATCCAGTTGTCCCAAAGAATTCTTCCTTAGGAAAATCTCCACCTGCATCTCTCTGCGGGCTATGTGGAACATTCTCCATATTTTGCGTGATAAACCTCGAATTGTTTCCACTTTCAATATCTTCCTTTCTCCAAGTAGGCTTTTGTCTATCAGGGAACCCAAAAGAACCATCTCTAGAAAATTGAGACACGACATCGCTCTCAAATGATCTAGTGGTTACTGATTGATCTAAATTTGATGACCTAGTAATTCTATCCACCATCCTGTCACTTTCCTCCCAGTCAACAACATCTGCAGCCTTTGAAAACTCTTTTTCTTTGACAATGTCTAAGATTTTGTCCTCTGAAACAGTTGACGAGCTGCTGCAACCCTTGGAAGCTTCAGCCTGTCTCCTGGAAATCTTTTCTTCCAACTCTAAAAGCTTTTGCTTAGCAGCCTGCTTTCTCCTTTCTTCCTCCATGAGCAACCTCTGTTTCTCCTCTTCTTTTGACTTTCTCAACTCTTCTGCCCTCCTAGCACCATCTAGCCTCTCCTGCTCGTTTCTGAAAGCAGCTTCTCTGGCCTCTTCTTCTAATCTTTTCTGCCTCTCATCTTGTTCGCGAGCTACCCGCATTCTCTCTTCTTCTTCTGTTCGAGCTAGTTCCATCATCCTTTCCTGTTCCTCGATGATCCGCCGACGTTCCTCTTCCTGCATCTTTTGAACTCGCTCAAGTTCAGCTTCAAATGACTCTCTGACAGGATCATGAAACTCTGTTTGCTTAAAAGCCTCTTTCTTCTTCTTAGCAACACCAAGAACTGGAAATGGATCATGGACATCAAAACCAGCGTCACCAAAGTCTTTCATAAAAGGATCTTCCGAGTGAGGTTTGTCACTCTTGAAAAAGGGGCGTTTATCCCTGCAAGAAGTTAATATTGAGGTCATTAATTAAGAACTTCTTTTCAAAAGAAGTAAACAAACCTGTAGAGGCAGAGCCATACTGGAAAGAGTCATCCCCATACCTATTCTGATGTTCAATTCCATACCCATCCCGATTAAAATTTCCCCGGTTGCCGTTGGTATCTATATTATTCCATTGCTGTCTTCCTCCATGCTGATATGGAGCCTCTCTTGCTCCAGTATTATTCCAAACATTTTCCCTAGAAGCTGAAATGGCGTAGTTAGTTTTCTTAACTTCTCTGCCCCTACTAGACGGCCTTGCTCCATAAATACTATTATTATTATTTGCAACTTCATTTTGGACTGGTGCAGAGACTCTCCAAGCGTTGGCGTCCCTTCCTCCTCCACTGATAGGTCTTACTGCAATTTCATTTTCACGCTGTCCTGATTTGTCAAAATGATTGGGAGCAGCATGCTTTTGGGGCAAGCCATGAGACCTCGAAAGATCAAAACCCCTATCCCAAAATGGTTCATTCTTTGAATAGCCATGATCCCTGTCCCGATCTCTGAAACCATGACTAGTGTCACGCTCATCGTCAGCCCAATCAGATCGTGGTGTCAACCGAACAAGCGGTAGTGGCCCTGGAAGATACTCCTTTTTCCTCACCTGTTCAGATGAATGTAATCCATCTGAGAACCTGGGACTTTCGCTGTGCTCATTACCAAGGCGGCTATGCCCAGACTGGTTTTGAGGTCTCATATCTATAAGTGAACTGCCCATACCAGAGACACCTCTTGGCTCTTTTGAAAACTCTTCACCCGAAGCTTGCTTCTGTTTCTGATTCACACCATCCTTCTGTTTCTGCCCAGACACAGAAGCTGAAGGCAAACTAGCCTTCAACGACGGGAAATCTTCCCCCCTCAAAGTTGCAACTTTCTCTGCGGATTGAAAAGCCCGTACCAACGGTTCAGCTGCACCAGCCCGAGAAGCAAGGCCATTATTTATCCCATTACTCCCCCTGGAAACACCTTCAACAGTATGGTTGTTGGCACCATCACCATCCTGCAAAGCTGCAGGCTTACTCCATCCCATACCGGAAGAGGCGGGTCTCGTTCCACTACCAGAGATTCCTCCACCAGAATGAAAGCTCGAACCAGATGAATCAACTCTCTCATGCTCCTTACGGAGTGAAGGAAGGTTCAAGGGGGGTGGTACAGATAGCTTCGGCCCAGCATTTTGCGAGCTTCTTGGCCGTGAAAGGACCACCATATTTCCTCCTCCTCCGCCACCACCACCACCACCTCTCCCTCGGTTTGCACCATAACCTCCAGGTTGATTATACTGATGATGAGGTTGATACCCATAAGACTTGTTCAGATTCACAGACGCGTATTTGTTTCCTTCTCCATGATTAGCCATATCCCGCTTCCGCCGATCACTGAACATCTCCAACGCATCAAACCCCAAAACCTAGATCTGGTTCCCCAGTCAAATTGCCTCAGATCTACTTCAGTGACGATTAATCAAAATTGGAAAAATCAATCGACGAAATCTCCCCTGATCAAAAATACACAACAAAAACAACAATCAATTTCCAGATTCGGTGCTTGATAAATCGACGAATTAGGGTTTCGCCTTTGAAATCAAGCAAATCGGCGTCTATGGAAGGCGCACGATTACCTCCGGCGGTAGTGGGCGTATGATAATTCGACGATGGTGGCTACGGTGAGACGACGAAGCGCGAGGGAACGAATCGTCGGAAAAAGGAAAGCCCTACCCCTACTACTGCCTCTTTGTCGGAGATAAAACACAAAAACAAAAAAAAATATTACACTAAAACCAAAAAAAAAAAAAAAAAAAAAAAAACCAAACTGATGCACGAGAGATAAACCAGGACAAGTTTTACTCTTTTTTTACGTTTTTGACCTCGTAATTACATAATCATCTCTTTTTTGGCCTATAATTCTCAACTTGACTTTTATTACCCCAACCTTCAATTTGGTCCTTTGAGATCGTTGATTCAAGGAGGACAAACATTGAAGTAGGAATAAAGAAGACATACTAGTTTGAGAATCATAAGAATCCGTTACAAATTTGTTAAACCCTACTAGACATATAAGTTTTGAGAATCATAAGAATTTGTTAAACCCAATTCAGAAATATACCCTACTTTTTATACTCTTGATCGATCGATGATGAAATCTTCGTTGAATCATCTTCTCGTGATTCCAAGCAAAACCCTTTTTTCGGAGAATCTCTTCTATGAATTGATTTTGTTTAGAAGAATTTCCTTCCAGTGATCAAGCACGGATCTAGACTCAGACCGGATTTTAGGGTTACCATTCTTAGAGAGGAATTGAAGAGTGCGAAAAGCCTCTGTTTTGGTGATAAGTCGAGGAGGTAGAGGCAAGCTTCGCATATATCTGAGAATTTCAACGCAAGTTAGAGCTTCGGGAGAGACGATGTAATACCCTTTGTCTCTTGCAACATGAGCGGCTCTTGTGGCCTTGCTTATCAATTCTTCAAGCTCTTTGCTTTTTACCATTCTTCCTCTCTTTTTGCTTCTTCTTGGCTTCACTACTTTAGCAGACTGTGGTGGAAAATCATCATCAGTAACAACACCCATGGCTTTCGAGAGAAAAAAAAACCGATGAACTAGCGAGAGAGAGAGACAGAGAGCAGAGAGATAATGAAAGAGTAACGTGAGCGAGAGGAGTACTTCTGGTTATATAGAGGAAAGTTCTAGATTTAATGGGATTGGGTTTTGGAAAAAGGAAATTTGTGACCGATCTCAAACAAAAATACATGTGTAGCTTGGGGGCCAAGTCAAAAAGCCCATTAATCACTGAAATTGAGATTGTGATTGGGAAAGCGATTGCGATGTAAGGAGTATTTATTACTTTTATTTATGTAAAAGTGATTTTTTTTTTTTTTGTCAACAAGTGATTCATGCTTCTTCTACAGAGGAAGAAAAATTTACTGCTCATTGCTTTTGTCAAGAAAACTTAACAGAAACCCACTCACAATCCGACGAGCTATTGGATTTGGAATCTGTCGACACAAACGTCCGTCGATGTAAGCTACGATACCCGAAGCCACAAAATTCCCAATACCGGATCTCCACATAAACTTCATCTTCTTTTTCTTGTTGTCACTGAGTACTGGTACGATTGCAGTACTAGAAGAACCAGTGTCATTACTCTCGGCCTCTGCTTCTTCTTTCTTTGGCCTTAGACCTGAAATGACCTTTGTCGCGTGCTGTCTCAGCATGCGAATTGCAAAGCTCACGAAGAGATGTTCACATAATGTCATCACCGTTGGTCCGATTTTCCATTCCTGATCATATTGAGATATTCACATCACTCAGTGTTCATCGAAATCAAACACATGAGCATATCATTTCAGAATGGAAACCTTTAATTAAGCTATACAAACAAGTCAAATTGGTGCTCATGCAGAAAAAAAGAAGTGATTTGACTTTAACCTTATCTCCATGAAGACGGCGAAGAGGACGAGAGCTTGAAGGATCTCCTTTGAGCAAACCCCTGCTTTCGAGAAAATCTTTAACACGGTCTATCATCTCATCTATGAGAGAATTGCTTGGTGGGAGGTTTTTCAGGAAAACCTATAAGTGAACATGTTTAGTTAGTCAGGGAAATAGGAAGTTCATGATTTCTGGTTGGTATGAATGTGTTTTGGAAGGGCAAAGCAAATGATGTTAGAGAAATATTGTTCTTAATACTTACCTGATCATCAATGACTTTGACTCTGAGATACTCTTGTCTATACATTGTATCCAGCATAGCTTGAAGGTATCCTTCGATGTATAACTGCAAGGAGTGAATATGAGCATACATAACTAAAACTCACTAGAATGTGTGACAATGATTCAAAATATTTGAAGAAGTTAGTAAATGTGACGGGAAGCTTGCTCTTCTAGGTTTTACATGTTAAGGAAGCTGTGATCCTTCAATTTATAAAGGGAAAACCTCAGCAGATGGATATGTAACAAAGCTCTATACGTTGATTTTTCGGTTTCTTTTTCTACTCTATAGAAATGAATATATGATCATTTGAAAGTATAAGACAAGGCCGTGAGATATCACCTCATCAATACCAGGACTACGATCAAGCTTAATTGTTCTATCAGGCCCACCTTCCATCAAAGCTGTTCCTATCACCGAAGGTTCCATCGCCAGTTTGAGGATTCCATGGTGGAAACCGCTAACCTGGGAAAAGAGATATATGTATTTGTAATGAAATTTTTTAGCCTAATTGATCATCAGTATGAAAGGAGATAAGTTCTCACCAGTCCATCAAGACCTTTCATTTCTGCACCCCTAAGAACAGAGTCTGAGATTTCAGTGAGAGCAACGAAGATGACATTGGATCCTGCTGTTCTTAGCTGTAACATGGTGGTTCCATAAGAGTTTTTATTGAAAAAACTAGGAAATTCATGATCGATATATTTTATGGTACGTACAGTTTTCCCAAGATCACCAAAGTAACGTCTTGTCCCTGACAATCCTTTGTTGTCAATAAATTTGCTGAGGAGTTTGAAGGTGCCTACAACAGACATAAGCAAACGATATTTCCACCTTAATTAAGATATGATGCATATAGAAGCCAAAAAATGAAGGTATCGATACCAGAAATGCTTATTGCTTACCAACTGTCAAACCAGGGACGTTCACCAAGCCTCGAGAAGGATCAAAAAAGGCGTCAAGAGAGGACGATGCAAAATCATCAAACATGGACGCGAAAGCTGGTGGAAGTAATGGACTGCCCTTTGCAATGTAAATTGCTCTCATTGCATACCTAGAAAGCAGGTATCCAAGTAAATAATACCTAAAAGCAGAGGGTAGTGTACTTGGGAATTTTTAACATACAAGCAAAAGATGATACCATGAGTAATGTTTTACACATCGTAGAAGTAGTTCGCGAACTGTTATCAAAGCATGAGTGACCAGTACACCATTTAGCTCTACAACCATATTTTTTATCTCCGGAACCTACAGAAAACAAAGCACCGGACAAGCATTAGCTCATGAAAAAATATTTGCATTTGAATACATGCAAAACAGCAAATTAATAAGATATGGAAAATTCTGATGCCCATACCTTAACAACACTATGCAGCAATGACCTCAGAGTTTCTTGAGCGGAATTATAGCTCGAATATGAGCTCCCAGGAACAAAATTAGCAATTATCTAATTGAAAAGATACGAAACAGAAGTAGAATTTAATATAGAGTAGAATTGAAAAAGAAAACGATTAGAAAAACTGTTAGAGCAAACCTTTACTGGGTGAATTTCAAAATGATCAAAATAATATTGACTACTTTGCGTATTTGTACTGAGTGACGATCTTGAAAATGCCACAACTCTCATTAAAGTCTCTTCATCTAGGTTCAAATTGACTGGCTGCACGTAAGACATAAGAATATTAAATCCAGTAGTATAAGCAGGCATTAATGTCAATACTATCAGTACTTGAAGAGTCAGCAGTTGACTTTCGCAGCTCTATTTCCTACTTATTAATTTAGACAGGGTGAGGAGAAAAAAATAAGGAGAATTTCAAAAAGAGTGACATAGTAACCGCCCGATACCTGCAAAACTATTGAGGAGTGCTTGACTTGTGTGACGTTGGAACCACTTGATACTAGAACAAATACACATTTCAATAGACAACCATTTCCGTCACTGGAATCTGATTGATGCTGACGAAGCATGGCTGCAAAGGGTGCTCCTGTCCATTTGTGATCTACATTCAGAGCCTACAGTATCCAAAGACAAAAGCCATGTCTTATTTCTGCAACCAGAAAACCAAGCCAAATTATTGCACTTCATAAAAGGATACCTCTATACATAATTGGTTAAATTTCTGTTGGTCAGTGAACATGGATTGTAGACCAAAATTCTCAAGTCTTGCCACTAGGATCGGAGAATAAGACAGGACAGCTTTCTCCTCCGCATTCTGCATAAAGATTTTAACGTAGAATCAACTCTAGGAGGCAAAGGAGGTCGATGCAAACTAATGCAGGAATCGCTACATAATACAGATATGATGATGCAAAAGAGGGAAGTACAGTACAGACTTACATGCTTCACTTTTTCAAGTAAGTGAATTCCTAAATGGGTTATCCGGAATTGAAATTTTGAACGAGACTGGAATACTGAGTCTCCTTTAAGGCTTTTCGAAACTTCACAAATGCGAATGACTCGAGTCAGACCATCTGCATATACTTCATAACCGACCTTTACCATCGGTAGGCTACTCAATTGCTCATAGGCCGTTTTATGATCTTTGGCCTTCTTCTTTTCCAACATTAAGTGGGAGGCTATGCTTCTATGTTGAGTTGCCTTGAAAAGGGGTTTCCATGGACGGACCTTATCTAAGCTCACTTCACGCAGAGGTATCATGCCTGAAAATATAAAACTCCAGCTTTTTGGTCAATCATATACCTATGAGCGCTCGGTAGATTGATAACATGGAATAAAACTGCCGAATTTTTTTGAACCTAGTAAATCTAAGACGTTATAAAGGTTGATTATTTCTAAGCAGGAAAAAAAACTGGAAGCCAACTATTACCATCAACTATAACTACAAGCTTGTGCGGAAGGGTCATATCATCCCATGCATAATCGGCCCCAGTTCCAGGTCCCAGTACTTCAATCTCTGATGAATCCTGCAATTAACAAGCAACGGGAACTGAAAGAAGAACAGAAATTCAAAAACACATATGTAGCGATGACAATTATTAGGATGTGGCCAACCTTTTGGTAGTAAGTGAGAGATGAAGACAAGAAATTCTCAATTCGATATGGTGGTGGAATACTCGGTGGTTTTTGGAAGCGGACAGCAAGAGTGGAACCTTCTTCAGTAACATTAACAGATGCAAATTCAATTGCGCCTCTGCCTGTTTCACCTGACTGCTTTCTGAACTTGAGGAAAAAACATCCAATTGAAGTGATGCATAATGGGCCTGACCAACTCCAGTTAGCTTTGTTCAACCGAAACTGAATGAATGTCAATGAATTTGCATTGTCACTTCCGTGCTTTCTGATAAAATTTTCGAACAGATGAAGTTCTTTCCTCTCTGTAGTTTCTTCCTGCAATCGTAAGGCTGCTCTTTGCTTACTTTTGATGGTGACTATGCCTAGAGAGTCATCCTTCCCAGAAAACCAAAATGATAGAAAGATAAGTAAATAAATCATGTTTATAAGATGAAAGCAAAAAAAAAAGGGGACACAAAAAGAAACCTGAAAATAGCGTTGGCGGATGTTGATCGTCTCTTCCGATTCATTGATTACCAGATGTCTCGGAACAAAAGTCACAATCCGTGATGGAACAAGCATTTTACTTGAGACTGACTTAACAGACAACCCAAACCTTGTTATATACCGAACTCCAGACTCATCTTTTGTTCCCAAATTAATTTCTGTAAGTCCTGATAAAGCATCCAAATCCAACACTACTTCAGTTGCCCCATGGCCATCAGCCAATATAACACTAACCTTGCGAGATCTGACCAAACAAGGTGTTGAAGTAGTTTATAAAAATATATTGGGTGGAACGAACTATGTACTGAGCACGGATAGCCTACCTTAAAAACCACGACCCCTCTGTCTTTTGGGGCAAATACAATCCAAACTCAGGTGGGACAATGTGATCAAGTTTCTCCAGATCTTCCCTGCATTTGTTTACTTTAAATGTAAATAGCCATCAACAGGTAAAATATATTTCGATTTATAGTTCATGTACCTAGATAGAGGCTTCTTATCAGGGGGGTAGAAGAACAAGGTGCAGTCCGAGTCGTTTTTAAGAATGTACGACGTGAAAACAGCTGCCTGCACCAACCATTAAGATCTGTTTGAGTAAAAGCAATCAGGAAGGAAACAGACTTCAAGATAAAATCATGACCTTCAGTATGCCTCTTTTCCCTAAAGACAATCTTAAAGAAGCACAGTATTTTCCACCGGAAAAATCAAGATCAACATCCAAAGATTCTGCATCATTCTTCTGTTTCTGTAACTTCTTAACCCACTGACCACTGTTGACTGGTTTGCAGCTTGCTTGGGAAGCAGTGAGAGTAACTCTAAAGTATATCATGTCAGGATTAGCATAGAAATCCATTGTTTTTCCGCTCTGTACCGTTGCATGCTTGCCAATGCTGTGTCTCTCTATCGAGGTGAACTGATCTGCGAGCGAGATAATAATGTTAGATGCAGATATAGAGGTTACCCAAAAAGCACATACTTTTCTCCAGTTACCAGTCTCTGTCAGAAAAATGGTTGCTTCGGAGGACAGGAAGTTGGACACCTGCACGGTGGGCAGAAGAAAAATTTCCTTCTGCTCTCGCAATGCAATACATGGATTCCGTTTCTCAAACACATCAGAGGATGCATCAGGCCGTATGATAGATACTTCCCTCCCAATGCTATGGATCAGAAAATGCACCTTGCCAACACGCTGCCTTGCAGATGTGACAGAGCAATATGTAGTAGTCAAGGAAACGTTCACTGGTTTGATAGATAACGCCCTTTTAACTCCATAACTTAATTTATCAAAAATTCCTGTTAGGCGTACCGCCTTCCCTCCTTCAAGCTCTTCAGACCATTCACTTGCTAGTGACTTCTCACTCTCAAACAAAGTATCCAAAGATTCAGGTCTGAACGAAAGTGAAAAATTACCTGCCATATAGTTTGTGAAACTAATCAGAATGCCACTAATAACAATCACTGTGGTTGATCATCCTGTCTGCTAAGAAAACTAGACTATTGATATTACTTGCAGAACTAAAGTAGAGAAATAAAGTAATTATAAACGAAGAAAGAAAAATTGATAGACAACTAGTTGCATAAGTTATTGTGAGGAGAGGACATTTCAACATTACTCGAAAGTTCAAACTAATCAGAATGCCACTAATAACAATCACTGTAGTTGATCATCCTGTCTGCTAAGAAAACTAGACTATTGATATTACTTGCAGAACTAAAGTAGAGAAATAAAGTCATTATAAACGAAGAAAGAAAAATTGATAGACAACTAGTTGCATAAGTTATTGTGAGGAGAGGACATTTCAACATTACTCGAAAGTTCAAGTTATGAATATCGTAGCAAGAAACCAAAACTCTACCAGCAAAACCTACCAACAGCTAAGGATGTCAATGCCTTCTTCAGATCCCCTGATAGGCTTATGGCATTAAATGCTGCCACTGAATCATCAATTGAACCACCAGGCTTCAGAGGTACAAAAGCAAAATCATCTCTCTTTTGCTTAGATCGTTGGAAACGTATCTCCATCGGAAGACTAGTTTCGTTATGAATCCTTGTCAAAGGAGAAACTGAGATCGATAAACTATCCTACAGGTCATAGTCAAATGCAGAAGATAAAGGAAAAAATGCATCCATCGGTTGATATTTAATGATCTTATATAAAACCTTGAGAATCAACTTACGACATACCTCAAATCCCTTCTTAATATCAACAACAACAAACGGTCCAGGATGACTCCTTGAATCTATAAAACATATATAAAGTTACAATGTTTTGAAAAACGCATGAACAGATAGGTGTGAAGAGCATCAAAGTACCTTGGAGTGATACTATCCTTGTTCTCCAAGCTAGTGTTCTGGCTTCTAACAAAGAAACGTTAATAGAAGAAGTTATGAAATTTCCAGAAGATAGCTGGACCGCAGCCACTGGAGAAGCTTCGGATTGATGGTTCATTGAATGCCTTTGAAAAACATTACACATGATTAAGGATCTGCCATCCACATTTTTATGCAAAAGTTCTATTCAGGAGTGAACTCGCTTCTCCACTCCCAGTTAGTTAAAAAGATTATTCTTAGTTTAGTACTTTTATTTTGCACCTTCTGGGTAAAAAGAAGTATGCAATACACTAATCAGAAACATGGAAACGAAAATTATTTCAGCAATCTAGTCATGAGGGTACCAAAGACTGTCAGCAATCTAGTCATGAGGGTACCATAAACACATGCATCTTCCTGTTGCAGAATAAAACAAGGCCTTTAGGGACCAAGGAGTTACCGAAGAAAAATTGAAGCAGTTTGCTTCCTACCAACAGTGGCAGTTTGTTTCTCATTGAAACGGCAAGTAAGATCAAGGCCAGAGAGATTTTCAATCTGAAAAAGACGAATTTTTTCATGGTACTTACTTCTATAGAACAGTTGCCTATCAAGGAAAAAAGTGCGAAAACTATAAAAGCATTGGACAGAAATCAAAGAAACGATAACCTTGCAACAATTGGCAAGAATAACAGAGGTTTTCACAGAAAATGGACCAGCAAACTCCAGTTTTCCAATCACAAAAAGTAGCATATCCAACGACAGCTCGGTTAGCAAGACCTCCAACTGCACATGCGAAGGGAAAAATATGTAACTAGTTATATAGCTGACTTCATGGAAAATACAGTACGAAGCTTTGAGTACCTTTCCAATTCTGCAGTAAATATGGGTAGGTACTTTGTGCACAGTATTTTCAACATCCTGGGTCTGAAAAGTTGTACGGTAGAAAGCACTAACTTCAACTGGCTGAATAAATTCCCGCCTATCCACCAGAGCAAAAAAAAGAAAAATAAAACAACTGCTGGAGGGAGTTCTATATAGGCGAGTAAAATGCATGAACCGGAGAAACCTTACGCATCTTAAGAACCCAGGGAAAGAAAACTTCTCACCATTGGTTAGTCTGGGCATCAAAGTACAGCACTAAAATGTTAGATGTGTTCATAATCCTGGCTTTAGAAGATAGCATTTGTAAAGTTAGCTGAGTGATGTTGATTGAACCACGAAACAGGGGAAATCTGTCCCTTGTTTCTGAAAGTTCATGAACAATGGTCAGAGAAACGCCATCAACTGTTATGGTAATAGAAGGTGGGGAAGAGTTCATCACAGATAGCATTTCAGTCTCATGGATCTCAGGAGGTACCACAGATGTGATATTACGGGTTGCCAAACTTTCGCGAAACACTTTAAACTTGAATGGATTTCCTGGCTTCCGGACAAATTGTGGAAATCCATCGATAAACGCAACAGCTGAATCACTCTTCTTGTTGACAAGGTAAAATGTATCTTTGACCAATTTACGGTAGGTCTCCCAGTCAATGTCACCCTTATAATTTTCGGATTCGCCAATTGATGCCCGAAAGAGTGTTGGTGCATTGTCATAAAGGCCAGAGACGTTAACAATATCTGAGCTTGAATGATAGTTTAACCGTAATGGCTCTCCTTTATTGTTTTTGGCATACAAAGATGTCAAGGAGAACCATAAGCTGGATGAATTCCATCCTTGATGGCGGTGGTAGGTGACCTGCACATGAATTCAAAATTTCATAAGGGATATCATCTCACTAAAAATGCAGGGAAATTTTTTTTAAAAAAGTATCTGGCCTGATTTTACTTTGAAACCAAAGTATACTAATTATTTTCTCTCTTCTTGTTGTTCTAATAATGTACTGTACATACCCTGAAAAGAGCTCTTTCTCCGACCAGAGAATAATGAAGGGTACCAGTCACAACACACTTGTCCCCCTTATCTTCCACTGTGAAGAACATATGTTGGTGAATATCTTGAATTGCAACAATCGCTCCTATACATATAACAATTTTCCTTTAGGCGAAGGACCCAAAAATTTTATGAATGACTAAAATATTAAAATACCTACTTACCATCAGGAACTACGGACTCAAAACCGCTTTCAGGTTCACTGTTGTGCGAAGGCCTTTCTAAAGAAGCATGTGTGCTTTCTCCTCCAGGTAACGCAGCAAAGGATGAAAGCATTGAAAGGACCATCTGACGTAACAGTACATGGTAGGCCAGCAAACATGAGCATTAGCAACTACAGGAATGTGAACACATAAGGAGTATTCCAAACATGATAACGATACCACAAAGAAAATGATACCTGCAATTCTGACAGAGAAATGGTTATATCAAATCCCAGAACAGAACAACCTCCTTCCCAGGCCTGGCTATACTGATAACCAGTATTTTCTCGTTTCTTAACAGATGCAGAGACTCGTAGGTCTTCCAAAATATAGTTTTTATAACGAGAGTGAAATTCTTCCAGTAAATTGCTGTTTGTAGAAAATTCTTTTGGACCACTAAAATCTCCTGAAATACTTGTGCTATCACCTGAACTGATTACATCCTTCTGTTGAAATGATGTTCCAAGAGGAGCACCAGACATAAATGAAGAAGATTCACTAAATGCTGGAGAAGAAAACTGAGTAATATCAATGTCCTTTTCCACGCTCTCAAGAATCTTAGAAAGAACTGATAAGCGAGAAACTTCACAAAGAAACTTCTGTTCTCTGCCTACAGAATCAAGGGAACTGTGGAGAGTGATCTCCAGAACAATTTCCCTTATACCTCCTGCAAAATCAAGCAATTATAATCTCTTTGGAAAGTCATTTATGTATTTAGGTGGCATAAACGTTGTACAAGTGGATAAAGATAGTATAACTTACCATATTCATCAACACAGACAAAACCCACTGCAAATTGGGTGACATTTATAGAAAAAGCTTCTACGAGGTACCATTTTGCTTGTTGCGAAGGAATATTAACTTCACTGACACCTGAATCAGCTTCGACTTTCTCAAGAACTGGCACAGAAGATTGAATCACTGACATCTTACTTGAAATGAAATAGAGGTACGCAGAGTAACCATGAATTAACCCTATCAAGGCCTCTGGTTCAAGCACAAAAAGACCACCCTGCCAGAAACAATGGCAAGTTACTTCATGCACCATATAGAGCTGTCGTTTAGTATGTAAATAAAGCAAGTAGTGTTTATTATTTACCTCGACTATACAGGAAACTGACTGCCACTTTCTCCCAATAGAGACCGATGTTGCAAAGTTACTTGACCGACGAACTTCAAGCAAGACATTTTTTGTTGAGCACCTAGCTACAAGTAAGTCAGTCAGTGCTAAATTGATGTGTATCCAAGGAGTGGAGTTGGACAGTGTAGAGTCTGAAGCAGAGTCCAACTGGTCCACTTCTCTCTGAACCTGAACTCGGTTTGGAGAAGGTTCATTGGCTATTGATGCGTTTCCTGCAGATTCATCAGCCATACAACAGGCGTCCCTTAGAGCTAGTGGGTTTGAGCAATCCATACACACACTCAATATGCAGCTAGAAAGACATGCTTCAAAGAAGATATCATGTGACCTGAACGGTAACGATTCTGTTATAAAGTTGCCAGAACTCTTCCATATATTATCCATATATCTGAAGAGTATAGATTGGAGTTCACACAAATCAACATTAATTAGAAACCTATGTTCTTCACAAGATAGTTCAACGCATGCTTCCTGGACAGAAGACCAGATTCTGTAATCAGGTAGCTCCATAGGCTGGTCAAATTTTTCGTCTGCTGCAGGAACATCAAATATCACATCTATAGCCTTCACTTTAATGCTCGCTTTAAGTGCAAAAAGAGTTTTGTAAAAAGTCTTCTCGATCTCATGTTCCACACGCACAGTATCAGACCTCCGTAACTCTTGTCTCAGTGAATGATCCGCAGACCTAGAGCCGCGCAAACCACAGGATAGCCCAGAAACCAAGCTTAGAAGCATCTGGTACAAAATAACAAAACTTACTTGAATGCTTTTTTCATAATCTACCAGGTAAATTAGGATCTCGATGCTATTCAGATGCTATCGGAATCTTAAATCAAAGAAGCACAAGGACGGGTTCATTTAGATTATTGAGGAACTCAAGTGCTTGAGCATCATGTCCAACATTAAGAAAGTCTAGAAGGATCTTTTCTGACACAACACCAAATATCATTAAGAATATCCACATCTTATCTAACATCGTAAATAAAAAAGTCCTTTAGCTTGATAATATCTGTTAGCACCAAGTCTATATCCAGAAATTTATCACTTGGGTTAGAAATGTACATTACTCTAGAGCATTTTTTATCTAGTATTTCACTAATGAAGATTAACACCATCACACTATGTAAGCAAGGACAAGAGGCAAACTTTTTAAAAAGGGATATGATAATCATGCTTCCAAGCATCTGAGCCCTTAGATGAGCTTACCGCAGCCAACAAAAATGGTGAGAAAAGAAATCGGAAACTAATTGCCAAAAAAAGTGAATCTGCCAAGAAAGTCTCTCTTACCTGAAAATAAGCATTTAGGTCATCCGGTTTTGATACAATAGTCAGTCCCAGCGCCAACACATCCAAACCAGTTGAGAAATCCATAATAGCTTCGTTAAAGGTGTAAACATGCTCTCTGCAATATATTGCAGTTCCCTCATACTCAGATGAATTGCATAAAATGTAATTGATGGCTGCTGCCAATCACAATACTTGATTGCATAATGAAATCATGGTATATGGAATTGACATATTTATTGCACCATTGAGAGAAAGAAGAATAGTGATTCTCCGTACGGAAAATAAAAAATATCACATGAAAGAAATCATAAGTATAACACACAAAAACCCATGGAAAGAAGAAATGGGCAATTAAATGTCACATAAAGCAATATAACTGTGGGTATTGTTCCCTCTTTTCTTTGATCTAGCGTCACCGGAGTTTGGAAATATCTTATGGACATACACTAACTAGTTCAATCAGTCCTACATGACATGACAACCAAAACAAGTATCAAGCAGGGAGACAAAGACAATGCTTAGCTTAGTCTACCACATATGTAGCAATAAAAAGGCAATAAATTCTCCAATGATTAAAAGGGATTAATTTGATATAAGAAGAAATTCCACACCTTAACGATGAAAAGCAGATAGTTAAAGGTCTCAAAACACAAAATTGACTCCACTTCTTTTCTGCCGTTTTGCAGAAAGAACAATCAAAACCAGAAAAACGTAGGTGCGCGGACAAAGAATTCCATCCTTGAGAAACATATTTTTCATGGCTTGGAATCTCAGTATCACTTAGCACCAGCTCCTGAAGCAAAGGCCTATCTGATGTTGGGTTATCAGGCCCTTGAAACATCCTTAATGGCACCACGTCAAATTTTGAAGTCGGCCAGACGACAAACTCAGAATCATGGAAATCAAATAAAAGAAGATTTTTATGGCCAACTGAAGCATCTACTTCTTCAGCCTTCTCCACGATCAATTTGACCTGTGGGCCACCAACAAGTATAGCAACCTGAATCTGTCTCTCTGGACGAACTCTATGCAAAGACAGTTCAATATTGCGTCTGAAGTTCCCATATTCGTCAGAATCCCCAACTGTTACCAAAGAACTTGAATGAACCCCTCCAGTAATTTCGTCTACAAATAAGCTCTGAATCCGCAACGTCTGCCTAATTAGCAGAGCCATTGAAAACAAGGATGAATAATCTAAAACAATATCCAACTTTCCCAATACCATGCTGCATTTCCAGAGCCCAGAATCCTCGTTACCAATATCCTGATATGCCATGCAGCTTTTAATATCAACGAGTAGACAAGGTTTATCAGAAATTTTAAAAGTACTTTTATCCAACTTCAAGCAATTGCTGTTCCAGTTCGACCACATTTCTCTCAGAAGGTTTTGTAGATGCAGAATACCTTCATGTTGTTCATTGCCATGAACACGATTGTTATCTGTTTTGGGAAGTATGATTGGCTGTGCTGGATCCATTTCTAGAATAATTTTCACATCTTCACGCATGTGCTTCTTATTTCCTCTAGCAGAACTACTGGGATCTTTTGTAGATCTCACGAAATGACTGGTTCTTTTGGAACTAGAGGACTCAACCTTCAATTTCCCACAGGAAGCAGACAAACACTGAGTAAGACAGCCAGCAGTATACATGACCAAAAACTCATCCACCAAAAAGCAAAGAATGACAACATTTGAATCTGTGTATCCAGTGCTGTCTTTTGATGTCATAAAACTTGAAATCATTTTCTCGGGGTAAAATGTGACAGAAAGTTTCCCAAGATTCACAACTGCATGAAACTCAAGAGATGCTCTCTCCGAATCATCTTCATTATTCCTATCAGTTTGTAGTTCTAGGGTCGACAGTTTCTTTGACGAGAGAAAACAAGCTATAGACCAGAACGTTCTACTAATAAGTCTCCAGATATAAGCTAAAACAAAGGTGATCTTACACAAACAATTGAAGTGGCCATGTAGAGAAGAATCGTCATAACTATCATTAGCATTCTCAGAATTCAGCCAAGTTCTGTATCTGGCTACTCTCCGTGCCCGTGCGATTGCTTCAGCAGGGAGCTCTTTCTCAATATTAGAAATCATCTCCCATTTACGTCTTGCAGTTACAAAATGCCTTTTGTTTTCTGAAACTTTCCAAAGCGATGATTTCTCTGGCATTTTCCTGGAGTACCCAGCTAAAGATAGCAAACACTCGTAAGCATTCACGTATCGCAGCCAGAGGATAACAGCGCTAACTATATTCTGGAATGAAAAAGTGTGAGGTGAGATCATCAAGCCAGTTCTACGAGCAGCTAATTTCCAAAGATAACGTCCATTTCTGACAGAAGTGCTATCACTGGATGATAATTTCGCCAATCCCATCAAGACCGGAAGATCACTGGGTCTAAACGAGAAGCTTAACTCTGGAATGCGGACGATCAAATCAACAAGTTGAAGATTATGCAGTGTAATCAACACCACAAGGCTGTCAAATGCACAAAGGTCAGCAGTATCATTATTCCTCTTATATCCAATCTTGAAACCGTAGCCACTCACTGTTAAGGAACTACGGCTCAAAGGGAATAAAACTGCAGCAGCTGAACTCCTAACTAAACCATGATTTCCAGAATTCTCAGAATCACTCCTAAGCTCATTAATTTCCAAAACACAAACCAAGTCACTTGTACCCGGGAAACAAACTTGAACATTAACACCATGTATCTGAATACGGAAATGCCCGAGTATAAGATTCGAGAAAGAAGTCTTGAGCTTACTTCTCTGGGAATTTCCATCAAGCATCCTTTCCAAAATTTCATGTAAGAAGCATCCCTGTGATGTAAAATTAGCAATTGGCATTACACCAAACACAGTCATTAACTACGATAAACCAAATCATTCTCCAAAGTAGCAAAATTGGTTAGGCAGAGTACCTCGGGATCAATAGACGACATAACTTTTTTAATCTCACTTGCTACAGTTTCACGCGATGCTCGCATCCTTCTCGAGCTTCCTTCCTCCGTTCCTCTAAGAAAACAAAACGCAGAAACCGATAAACCCTAAAGAACCAACGACTTCGAAACCCAATACACGAATTCACAATTGAGCGATGAGATTAAGCTTACCTGGCCGACAATCTGACATTGACATCGCGAATTTCGATGTTAATGGCCGTAGCTGACCAAACGGACAAGTGAATAACCAAGTGATCGACAGTGAATTCTTTGAATGAGAAATTCGATCCATCGACGAGTTGATTAAGCTGAGAAACATCGAATCGAAAATTCCGCAAGGTGAGAAGCGCATCAGTAAACCCTAATTTGACCTGTAGATCAGGTTCTTCCCGAGAAAAAGTCCGCAACAGAGTACGAAGTCTCCGTCTGGCGAAATTGCTAAGGAACGTCATGCGAATTCAGGTCAAACAGATTCCCCCGTTAACGAGTTCGAAGATTCCTCCATTAACGAGTTGGAAGATTTCCAGGGGGGAAAATCACCTTATCCGGCAGAGCGGGAAAGCAAGAGGACAAAGACGAAAGGAAGCCACGAGAACGAACCCTTATAGACACGTGTCAGTCTCGTGCTTCACCGCAGGCGAGGAAGCTAGTTGTTTGCCGTTTTCTTCTTCAACAGTTGGACTACGTGTCGTTTCCATGATTTCCCTTTATTTTATTTCTTTTGTCAACTGTAATTTCATTAAAACGGTTTATAAATCCAAACCGGGAGAATAGAATTTACATATAAAATATTATGCGAAGAAATACGAGTGTTTCGAGCTAAATTATCAGCTTTGGTATTACTACTCCGGAGAATGTATGATAAAGAGAAATTGGTGAACACCTCATTCCTCTTTTCCAAGTCTTCCAAATGTGTTGCGAACGCCGGCCAATCTTGCGGTAATGCCACCATATTGACAAGTTCAATGGAATCTGTGAAGAAATCAATCGTCATCTTCTTCTCTGTAACCATACACTGCATAGCCCATATAAGTGCTTCTAATTCGGCATTGAGTGGAGAGAGATTGCGACGAAAATTTTTTGCGCCCATCAAAACGCCTGTGTCGGTAGAGGAAGAGTATATCCATCCTGCTCCTGAGAAAACATCAGTCTGTTTCCAGGACCCATCAACAAAACACTTGTGTCTCATAGGAGCCAGTCCTATGGACTACGTACTATGTGGCGATCTGCCATCCCTATCCGTATATAATTCGACCAACTGAGCCGATGCCCAAAAAGTCGCTTCAGTTTCTGCCATCCGCAGAATTCTGATAGGATCCCGATCCAGATTATTGAAAATTTTATCATTCCTTGATTTCCAACTATACCACATGATCCATGAAAATTCCGGTCGGTCAGTCTGTAATCTCCAAAAAAGATAATCCATATTGGTAAATATTGAGGGTCGTGGGAAAATCTCCGGCGCTGACGGGATCTGGAAAAGCGCCCATCTCTGCAAAGCCGGGGGACATTCAAACAAAATATGGTTGATAAATTTCTTCAATACCACATTTTGCACATCTAGTATCAACATTGATTCCTCTTGCCCGTAGGTTATGTGATACACCCTGATAGAACCTGCCATAAAAAGTGTCTTAATTTTGGTGGACATTTCACCTTCCATACATGAGCCAGTAGTGGGCGAGTATTTGGACCGTGTAAACTTGTTTCCAAATCTGAATTTGAGATATTGCACTGCGTATGATATCCAGACTTGACCGTATATCGTCCAGATTTTGTATAGTGCCCGGTCGTAAAGTTTCACCAGTATACTCTGAATAATTTCAACATCTTTTGGATCGATAATTGCATTTACCAAATCCCAATTCCATGTTTTTGTCGTCGGGTCAATCAAGTGATTGACTTTAAGTGAAGGGTAATAATTAAATCCCTTACAGGTGGCTGGTCTCGGATGAGAACCGGGTATCCAAGGGTCGGTCCATATTGAAATGGACTCACCTGTCCCAGTCCTCTTTATTAGTCCTTTTTCAACCAGAGATCGAACCGATATAATATTTTTCCATCCATAGGAAGCAGAATAAAACTTAACTTGTTCCATGACATATGTGTTCCGGTAGTATCTCCCTCGAAACACTTTTGCAAAAAGGGATTCGGGATGATCTATCAATCGCCACAATTGTTTAGCCAACAGAGCCGTGTTGAAATCATCGAGTACAGATTTCCCTTTATTTAACTTTTGGTTTCCAAGATTTCGATTCGGGGAATCTTGCTAAATCCGTTTCCTTATTGTAATATGTTGTTGACGTATTTACTCGCGTCTATATAAATAAATCCATCACATCAACAGCAAATTCAGAGAAACACAATCAAATTAGATCAAGCAAAAACCTTATAATCCTCCGATCATGGACAGGTTACCTGGACATCTCATAGACAAGATTCTCTTGGGAACAGATCCCAAATCTCTGTGGAAGATGCGATGCACGAATAGATCTCTACAATCCCATATATGCGACCCGTGGTTTGAATCCGAATACTTTTCTAGGCGATCAGGTTTGCTTCATGTCTCTTCTTATGGCTCAAACATGTTGTGCTACCACACCTTGGGAGATTCTAGGTCAGTGAGAAAAACAAAAACCTTAATGGAGTGTCAGATTTTGGACTCTTGTTCTGGCCTTCTTCTTCTTTACTTCATCAACGGGACAACACAAAGAAGTCTATGCATCGTAAATCCCCTTACGAAGAAATTTCGATTCTTGAATCTCTCTACGTTCATGCCTCTGGCTAGGGTTTGTAAACGTAAAAGAGTTGTATCCCCGAGTCCCCTCGGATTCGCGGTTAATCAAACCACCCGGAGTTTCAAAATCATCCACATAAACCGAAAAACCGAGGTGGAAAATCCCGGTAAATCGAGTTATAGGTTCGAGATTAACTCCGGAAATTCATGGAGATATTCGAAAACGACGATTACTTTCTGCCCAAGCAATTTCAGTACCCTTATGAAAAAACCTGTTTACTTGGACGGATCTCTTCATTGGCTAAGAAACGACGGAAGCATCGTAGCTTTCAACCCCGAAACAGAGCAAGCACGACTGATTCCTGTTGAGTTTCCCCAGGAATTGCATTCGAGAACGTTATTCGCGGCTGGCGAAAGTAACCTAACTTTGATATCGGCCACGGAGGAAGTCATTTACGTTTATGCCCTCGAGGATATTCTCAGTGATCCCAAATGGGTTCTCGTGAAGCAGATCAAGAACGGAGTGCTGGACGGAAAGAGGCCTGGTTATTGGAACGTAGAGGCTTACGACGGGAAGTGTTTAGTGTTGAGTGAGGGGAGGAGGAAGATACAATACGGTGCCGACCGAATGGTTCATGTGTACGACTTGAGTGCTAACAAATGGCTGGTCAAGAGTTCGATTCCAGGGTGGTGCGATGCAAATCAAGATATTTTTCAGTTTACACCGTCGTCTTATTCTGTGGTAGGACTAAGTGCTGAGATATTGGCTTGTGATGATAATCTCATCTCCTCTCTACGCTCGATTATGGGACTGATTGATGGAATCTCATCAGAAAAAGTGGAAAAGCATTTTAGAAAAAGATCGCTTGAAGAAGAAGAAGAAGAAAACAAACTAGTATTGTTGAAGAAGATGAAGCCTTCGTAGACAAATGAGAAACATGCATATATGTGTCTTTTTGGTTCATGAACATCTTAAAAACGAACCAAATCATATATTCATAATAATAATATTCGGTAAGTAATTTACTTACGACCATGCACAGCTAATAATTTCGTATGCATCTCTAATGAAATTTGTGGACATTTTTCTTCCAAAACAAACGGTTCTAATTTTGAATAAACTAAATATAGAACTTACAACTATCATCCATAAATTCCAGACAGGCACCATCGTCTCCAATCTTTTTTTTCTTCCTTTTTCAGGGAAAAAAAAAAAATCTGTACAAAAATCGAGAAGCTAAATTTCATCATAAAATTTCTTCAAATGCATAGTCAGGCTTCAAGCAGAGAAAATAGCCAGAGATTTACAAAACTAAAGAAAGTAGAAACAATTCCAAATCCAGACATTTATGACATAACATACGTCGATATTTCTGCATCCGACGGTTCATCTTCACCTTTGTCCAAATCACCATGGTCCGTACACGTAGACCCCACCGACGCAGTAGAACCACCGTCGCATTCGTCGGTGAAAGTCTCGGTTACGCATTCCACAACCGACGAATCCGAAAACTACTCTCCAAACATTCTCATGGGATCTCTTCTCCGTGAAGAAGGCCATATCTATTCCTTAGCTACATCTGGAGATTTACTCTACACAGGATCTGATTCCAAAAACATCAGAGTTTGGAAAAAACATGTCGAATTCTCCAGTTTCAAATCGAATAGTGGATTAGTGAAAGCGATTGTTCTCGCCGGAGACAAAATCTTCACCGGACATCAAGACGGAAAAATCCGTGTCTGGAAAAATTCCTCTAGAGATTCAAACATTTTCCGTCGTGTCGGCACGATGCCGAATCTCAGAGATTTCATCAGAAACTCGATCGCTCCTTCCTCGTATTTCAATTTCACGAGACGGAATCGGACAAGCGCGCAGGGATTCCGACACCTAGACGCGATCTCGTGTCTGGCTCTGAGCGAAGACAAGAGGCTTTTGTATTCAGGTTCGTGGGATAAAACGTTTAAAGTGTGGAGAGTCTCAGATCTGAGATGTTTGGAATCGGTCAACGCTCATGAAGACGCAGTCAACGCCGTCGTTTCCGGTTTCGACGGTTTGGTTTTTACCGGTTCAGCTGACGGTACGGTTAAAGTGTGGAGGAGAGAAGATCAAGCGAAAGCGACGAAACATTTCTTCTCAGAGACGCTTTTGAAACAAGATTGCGCCGTTACGGCGATCGCGGTTGAACAAAGCGCGACGTTAGTTTACTGTGGTTCGTCTGACGGAACCGTTAACTTTTGGGAAAGAGATAACAGTATGAAAAACGGCGGCGTTTTGAGAGGTCATAAACTCGCCGTGCTCTGCCTCGTCGCGGCGGGGAATCTGTTGTTCAGTGGCTCGGCTGATTTGGGGATTCGTGTTTGGAGGAGGCCGGAACGTGGAGCTGGAGGATTGCACGTGTGTTTATCGGTGTTGACGGGACACGCGGGTCCGGTTAAGTGTTTGGCGGTGGAGAGAGATCAAGAATCGGCTTCTGGTGAGAGACGGTGGATTGTGTACAGTGGGAGTTTAGATCGGTCGGTGAAGATGTGGCGTGTGTCGGAGAATTCACCGCCGATGGTGAATCAAGAGTTTCGATCGTCGGGTAGGTTTGGTGGTCCGTCGGAATTAACGGTGGCTCCTAGCTTCTCGGCTCAAGGGAGAATTAGCCCCAAAAAATAGTTGTTTTTTGTTTTGTTTTGTTTGTATGTATTTTTTGTTTTTGTATGTGTAAACGTGTTGAAAAAAAAAAAAAAAAAAAAAGGTATGTAAACAACGTATAATTAAATTGTATGTTTTGTAATTAAATTGTTAATCAGATGAATCCAACCATTTTGTAGCATTATCATTGGACTCCGGTTCGCTTTCTTAACCGGAGGTCTGAGAATTGGTTTTACAAGCAACTCTAAAATGATTTCAGAGAAAGACTCAACATTCCCAACTGCAAAATTGAATCATAGAAATGATTATCTTTTAATATCTTCGATTGGTATTTCTCTATTTTTTATAGTATGATAAGAAAATCAATTCGGTAAAGAAAACAATGTTGTAGGATGATGTAACAGAGTTAAGAGTAGATACCAAAACAAGGGTACTTTAGTTTCAAATTTTCTAAACCATAAATCACAGTATTGGTGTCCTAACTTTCAATTTTTGTAACAAATTTTTTTAAAATATTGGAAACATGTTGACCATTAAAAAAAAGCTCGAGTTTGTTAAACAACCCAGCTTCAAATCTAACACATAAGGTTGCTTGTCATAGCTTCTTTACCAATCAAAAGAGTTATCTATATAAAGTCCTCTTTGTCAAAGAACACCAAAAACAGAAAATCGAAATTCAGAAACCATTTCATGAAAATGAATAAAACTTATTTCTTCATCACTTTCTTTGTGTTCTTCTTCTTTGGATCAAGATTTTCAAGAGTAGCTAGCGCAGGAGACAAAAACGCTTTAGCCGCATCATTCGTCTTCGGCGATTCGCTAGTAGATGCAGGAAATAACAACTACTTACAAACGTTGTCTAGAGCCAATAGTCCTCCTAATGGCATTGATTTCAAACCATCTCGTGGAAATCCAACCGGAAGGTTCACTAATGGTCGTACCATTGCTGATATCGTTGGTAATTTAATAAATAGCTTTCATCCAAAATATAATTCAGATTTTCATTGTTTTAATAGATTGTGCTAATGTTTATTTTGTTGTCTCTATAGGAGAAAAGTTAGGACAACCAAATTATGCAGTTCCATATTTATCACCAAATGCAAGTGGTGAAGCAATATTAGATGGTGTGAATTACGCATCAGGTGGTGGTGGAATTCTCAATGCTACTGGAAGTGTATTTGTAAGTGTCTTTGTCTTCATCCAAACATTATCTGTTGTATATTATGTGTCACGTACGTTTGGTTGGCAGGAAAAGTTTATGCTAAAATTCACTTTAATTTTTTTTTATAAATATGGGTTAAGTTTTGTTTTCTGATTCAAAATATATTCTTATCTATGAATATGAACATGCATGTGGACCATTGTATATATTTTTATGTTTCAAAACTACGATTTTGTAGGTGAATCGGTTAGGAATGGATATACAAGTCGATTACTTTAGCATTACAAGAAAGCAATTTGATAAGCTTTTGGGTGAAGATAAGGCCAGAGATTACATCAGGAAGAGATCCATATTCTCCATAGTCATTGGCTCAAACGATTTTCTCAACAACTATCTAGTCCCTTTTGTCGCGGCTCAAGCAAGGTTAACACAAACCCCTGAAGCTTTTGTTGATGACATGATCAACCATCTTCGTGACCAACTTAAGGTATGTTACAAAACTTATGAATTGTGAATATTTTTGGATGTAATTTAACATATTTTCTCTTGATAAAATTACAGAGATTATATGCACTGGACGCTCGTAAATTTGTGGTGGGGAATGTGGCTCCCATCGGGTGTATACCGTACCAAAAATCGATCAATCAACTAAAGGACAAGCAGTGTGTTGATTTAGCAAACAAACTGGCTCTTCAGTACAATGCTCGTCTCAAAGATCTCTTGTTGGTGGAATTGAAAGATAATTTTAAAGACGCACACTTCGTTCATGCCAACGTCTTTGATCTAGTCATGGACCTCATTGTCAATTACAAAGACTATGGTAAGAATATTTATATCTCATGGTCCATGGGCTTTTCAAAAACATCCATCGACCACTATAATATAAGTGTTGTGTTCATTTACTAGCAAAAAAAGGGAAACTAGTATCGCCACTTTTGCAACTTGGCATTATCATATTTGTACTATTTTATTGGTTTCTTTAATACATTTTTGAAAAACGTGTGATTTTATTGTGGAAAATGATAGGGTTTAGGACGGCGAGTGAGGCGTGCTGTGGGACGGGAGGGAGATTGGCAGGGATATTGCCATGTGGACCAACCTCGAGCCTTTGTACGGACCGGTCAAAGCATGTGTTTTGGGACCCGTACCATCCTAGCGAAGCTGCTAATCTTCTCATTGCAGATAAATTAGTCTTTGGTGACTCCAAATTCGTTACTCCTTTTAATCTCCTCCACCTTCGTGACCTTTGAAAGAAGAAGAAAAACTTTTTATTTGATTTTTCCTTAAAATTGTAATTTTCCATTTCGAGTTTGTGACTTGTGAGATTCTTTCTTTACCGTTATAAACGTAATGTATTTGTTCATGTGTTGCTGCTTTAAAAATCTTAGATGTTGTAGAATGGAGTTTGATAGTGTAATGTAATTTCATTTAATGTGCAAGTGCAACCAATTCATGCTCCATGGTTTTTATCTTTTGGTTTATTAAATTTTTGTTGGTCCTTGGAATGTAAAAGTGTCGGATAAGAAAGTTACATTCGTTGTGAACAAAAAAAAAGAAAAAAAAGAAAAAAAAAAGAAAGAAAGTTACATTCGTCTACATCTACATATGAGAAAACAAGTCAGATTTTATTAAAGTTTAAAAAGAGCGAAAGGGAATAATCGGGCAGTTGTTCATACTTATTTGGTAACGAATAAGTTAAAATAAAATAATGGACCGTTGGGCTTTTAGAGTGATATATAGCAGATAAACACGGCGTGAATGAAGTAAAAAGACGAAACTAACCTTCTTGTGAATCACACAAGCAAAAGACAAAAACACCCTCTGATCAAAGGTGAGAGAATCGGGAATCAGAAAACAGAGATGATCAAGTAAGTAAAAGACAAGAAGAAGAGAGATGAAACAGAGGAGAGAGAGAGAGAGAGAGAGAAGGAATAAGGAAGGTGTCAGTGGTTTGATCTGATAAGACCGGTCCGGACCCGAATATCCGACAACGAAAGGACGGCTGCAAAAACAAATAGGACACATCGTCCCATGGCACACAACAGCACACAAACCATGCCTTATCTCACACCTCCGTCTCTCTCTCTCTTTCTATAAGTTTCATTGTTTTGGGTGTGAAAGTGACTAGAGAGAGAGAGAGAGAAGTCGTTGAAATCAATGGATGGTGGTGGCTATGTGTGGGTCATATCATCCTCCGGCCGCGCGTGCTTATCCATCTCCATCGACTCGACCCGACAGCTTCACTCTTGTCTCTTTGACCGTTTTTTTGTGTGTGTAGATTCTCTCTCTAATCTCCGTTTTTGGTACGTACGTATTTGTAATTTATTGTAACGCATTTCCCTTTTTATTATATATTTGGACCAGACCGGTATGAAAACATTGGATTTGTCTTAATCACGTTATGGGTTTAGTAGGGTATTTTCTCAAAAAGTTATGCAATCGTCATTAGGATTTTGTTTAAGGAGTTTTTAATAATAAAATGGAGTAACAATTTTGGAACAAAATTTTGAAAATAAGAGGAACGAGAAATGCGGAGAGAGACAGAATGATGGGAAGGGTTGGGACAAGGCGTGAAGAAGAATTATAATTACACCATTTCCTCTGATTGCGGACTCTCCTCCTTATCTGTCTCACTCTCACACATTTTCTTCAATTTTTTACTTGCAGCAAAATGAAATTTTATTTTTTTGTATGAACAGTTCTACTACTCTTGATCATATACTCATTTGTCATACTCACATTTCATAAGACGATATTGTTAAGGTCTTAAAAATAAATATTTACTGATAACTATCTTTGCTACAACAAAGAATTATTTAAAGATGTTTATTTTCATTTAGAACAAATAAATTTATCAGAACATAACTTTATAACATACAAATATTTTTGGCTACCTGTTTCGCTTGAATTTTGTTTTTCTTAGAATTCAAAAATAACTTGACAAAAGAATTGAATTTATTTTGCCTACAACGATTAAAAGAATGCTAATTTAATAAGAGTCCTAAGGTTCGGTGCGGATGTTTTTCTTTTAAAAAAGGTTTTAAGTTTGTTTTTGTCCCATGTTTTAGCTTTAATATATCCCATATCTTTTTAAAAAGGTTTTAAGTTACAGAATATATCCCATATCTATTGTATAGATTTGGTCTCGATGTGGATTAATGTGGTCCTTGAGCGATCATACTCCAATCCAAATTTTTGGTCTTATAATCTACAAACATAGATTCTTGTTCGCTTGTCATAATCAAATCAACATAATAATTTATAACGTTGAAATTAATTATGTAATTGATCATTTCCTAGACTTTTATAGTATTACAAACTTATCAGTAAAATATTATTACTGAAGAAACATGAAAGCTGAGTCCACCACCTTTTAAACACCGTAAATTTCTGCATGTAGCTTTGAATAAATATGCGACTGTCACCTGTCTATATACTTTGAATAAAATTTTTTAACGAAATGTTCAAAAAGAATAATCTACAAATAAACAAACAAAAGGTTTTTGGTACATTACTATATTCTCTTTTCTTTAGACAGCGAACAAATGAAACAAAGATCAATTTTTTTGGACTTTAATTTCAAAAGCTGCGTGATCCCACAAACAACAATAATAATTTAATTCCGTTTCACATAAAGTAATGTAATAAATCCAATTATCCATTTTCAAGTAAAATTTTAAATGAAGACAATAGAAAAACGTGTCCCTTGTTTCCAACTTTCTGGAACATTCATGTCATTATATTTTAATTGCCGAAGAGTTACGCTTGCTTGGTTTTTTTTTTTTTTTTTTTTTTTTGCGCTTACAAGAGGGTTAATTTGACAAATAACAAAAAAAAAAAGTTAAATCTATAGCCAAAAACCATAAATTTAAAGGTGGTGATTGTGCCACATAGATTAGTTTTGGCTATGTGTTTAATTTTTTTTTTGTTTATTTGCCAAATTAACCTCTTACATAAAGTCATGTATTAAAAATTACGATTGTTAAAATTCTTATTATAAAATACAATTGCTTGGTGTATTGTTTTATTATCATATTTTTTTCTTGTCTTTGTCATATATTAATAATAATATCTAAGCATGAAAATCAAATAACAATTTGAAAAATATTAGAGATAATTGTAGAATTAATTACTGGGAAAACTGGCCCCGTACATTGATAAGCTCAACAGTCACCTACCTGTATTGCCTACTGCGACCTATACTCTATTGCCTTATCTCCGTATGATTTTGTTTTTATTCACTATCTTTGTTTTTCCACGAAAGATAAATTATGTCATTATTATTAGTTTGGACTGTTGTTTACTAATTTTAAAACCTTTTTTTTTTTTGCTAACATACTAATTTTAAAACTTCAAACACATAAAGAGGCAACCACATGACTAACATTTAACATTATCAACCAAATAAGTACAATAATTGTCTTTTTTGTTGTAAGAAAATTATTCATAAGGTTGGTAAAGAAAAGACTAAAATATGTATCATTATGTTTTCCTGATAATATAGGTACCAAAACAATTACTGTAAAAACTCTATATATTAATACTATCAAACTACTGATATTTTATTAATTTTTAAAGTTATTAATTTAGAAAAATACTAATTACACCAAAAAGTTAATTTAAAATCGGATAAATTTGATTTATCGAGTGATTAATTTATAGAATATTAATTTATCGAATTTCTATTGTACATGTCTTTTATAACCACAACCGTGTAATATTACTATCTGGTTGAAGTTTTTTGAAAGAGAAAATACGTTATATAACTCATTTCATGTGCCACTCATAATTATTAAACGTTGGTGTGCCCACTACATTCACATATGACATTGTAACTACAGAGTGTTTGGGAGAGTCAAATATTGCAGCGATCATATATAAAATAATCAGCTAAACATTGAATTTGTTGGAAATATTACTGTTCATTCCATTAATCAGATTTAGAGTGTTGGAAACTTAAATGAAAGAGGTGACAATTTTTATTCTAATAATAGTGTTTTTATTGATTGTTCAAAACTGAAAAACTTTGAAAGAAGAGCCACCTACGTATGAAGAGAGCCGACTCATAATGTTTAGGGAAGAAAACAGAACTTCACTGTTCACAATAATCCATAGCCGACTCAACAATTCCAAAAAAAATAAAAAAGACAAATTTTAAAGACAAGAAGAGAGAGAGAGAAACTGAGGAGAGAGATAGAGCGTGGCCTCAAATCAACCCAACACCCTCTGTCAAAAAAACAGCCTGACTTTCTTCTTCATCCCCATTTCTATCTGCGCATGTTTCTCTCTCTCCTCACCAATCTCTCCCTCTCTCTCTCTCTCTCTCTCTCTCTCTCCTCCATAAAAACCAAACAAAGTCCCCAAATCTAACTCACTCGTAACAAAAGCTTCAATCTTTAACCCTCTCACATAAAAAGTTTAAATCTTTTACCCTCTCACACAAAAAAGCTTCAATCTTTCTTCGATTCCCGCGTTTTTTGTTACTTCTTCTCCGATTATGCCGACGTCTGACTCCGGTGAATCACGGCGGATAGTGATGAGACCTCACGGCGGAACAACGGGAGCTCCCACCAGTGAACATCAAGAGCAACTCCCTTGCCCTCGTTGCGACTCAACAAACACCAAGTTCTGTTACTACAACAACTACAACTTCTCTCAGCCTCGTCACTTCTGCAAATCCTGTCGCCGTTACTGGACTCACGGCGGTACTCTCCGTGACATTCCGATCGGTGGTGGTACTCGCAAATCCGCGAAACGCTCCCGCACTTGCTCTGCCTCCGCCGCCGTCGCCGTCGCCGTCGCCGGTAACTCCGTCGTGTCTACACGAAGCGTTCCGTTACAAGCGACGTCTGTTCTCTTCCCTCCGTCGTCCATCTCTAACGGCGTTAGTGCTCCGCTTGACAGTAACGCAAAGGGAAGCGCTTTATCTCTCTGCGGCAGTTTCACCTCTCTCTTGAACCATAACGCCGCCGCAAACGCAACGCATGGATCCGGTTCTGTTATCGGACTCGGTGGGTTTGGAATCGGGCTCGGGTCGGGTTTTGATGACGTCAGCTTTGGACTTGGAAGAGCGGTTTGGCCGTTTTCAACTGTGTGTGATGCTGTAACGACGAATGCAGGGAGTAACGGTGATCATCATCACAGCGTTACTATGCCCGCCACGTGGCAGTTCGAGGGTTTAGAGAGCAGCAACAACAACGGTGGATTCGTCTCCGGTGAGTACTTTGCGTGGCCGGATCTCTCAATCACAACTCCAGGGAACTCACTCAAATGAAAATACTCTTTTTTCAGTAAAGTTTCTGTCTTTTTCAGACGGTTTCAGTTTCTTCCTTGTTTAGTCTCTTTTGGTCTTGTCCCAATCTTTAGTGATCTCTTTTAATGTGTCTGGTCGTTTTAGAACTTGTGTTCGGAAACTAGATAACAAAGAAAGTTTTTGTTTTTTTTTGATTCTAAGATCTTTACCTTGTTACCTTTTCCTCTGTTATTATAGTTCTTGCACGAGTGGTTTCGAATTGAAATGAGGATCCTTGTTTACAACACTTAGTCTGAATAGACAAGTCTTGAAAAGAATGGATCTTGTTCATTGGATGATGATCTACACAACATATTACTCTTTAACCTATGTAATTCATCTTGAGCTTGATTTACTTCTGGGTTAGACTGGTCTCCAGAGGAGAAAACTTTTGTATTGTTGTTGTTCACTTCAATCCAGCTCAAACCTGGATCTTTAGCAGAAGCTAATCCTCTTATCTTCTTTCTCATCTCTGCAACATCGTCCCATCTTCCATTCACCGCATAAAGATTTGATAGTAGAATGTATGTTGCAGTGTCTTCTTGATCAAGTTTTAGTATCTGCTCAGCTGCGTATAGTCCCATATGCAAGTTTCTTGTGTTAACGCAAGCGCTCAACAGAGTTCTCCAGAGCTCTGCGCGGTTGGTACCGGGAGGAGCTTCCTCTATCAGTTCCAGTGCTTCCTCTAGTAACCCAGATTTTGATACCAAACTCACCATGCAAGAGTAGTGCTTAAACCCTGCTTTGATCCCCCTTTCCTTCATTTGGTTCCAGAGAAATTTACCTTGCTGCGTCGATCCGCTGTGGCTGCAGGCTACTAATAAAGATAAGTATGTTACTGCATCCGGTGTGAGACCGTTTTCTAGGATATGTTCGAAGAAACTCATTGCCTTTTCTACCATTCCATGCTGACTGTAAGCTCCTAGCATTGAGTTCCAACATTTCAAATCTGGATTTGGAACAAGAGAGAATACTGATTCTGCAGCATTGTATTTTCCATTTTTGCTGTACATGTCCACTAGAGCTCCACATACCGACATAACGCTATCAAATCCGGTCTTTATAGCAAGAGAATGGAACACTTCACCTTGTCTTAGCATCGCCATGTCTGAACATGCTCCTAAGACACTGCTCAGGGAAAAACCATCAGTTTTATTTTTTTCTTGGTACATTTCAGCAAAGAGTTGGACCGCACACTCGCTGTTTCCTAATCTGGATTGCCCTACTACCATCCCAGTCCAAAGAACAATATCTCTTTCTGTGATCACATCAAAAACCTTCTGCGCAGATTCAGCTTCCCCGTTCTTGAAGTACATGGACAAGAGTGTTGTTCCAACAAAAACACTCCTTTCATATCCTAGTTTCGTCACTTGTCCATGCAGAAGCTTCCCATGAATAGATCTTTCTGGTTCCGCAGTGGCAGATATAGCAGCAGAGAGAGTAAACTCATCTGGCCGAGGTGTGGACCTCCTCTGTAATCTTCTATACATAAGAATCGCCTGCTCTCCAAAGCCGTTTTCTGAGCACCCCGAAATAATCGAGTTCCAGGAAACCAAATCTGGCTTATAAATCCTCCCAAACACATACAGTGCTTCTTTCATGTCTCCACAACTGCAATACATGTCAAGAAGAGCATTTTCTACAGGTAAATCAGCGAAACTATCCGAAACTATTATCCGGGCATGGATTAGTTTCCCCAGTGAATAGCTTCCCAGTTTACTACAAGCATTCAGCACCATGGAATAGGTGAACTGCGTTGGATCAACACCAGACATCAACATGCTTCTAAAGAGCATAAGCCCTTCTTCTATCTTATCGTTTCTCAAGCTCCCAACTATCATTGTGTTCCAAGCCACGGCATCTCCATCATTTACACACTCAAAGATCCCCCTCGCAGATTCTAAGTCCCCGCAACTCGAGTACATCCCCAAAACCGATGTCTGAACAACCACATCATCTAAAAAACCAAGCTTTATAATCTTCGAATGTAATAATGATCCCATTAAAATATCCTCAAGCACAGCACATACTTGCACTAAGCTAGTGAAAGTCGAGCTATTGGGCTTCAAGAACTCAGATTCCATATGGGTGATCAGACGAAACGCGTAACCTGCACAATCTGAGCTCCGGGAATACGCCGAATAAAGTGCATTGTAAGACACTACGTTTCTCTCAGGCATTTTGTCGAACACTTTGCGAGCTTGTTCTAAGGAGCCGCACCTCACGTACATCGAGATGAGGTTATTGTTTGCGTACGGTGAATCGGAAGCTGCGCCTACGGTGAGGACGAGAGCGTGGAGCCGACGCGCCCGTTTTAGTGCCGTGATCGAGACGCATCTCCGTGTGAGTTCTACTAGGGAAGAAGCTATTTCGTTCAGGGGCATTTTAAACGCTGCGTTTTAAGTATAGAGTCTCCTTTTTATAAAACGGTGCGTTTTGTGACCTCTCCCTTATTATTATGAAACGCTTCGTTTTGTACAATTTCTCTCGTTACAAGAATACGCAGCGTTTAGACGTTGTCAGGGAAGGGTTTTTATTTCCGGCGAGAGAGAACAGTCGTCGGAGTGAAATGGCCACCGGGGAAATAGCTTCTCGTCTCCATCTCTTGATCGATCGTTGTGTTCGCCGCTATGATGTAGGTTCTCTCTAACTCTTGCTCTCCGATTTTCGTTGCGAGTGAGTTACCTTAACTTAATTGTATCGCTCGATGGTTCTCGGGTCATATAGGAACGAGACGGAAACTCGTGGACGAAGGAAATCGAGAAAGATCTTCTTATTTCTCTATCGCAGGTAACATATTCGTAAATGCATTTTTGGGTTCTGTGTTTTTCTAACAGACGACACTGACTTTGATATACACCCCTCCCTCACAAAAAATGGTATTCCAGGTGCTTAGAGAAATTCAAACCTGGATTGATGAAATTGGCCGTGATTCAGCAGCGGTGAGTTCCTTAGTTCGAGTATGTGTTTAAGATTCTAAGATTTGTTGATGATTATCGCAGCTATTTGATTAGCTAAGTTCAACAGGAAAAAAGAGAGCAAGCTGTTGATTATGAAGAGGAAACTTGTGCTGTTTTGTATGGTCCAGAATCCAAAGAATATCAATGCTTAGAAAGACTTGTGGCCAATCTTGTAAGTTCCTTATTCTTGGTTCACAGAGAAACTTCTCTCTGCAATAATGCTAGACTTGGGGGAAAAAAGCTAACTTGATTTGAATAGGTTTTTTATTTTGTACCTTTGATGGTTTAGGTTGTTTATTGTTTTAAAGTTGTTTGATGAAGCAGGGCACGAATACATGTCCTTAGGTTGATCTGGTATCTCTGGGTTTTCTTGCAGGTTTGTTTGTTGGGTATGAAGAGTGTGCATGTTCAACATTTGGCTGGCAATATTCTTGTGGAAGTATCTGAGTCACTGGTTGAATCTGTATGTCAGCTCTGCTTCATTCGAGATTTTAAAATGTCATATCTTCCAGTTCTCATTCATACTCATTTGTCTTCTTAGGAAAGTCAATGGGATGATCTTATTCGGTTGCTTTGTGACTGTCTGCACTTAGCAATTATCTACATTTTCCCAATTCCTGCTGTTTCTTCTGAAAATGGATGTGGAAGTCCGGATCTACATTTGTTTGGTTCTGATGTTCTTAAATGTAAGCTGCAAAAGGCTAACTGGTGCACGGTGTCTACTATCTTTCGAGTTCTTCGTAATATATTGAAGCGGTTGAGCCAAGAAGAAAATGAGGAGCTTCTTGATGTATACTTAGAATCTGTCAACTCTACACTTGCAAAAGTTCCTTGGTGCCGAGTAGATACTATTTTTTCTTATCAGCATGTTAGTGGTGAAAGAAATTCCCAAGGTCATAATGGAACTCTAGGAAGCATTGCAAACAGTGAGGAAGTTACTGTATTTCTTGGGAAATTTGTTCAGTTTCTCTGTTCCCTGGTTCAGCAGGTTCGCTTTGCAGAAGATTCTGATAGTTTTGGACCTGCACATTTGATACTCCAAAAAACCATCGAGCTTGTTCCGAATCTCCTCCGTTGGTGCCAACCAAAGATAGAAAGTCAAAGTGGCTCTTGCATGTCAAGATACCTAGCGCACAAGTTGCTGGTACTTTATTTCATCTGTTTACAAAGTTACAAGTTTGGAGAATTTCTCTTTGTTTCTCGATATCTCTGATAGTAAGTATGTTCTATGCTGCTGTCTCTCCATTTTTGTAGGTGTTGATGACCAGACTTACTTATCAGTCCAATATCAAATGTACCATTCTTCTTTCATGGCTGCAATATTTGCAACGCCACTTTCAAGGGTTTCTTCAACACACCCTAACTAGGTTCAGACCTGTCCAAGATAATTGTTTGGAAGGTTCTCCATTTTTTGTGTGTTTATCTGATCGGGAGGTCAATGAAGCACATTCCAATCATTTGCAAAGACTTTCTGTGTTTCTGCTCCTACGGTGCTCCTTCACTTTGCTTGATTCAAGTAGACATACCGACAAGCACTGTGGGTTTGATTGTAGAAAGAAAGGGATGAAGGAGATGTTAAAATGGATTGAACTACAGATTCCAGGCGATACATTTTCCGCTCAAAGAACTTATACCAAGAAGAGTGTTGACTTTTCTACATCTTTTGTCCGGCTGTTTATGCATGAGGTATTAGTTTATCCCTCTGTATCAGCCATTTGTATTTTGGTTTTTAGTTGAACACCATACAGTATAGTTCTATTATATCATTTCTCTATCTAAATGTAGGATGATCTATTATTTAAAGTCCTCCTCCAATTGCTGTCTGTACCATTGCGTGGAGGGGAACTGTAAGTAGGGTAAAACACTGCCTTTCTGCTAACAGTTAACCAAATTTTTGTGAGCTCTCTTATGGGTGTTTTTACTTATAGGCTGAACGAGGAAGGGCATTCGCTACAAGATGAGGAGCAAACTATTCTCTTTCGTTTATCAACCCTGTTCAATCCTGTAGTACTATTCTGTATATTTCTTTCAGAGGTAATTTTCATAAAACATTCACATGGGAATCACTTGTGGTATATGTAGACTTGGTTATTTGTTCAAGCATTGTTGCAATTCTTAATGCGAAACACCTCTGTTTTCTATTGTCAGCTGCATTATGATCATCAAGTGCTTCTTGATTACCTTATATCTAAAGACATTGGGGCTAGCTGTGCAGAGTACCTGCTGAGGTTAATCCTTTTATCTAAAGTTATTTGCATATCAACTGCTCTATCCCGAGTATCAGGACTGGATATGATCTGTTATTTTGTTTGTGTGAGGCCAGCCATGCTAGCTCGTACTAGATCCGCCTTTGAATGATTTCTCTAGTTTCCAAAATACCTAAACGGGGTTTCCAAAAAAGTTCATAATATAGGTTGATTCCTGTTTAACATCCACTGTATTTTCCTGGTAGATGCTTGCGCGCAGTCTGTGATTCGTGGGCACTATTTTTGGAGTTTCCATTTGAAGGAAATGTAGATGCTTCGTCTTCAAAAAGAAGGAAAATTTCGCTTGAGACTTCCGAGGTTGAACAAAACTGGAAATTACGTCCCCAGGCTTTTGAAGAGGCTAAAGACTGTCTGCTTTCATTGCAAAATTCGATTGTTAAGTTACATCAGAAGAAATTGTTTCCATACAACCCAGAACCTCTTCTACGACGGTTAGTCTTTGGTCGCCACAATAAACTCACCATATGCATAAAATCACTTAGCATAATTTTTTTTTTTTTTTTTTTTTCAACAATCACCATTATATTAAATCAAATTGTTACCGCTTTGGTGGTTTCCCTGACGGGCTACCCCAAACGGAAATGTCTTACTTACATGGGAAAATACATAACCTCGTGCTCGAGCTCCCTTTGCAAGGGAGTCGGCCTGGACATTACTACTACGTGGGATATGAACTAAGCTAAAAGATACAAAATATTGTCTAAGCAGAGCTCTGTTGAGGCAGTTCTTCTATTTTGAGGCAGATTTTCAAGGTTTCAAGAGCTCTGTCTATCCCGCGAGTAATATATCTGTACCAAAGGTAAATCAGTTCCATACTCCATATAGATTCTAAAGGACTGTTATATGAAAACTCCATGACGCATTTGATCATATCCTTAATTATTATGATATCGCAAAAGGCTTTTTAGATTTTTTACAATTCCCCAAGAGATTACAGTGTGTTGGCTGGTAGAGAAGTCTTTAACTTCTCAGTTTGGTGCTTCTCAGCTGAGATTCTGTGAGACAGAAGGATCAGATGCCAATACAAAGAACTGAAGAAGTAATTGGCTCACAAGTAGAACTGTATGTATGTCTAATGTCTAATCGAATTTTCTTGGGTTCTGACAAAAAGTGAAGCTAACATGAGTTCTGTTTCTGCAGAGAGACCTTTACATTCCTGATTGGTGCAGGAGCGGTAAATCAGAGAGCATTATGTTCTTGCCTCCACAATCCAAATCTGAAAGGTATAAGATACTTTTGGTCAAGCTAATGTGAAGCTGCCCTAACCAAATACAGTAAGTAATGAAATGTCGTTACTACACAATGTAGAATATTGAGAAACACACAAATATTTCAAGCTCTCATTTATTCATATCATCGATGTAATTAAAGCTCAAAAGATGCACAACACTCCAGAGCTAGCTTTAATTATACGATACTCTTTACGACAAGAGTTATTATAACAAACTGTTTTAATTTTACATTTCAGTTGTATCTCGCTGCTATTTCTTGCAACAGTTGAGAAAGCTGTTGAGGCTTAGTGAGCATAGCCATGTGACCAGCTTCTTCAATCACCTTCACTTCGTTAGGTTCGTAGTTACTAATCATCCACTTCTGAATCTCCTCTGGAACCACATAGTCGCCTTCGCAGACAATAAACACTCTCTTACCAGATCCATACCTCTCCTTTGTCAGCAAATCTTCACTTCCCATTTCCTTCGGGTATAACCAGCTCGGTTTCACCAACGCCATGGCTAATTCAAGATCCTGCACTAAGATCGTTGATTCAGCCAAGATTTGTTATCTGCTCATGATCATACATAAAAAAACGGTCTTTTTACAAACCCATTAAACTGAAATGAATGTAGTAAACTCACCTCTAACTGACAATTACTATATGCCTTCTCCTTCAAGAAAGTAGTACCGAACATAACTGAACTTGGTGGATGTTGTGGTCCTTCCTCAAATGTAAACTCACAATCCATGGCGAATCCCTCAGGTAGTCTCTTGAAATACTGCAGAAAAAAAAACCCGAAAGTGACATGCAATTATAAGATATTTTCTCAAAGAATGGTCCCAAACAAGATAAGAACTTTGTTTCTTTTCCACCGACCTCTTGAATGAGAACGGAAGGAGGAAAGTCATGGTGAGGCATATAAGCAGAGAGGAAGATTCCGACAGAGATTTTGGTCGGAAATCTTTCCATAGCGAGTGAGATTCCAATGCCACCATAGCTATGACCAACAAGAACCACCTTCTCCTCCTCAGGAACAGACTCCATGAAACTCATCAATGGCTCTAGATACTCCGAAACAGACCGGACCTCGTCGAGCCGCCTCGTGTCGATCCCAGACCCACCAAGTTCAACAGCTGTCACGCGTTGACCATCGAGCTTGAGCTTTGCGGCTAGCTTGAACCAGCACCACGCACCATGACATGAGCCGTGGACAAGCACGAAGTGGTGGAGTTGTTGTTTTTGCATGTGTTTTGTCTGCATTTGGTATTTGAGTTGGTAAGTTGATGTTATCTTTGTCTACTCGTGTGTGTAATATATAGGCAGTTAGGCACCATAGTCGTCGTCGGTGACACAGTTTTCCGGTTCTGGTTCATCGGTTTAATTGCTGGTTTACTAGTCGGACTCGATATGGAACGAGTGACGGATCTAGAAATAATTTTTGTATAGGGCACACAATAATAAAGTTGTTGTGTTTTAATAAATGAGATATATCAGAAATATTTATTTTTATTGTTTAAAACATGATATATGAAAAAAGCAAAATATTGGTGAATATAAAGTTGACAAACCAAAGAACACTGAATGGAAACATTAGGAAAATGAGATTTTTTTTGCATATGGTACATTAGGAAAATGAGATATTTTTATATTCATATTAAGTACGTATAACAATGATATATTCATATGGTACATTAGGAAAATGCGATATTTTTTGCAGAAGAAAAAACAAATGTATTTGTGAAAAGTTGAAAACAAAGGAAACAAACATTAACTATATGAATAAACAATAAATAAATTGTCAATGTATTCATTCAAATTATTCCATTTTAGCTTTTTTTTTTTTTTTTTTTTTTTTGGAAAGTTGTATGTGGCACGTGCCACACCCTGTGCCTTCCTCCGTCCGCCCCTATGGAACCGGTTGTGGTTAGGACACGTGGGTAAATTGTTATCATTCAAAGAAGGCAAGAATAATTATGGGATAAATGAAGAAGTGAGAAAAAAATCTTCTAAAAATCTAAATTAAGAATAAAAACGAGGGGTGAATTTACTTGAAATTTTATTAGAATCTTTTACAATCTAGAAATGATGTAAACTGTTATTATGAAACGAGGGGCATAAATCGAGTAACTGTTGTTATTAATTAATTGAAGAAAACTCTTGGACGGTTAAAAGATATAAGCACGTGGAATACAAAATACAATGGCTTTGTGGAATCCATAATGACAAAATGAAACTGTTGAACTTTATTTATTTATTTATTTTGGTATATCTCTCTTAAAATCTTGTCAGTGTCAGATCTGTTAATAATGATACTAGTAACTTTTCCAAGTCAATTTTGTTAGTCTATAAACAACGATCTGAGAAAATTATAACGAAATTAGGTGAGATCCCGGAATTTTTAGCTGCATTGTTTTAAATGTTTTTTGAATGAGAGATTGATTCTATTTTTTTTTGTATTTAAATATGAAAAGAAATCTAGATTGGATATATTTAAACATTTTTTTCTTTAAAAATAGAGATTTTACGTAGATATTTTCCATTAACATTTTTTTTCTTTAAAAATAGAGATTTTACATAGATATTTAGCCAATCTAATATTAGTTCAATTTTATTACGACATTTGAAGGAATATATTTAAAGATAACCTAAATAGATTGTTGACTTGAGAGTATAGAACTTATTCATACAAAATCTATGGAATTTTTCTTTATTTACATATTAAATATCCCTTTTAGTGATACTGGTACTACAAGATCATTTTTGGGTGTTATTTTACTTAAAATGAAATAAATTTCGAACTTGGAAGGAAACTATCAAAGTACAACCACATGCCAAACTGAACTCTCAAAGATCAAATACCACAAGAGAAAAAGAAGAAAAAACCAATCATTCTTTGCGTAAAAGCATAAATGACAACCCAATTTTGGAATTTGTCTAAAAATTAGCTTGAAAGCAAAACAAATAAATGTCTATAAACAGTATATGACCCACACTACTTAAAGAAAGACAATAGATCTATCAATGACCCCAAAAGATGATAATGCAAGTCTTCTTTGTCTCCATAGTTTTTAATACTAAATGCAACTAAACAACTCTTGGCAAGAGGAGTTAACCGCTCATCGATCGTGCGATGATCGATCTCTCAAAGACGGAATTCGAGGAGCTGCACTTGTAAGGCTCTTGAGGAATCAACATTGAAAGGATTGTTCAAGCAAGCAAGCAAGGTCCAACTTCCTAGAGCCATTTCTTTGCTGATCAAATGGTTCTTGTACAGTCATGAAAAGGGTAAGATGAGAACAAGAAACAGAAAGACGGTGCAAGTTGCAGAGAAACAAAGATAAATCACTCTCCACAATTAAATATAACATGTTTACCTCAAGGGTCTACTACAACTACTTTAGAATGGTGGGACTTTCCCGATTTGGGGTTTTCCAAGCATGTGGCACAGTGAGATTTGATTTGATGAACCATTGTTCCAATTAAGACCGTTCGGGTTTTGTTCTTGAACCACGATGGTTGTTTGCTTTCTCACTTCATCGAAAGATATATAACATATCTGTCATTGACAATAACAACTACAATGAATCAAGATTAGCTCAATCATAGCTTGATATGATTGCACAACAACCTGAGTTGCAAAAGGAAAAACCCTTGGATAGTGGGAGATGAATCTCAAATGCAAGCGAGAAAATTTAAGTTAACACAGTGCATTATAGCTTGACCAGACGCACAACAAAGAGAAATCAAAGTCCATTTTACATATCTGATATCAAAGAGCTCCAAATCGGATTATCTTTGAGGCGGATAAGATCAAGCGCACAATGACAGACAATGGTATGCACTACATAGAACGCATGGACCAAATTGGAACCTTCTTAATAAAGTTGTAGGAAGAAATTAACTCCATAAGAATAAAGCATTAGTCTTAGAGTCGTTGAGACTACCTGGTTACTCATAATACCCTTAAAACAGAACAAAAAGGAAGTAGAATCCTAATACTGATTTTGTTTTCATTAAATTTTCAAACTCATTGACAATAAAGTGGAAGAATTTCTACAAGCTTGAGAATATTAACACTTACACCAATCACGGGTTCTCTTCAAGCTTCAAGGTTTCAACTTTAAACATGAGTTATATAATCTGTATAACCAAAATTAGTTGATTACGCCAAATCAAACACAAAACTGATAGGAACCATTTATGTTAAACAGACTTAAACTTAAAACGCAAAACCTCACATATCTCAAAAACTTAAAAAACATTAACATTAAGGATCAAGCTCACACCAAAACACAATTAACTCGATCGAACAACCAAACAGCTCCCCATGAGAAATACGGCTCGGCTACTAAGCAGAGAAGAATCGGAATTTTAACATTTTCTCCAGTTGTCGAACTTGGCAAATCATAGTCGTCGGATCAAAAGAAAATTCGATAATTTTCCGATCGTTGGAACTGTTGTCGCCTTGAAGCACACACAGTGTCACACTTCAACTTGGATTTACTACTTTCAAGTGTTTGATATGGGCTTTAAGGCCCATTAAGTAACTTAAAGCCCAAACAATGCTTAGTGGTTGATATAATGCGTTTTTGGCGCATTCTAACCTTTGTTTTGTAGGTTTTTATCGAGTCTTTTGCTTTACTTTAAGTCATTTTAGCTCAAAAGGAGGCTGGAATGGAGGATTGGAACTCACAATGGGACTTGGCGAAAAAGGAGGGAAATTGGATCTTTTTGAAGATTCTGAAGAAAATGAGCATCCGCTCCCGATTTCTAGACCTGCTCCGCAGAAGATCCAATTTTGGAAATTTTCATTAAACCTATTTTTGCCACCTAGGGTTCTCCTAATCAATCACAGCCGCCCCAGACCCTTATTTAAGGATATTTTCGATCCCCTTTCAAGACACAGACTCGAACGACAGAAAGAAAGAGAACACAAGTGAGAAAGAGAGATCTATACTTTGTTTTTAGAGTTTTGTGAGATTGAAGATTGTCTTCCACCTTTTGTTGAAGTTTTCTAAACTCTTATATTTTCTATTCATTTATCTATGAAATTTCTTATCTCACTTGCTGTTGTTCGATTCACCATATGCGAGTAGTCTCCCAAGTTAGGTTAAGGGTTCGATGAGATTAGGGAATCTCGAACTAAGCATAGATAGGTTTTGAAACATATTTGATATCTTCATATATTGTTGGTCGTAATGCCTAGACTAACTTGATCACCTAGCCTTCAATTTTAGGTTTAATTTACTCATCAAAAGTGTTGTGAATTGCTTGAATTAACATAGATGGGCGATTCGTCCTTAGCCAACGACAGTTGAAGTTAAGGCGACTTGTGAACAAATCGATCCTACACTTTTAATGTTCATCATTCTTTGTAATCTCAAACGACAGTTTAGGGTGTTAGATTGATTGATGAAGTGGTTGATGCCACGACAGTGGATTCTCTTATTTTTATGGTTGAGTTCTAGATTGGTTCTTAGTTGATATCCTAAATAATTGCTTGGTTCTAGATAACCTAATCCCTGAGATACTTTCCCTTGATCTAACGCCTTTCTCATAAATTGTTTACATCGAATTTACTTTAATTGCTTGATTAATCGTGACAACTTAAACCCACTTGATTGCTTAGCTGAATTGGTATTGCATAAGATTAAAATGTATTGATGGTCCCTTTGAATGAACCTACTTATTCTACATCGGATTAGTGATTCTAGGTTTGACTCATAAACCGGACAAAAGTCTTTTCATCAAATTGGCGCCGTTGTGACGGGGACCAACTCGATACCTCTAATTTTTATATACGTTTTTAGACTAAGTACTAAACTCGTTCTTTTTGTATATCTTGCGTGTGTTTTAGGTGCATGAACTCAAGGTCAACAAGGAGAAATCTTCAAACTCCCCTCGTAACTTTGAGTAATCCTGAACTTGCAAGACTAGAACGAACCAACAGACGAACATGGCCTAATCTCGTCGACATGGGCGAGCAAGGCAATCAGAGTATGGCGGCTGAGTTGCAAAGGTTGCAAGAGCAGATGGCTCAAATGCAGCAGCAACATGCCCGTGAACAGCAGCGTGCCATTGGGGATATAGACAATCCTCATGCTTTCTACCGGAACCGAGCTACTATAGTTCCCCCTGCTGTTGAGAGGCAAGATTATGAGATAAAGCCTCAGTTGATATCGCTGGTCAAGTAGCATTTGTTCCACGGACTTCCTGCAGAGATTCCGATGGACCATATAGAGAACTTCAAGGAGATCTGCTCCACGACGAGTTCTAATGAGATGAACCCGAATTTCTTAAAGTGCAAACTTTTCCCTTTTTCACTTGCGGACAAAGCTTCCCGTTGGCTCAAACCTCTACCAGCCGGATCCATCACGACTTGGACACAATGTAGAGCAGCGTTCTTGGACCACTTCTACACCAAAACCAAGACCGCGAGTCTAAGGAACAAGATCTCCACGTTTCAGCAACATTCAGGAGAGTCCTTTTGTGAGGCATGAGAACGGTTCAAAGAGTATAAGAGAGAGTGTCCACACCATGGGTTTACCGATGAGAACTTGCTGGGTATCTTCTATGATGGTGTTGATTGGGATTACAGGAATGCTTTGAATGCTGCGAGTGATGGTGATTTTATAACTAAGACCAGAGAGGGTGCGTATAAGCTTATTGAGAACTTGGCTGTGAGTTCTAGCAACAAGTCCCCAGAGTATGATAGAACCAAGAAGACTAGTGGGATGGATTCTCAAAAGATTGATGACCTTACGGCTAAGGTTAACTTGTTGCTCAAAGGGAACCAAATGACGGTTCTTTTTGTTGATGAGAATGGTGAACCACTTTCTGAGGAGATGAGTGAAGAAGGAGATTGTGATCATCAAGAGGTCCGCTATGTGAATGGCCAAAGGTTTGTGCGAAACCGTGGGTTCAACCAGAATTATAGGAGTCACCCGAACTTCTCCTATAGGAGTACAAACGTTGAGAACCCGCAGGACCAGGTTTACCCACAGCAAATTGGTCTTCAAAACTAGAAAGCTCAGGATCAAAGTTTCCAGAAGACTTTCCCTCAGGGTTTCCAAGGCAAAACGTTCCTCCCTTTCCAAGGTCAGAAACCGCAGTTTACTAACTTTCAGGCTCATGTGAGCTCTGGAAGTATTTTTCAGGTTGAATTGAAGGGTATGATGCAACAGGCTAATCAACAGAAGTCTGCCACTGAAATCAACACGAAGGTAGACGCCATGTACTCGGATCTTAATGGTAGATTTGAAGCTCTCTCTACTCATGTGAAGAAGCTTGACACTCAGGTAGCTCAGATCTCGGCATCAGCTAAGCGACCACCAGGGACTCTTCCAGGAAAAGTTGAAATGAATCCCACAGAACACTGCAATGTGACATTAGTTCAGAGTGAGGTGGAAACTGTCTAAGCATCGCTTACACCAGAGAAAGCAGAAGAAGCTGTCAAATCATTACCATACATCCCTAGGACCCCATACCCTCAAAGACTGAAATCTGAGATTGATGAAAAGAAGATGGCTGAGTTTAATAAGATGGTGAGTGAGCTTCCTCCTGATATCTCCTTTGAAGAGGCATTTAGAGTTGATCCTGCATATCGTGAGTTTTCCAAGGATACTAAGAAGAGTGTCACAGTAGTCAAGGATCTGTTTGCTGAAGCAAAGAATACATTATCTCCAATAAAGCAGTTGCCAAAGCTAGAAGACACTGGAAAGTTTGTTGTTCCATGCTCTATTGCAGAAGTTGAATTTAAAGAATCTCTCTGCGATTCTGGGCCTTCTTTTAATCTCATGTCTAAGGCTATTGCAGAGAAACTTGGGATTACTCCGATGAGAGCTGCTAATATATCTCTTAAGTTTGCAGACTTTTCCACCAAGGTTCCACATGGTACTGTTCATGATTTACATGTTCAAGTAGGAAATTCCCTTGTCCCTACTGACTTTCAAGTGGTGGAGATGAGCGAAGATCCTGGTATACCTTTGATTCTTGGAAGACCGTTTTTGGCGACAGTAGGTGTAATGACCCTCGTATAAGCCTAAGCAGAGCCTCGTAAAAGACCCGTTGCGATGGCCGGATCAGTTCAATGGTTTGGGAAAGAAAAAAAAACATAGTTAAGCAGCTTGATGAATAAGCTGGGTAGCTAGCCTGCTTGGCGACCGAGTTGCTTCGGCCGTGGGTAGGCTACGAGCAGGCTACGGGCAGGCTTGCGCCTGAGTTGTGCCTAAGCGTGATGAGCACACGCTGGCGTGTGTCGGATACACGCCTGGTCAGATACACGATCCCAGACGCGTGTCGCGACACGGGCAAGGCTCGGTGGAACGGTCTTGGCAGGTAGCCGCAGGGTGTCCAGCTGCTTCACCTGCTAACCCGCGCCTATAAATAGCCTGTCCTTTCACCACGAATCAATTGGCTGCAAACTTTTAATTTAGTCCGTGATAGTTTGTTACGATCATTCCGAATCGACCAGTCCATTCTCTAGGACCTTTTCGTGGAAACTTAGGGTAGGTTTTCCAAGTCCGAGTCTGATCATGTCCAATACGTTTTCACGTACTGATCTTGATTCTAACCTAAGTATCTTGATCAAATGATCGGAACCATCCTGAACGTAGGTTCAGTTCCGTTAGGTTTCAAAGGAAGGAAAATTTTTCCGAGCCTTACTCTATCCAATCTCGTGTCCACCGAAACTGTTTTCATACTATTTCAGAAATATTTTGGGATCAGAACTGGCTAGACCTCGGAAGATCTAAAGATAGTCCACGGCAAGCTCAGTTCCAAGTTAGGTAAGATCCGTGGGCTTTACCATCAAATTTCCCTTAAGAAAACTCTAAGTCTTGCCTTAGTTAATTCATGAACCTTTGAACAGATTCCAGTTCAAAGGCTCAGGCAAAATCGTTCGTAAAAGTCTAAGGCAAACGCCCGTAGAAACCTTTGGCAGAACCGCGATCATTCGTTAAGTCAAAGGTGAGTCTCGGTGATGCTTGTTGCGTGTTTAATTAAATTACAAGTGAGGTTCATTGCTGCGTGATTTATATGTTTGCTAAGTACTTAAAAGCTTTAGCATGTGAAAATTACTAAGTTGAATTGTTGATGCAAACTTATAAGTTTTCTTATAACTTAAATTATTAGTAAAACTTATAAATTATGATGATCGCAGTAAGATGTTCCCTTGAAAGCCATGACTTAGCTAGTATGTTGAGTATTAGTCTAAGTACATGAAGACACGGGGAGACGGGATTGCAGCCTTTGGCCGTGTACTACATGACGATGCAGAATTTCCGGTGCGGACCCTTATACACATAAGACCATTGGTGAAGGATCTTAAGTCCTTAGCCTATGTGGCTTCGGACTGAAGGATATCTTGTGATTTGACGTGAAGGGAAATAGTCTACGCGAAAAGCCTTATATTGACATTGCATAACTTATCGCATTTTTTTTATTTGCTTGCTTGCGTGTTGATTGTTATTTTGGGTTTGGTTGGGAATTGATTATTGAATGTTAGGGGAGCCTAGACTCACTGAGCAACTAGTGCTCACGACTCTACTTGTGTTGCAGATAACCAATAGCGGGTAGACCACCGAGAGCCAAAGGAACGTTAGAAAATTCAGTAGTAGATTTTCTTGCCTTTTGTAAATGAATAATGTTTATTACGTACATGATCGTTTTGGAGTATTAGACCCACAATTGTATATGCTTGTATCACGTTTAAAACTTATGTATAAATTATATATAAAAAAAAATCGAGTTTGCATAAATTCGGGTTTCATGTGATACTAGTCCTTGTCCGGACGAACTAACCATTGTGTATGTCTCGGGTTGGCAAGCCTTGAGATGTATCTAATGGAGATGGACGCTTAGAAGTCTTGTCTAGGGAATTTGGATATGTTCCAGGAACCTCGATCGGATATCTAAGTGTTCGTCAGTAGCGTTTCTGGTCTATAAATGATCGGAGGTGTTACAGTAGGTGCAGTTGTAGATTTGCCTAATAGAAGAGTCTCATTCTCTAATATTGACAAGCAGGTCTTTTACAAAGCTATACCCTCTAATGAAGCAGCCAAACTTGCATCCTGTGTTACCGTTATGAATGGAGATAAGTTGCAAATGGTGACAAAGAGAGATTCCAATGACAAGAGTGAGGTCAAGGAAGTCCTAAAGGGAGACCCTCTTATCAGAACAAATCAGACCAGTCAAAAGAGCAGGGTAAAGGAGAAGGTGATGAGCCAAATAATCAAGGGCAATTCTCATATGATTTTAGTACCTTAGAGACATTTTGGTGACACGATTGAGTACAAGGTGAAGTCCAAAGGGATTTTGAAACCTTTCTCCAAGGTTATAGCTATTCTCACATCTGAGCTGAAAGAGAAAGGTGAAGAAGCTGTGAAAGCTATGTTGAGCAAGGTTCTGAGGTTGAAGTTTACTGATTGGAGAGCTTGTTTTGGAGAAAGTTCCTATGCTCATCTTCCTGACTGACACATGAGATCCAAGTCAAGCTAAAGACTTTAATCAAGCGCTTGGTGGGAGGCAACCCACCGGTACGTTTTCTAACTTTTTGAATTTGATTTATTTTATTACTAACTTTGAATTTAAGTGTTAAGTTTTCAAGTTTTTCAAAAAAATGTTTGTGGAATATACAAGGTAGATCGATAGGTTCTTTCTGCCAGATCGATCGATCCGTGATGATAAGATCAAAAGCCATTTTAGCGATCAACCTCAGGATCGATCTGCACATCGATCAACTACCTAGATAAAACCAAGGAAAGGAGCACCTGCTCCAACATACAGAGCACCTGCTTTCCAGGGTAAAATTTTGAAATTCTGATTTAGGCCCACCAAGAGGTTAGTCCAATGTGTATTCATCACAAACAATTTTATTTTATGCTTTTCCTTATGATTTTATTTGTTTTCTCTCTCTCTTTTCTTATTCTCACACCGAGACGGTGTGAAGTAAGTCGGGCGAGTTGCTACTAATATCGTTTATTTTGGTTGTTTTCTTTTTCTTATTATGTCCTTTTGAGTCTAGTTTTCTTCTGTTTTATTGAGTCAAAAATTTGTTGGGAATTAGGACCTTATCTCATGATGATTATTGAACTACTTGCGTTTAACCTTCTCTCTAGTGACCATTTCTACAGAGTACAGGTACAAGGAACAGTTGGAACACTTCAATACACTATCTTCCAGGTTTCATATTGACCAAAAATTCTTATCGCTACTTGCACTAGATTAGGGAAACGAATCATATTCAGAACTCATTATTCTTTTTATCACTCTTGTTGTTCCTGAATAACTAGCTCATTTTTAGTTAGTACCCTCCTTAACCTTTACCTCTTTTTAAGCCTCTTGTTTTCTTGTTACTTCATTGTCATATGTGCAACATATGCGCAAAGGGCCGGAGAGAATTGGGTCGACACTACCTCTGAATCACTATTTCTGAAGAACAAGAGCACCTGCTCTGCCTATTTTCAGAAGATGGTTTTACAGTGAGGTGGAATAAAAAGCCACAGGAAGGAACGACAATGATGAGCTCCACTTGGGTATGTACAACAACTCTGAATATCTTCGTACTTGAGAGACACATGTTTGTAATCGAAACCCTTTTCATCATCATCTATTTTTATATATATTTACATCTCAAAAAAAAAAAAGATGATGAAGAGTGGTAAATCTGTAAAATAGAAAGTGTCTCTCTGCACAGCGAGTATACCCAAGGTGGACGATGGCTAGATGAGACGTTGGAGAGATTTGAAGAAAGAAAGAGTGGTTTAGGGAATGTGGAACATAAACGGACCTATTCTCTCTTGCAATTTTGTGCGATATTCTGCATCTTCTACAAAACTCCGGGTAACCTTTAAACACTTTAAACACTTTGAACTCCATCTCTAAATGGCCTTAAACCCTTTAGTGTCGTCTACCATAAATGGTGCCTTTAGTGAGACCCTCACGCAACTTTGAATACGTTGAGTTTGTGTTAGGGAAATGAGACTAGGTTGAGAATGTGTTGAGGAGTTTTGGTAAAGTTTTGCTATTCGTAATCTGGATTATATGGTCTGCAGATTGAAAGTTATTAATCCGGTTCACTGAGGATGAAAGAGTTCCCGCGTTTTCAAAACTTTCTCCTTCACTTGGTCTTGAATTTGTTTGAGGACAAACAAAGATCTAAGTCTGGGAGAATTGATATAATGCATTTTTGGCGCATTCTAACATTTGTTTTGTAGGTTTTTATCGAGTCTTTTGCTTTACTTTGAGCCATTTTAGTTCAAAAAGAGGCTGGAATTGAGGATTGGAACTCACAATGGGACTTGGCGAAAAAGGAGAGAAATTGGATCTTTTTGAAGATTCTGAAGAAAATGAGCACCCGCTCCCGATCGCTAGACCTGCTCCGCAGAAGATCCAGTTTTGAAAATTTTCATTAAACCTATTTTTGCCACCTAGGGTTTTCCTAATCAATCCCAGCCGCTCCAGACCCTTATTTAATGATATTTTCGATCCTTTTTCAAGACGCAGACCCGAACAACAGAAAGAAAGAGAACACAAGTGAGAAAGAGAGATTGATACTTTGTTTTTAGAGTTTTGTGAGATTGAAGATTGTCTTCCACCTTTTGTTGAAGTTTTCTAAACTCTTATCTTTTCTATTCATTTATCTATGGAATTTCTTATCTCACTTACTGTTGTTCGATTCACCATGTGCGAGTAGTCTCCCAAGTTAGGTTAAGGGTTCGATGGGATTAGGGAATCTCGAACTAAGCATAGATAGGTTTTGAAACATATTTGATATCTTCATCTATTGTTGGTCGTAATGCCTAGACTAGCTTGATCACCTAGCCTTTGATTTTAGGTTTAATTTACTCATCAAAAGTGTTGTGAATTGCTTGAATTAACATAGAAGGGCGATTCGTCCTTAGCCAACAACAGTTGAAGTTAAAGCGACTTGTGAACAAATCGATCCTACACTTGTAATGCTCATCATTCTTTGTAATCTCAAACGACAGTTTAGTGTGTTAGATTGATTGATGAAGTGGTTGATGCCACGACAGTGGATCCTCTTATTTTTATGGTTCTTAATTGATATCCTGAATAATTGTTTGGTTCTAGATAACCTAATCCCTGAGATACTTTCCCTTGATCTACCGCCTTTCTCATAAATTGTTTACATCGAATTTATTTTAATTGCTTGACTAATTGTGACAACTTAAACCCACTTGATTGCTTAGTTGAATTGGTATTGCATAAGATTAGAGTGTATTTCTGGTCCCTTTGAACGAACCTTCCTAATATACATCAGATTAGTGATTCTAGGTTTGACACATAAACCGGATAAAAGTCTTTTCATCAGTGGTTCCTCCTTCCCCCCCCCCCCCCAAACAAAGTCCTTGTTTTTTTTTTTGTTAACACCATGATATGTTGTATATAGTTTGTGTAACATGTTCGACATCAATAAAAAAACATATACTCTTATTTCTACATGGTATCAGTGGGTAAAATTCAATCAAATAATAATATACTAATACGAAAGTTCACGAAAAATGTTATATAACAATTTTCGTTGATACAAAAAGTTTATAGTACATTAAGCTATATTATTTACGTGATTATGTAAAATACAAAAGAAGATAGAATACAACCATTTCGACAAGTCAAGGATTCTATTCTGTAGGATTCTATTCTGTGTTAGACTAATTAGAAATAAAACGTTGTATTTGACTTGGTCAGTATGACAAAATTTTCTAGTTGCAAGTCTTAAGTGTTAGCTGCGAATTTTTGGGATTTATTTAGTTTTTATCTTTCTAGAATAATAGCAGATTAGTTCTCTTGTGTAAGTCTATATAAAGACCTTTGATCAGTTAAATAAAGTATCTAGATTTTCCACTACACTTCTTTTATTTTACATTCTGTTCTTTCTTTAGTTCCATATATAATCACACAACTTGAAGAAAATAATTTTCACTACAAAGTCAAACATTGAGAATGATTCTCTAATTTTGTTTCTTTAGTGCAACTTGAAAAAGTTAATCTAAATATGAGCTTTCACTTAAAAAGAAAGTATTTGTTACCAAAGACCATATAGATTCATGCATAAATTAACCTTGGGCAAGAGCTAAAGCCAACCACCTATTAATCCTTCTAATCGCGACTAATCTCCATCTAATCAAGCTTTATTTTTTTTTATAGAAAATGCCTCTTGAAGAGATTATCGCAGGGGCAGCCCTTGGTCTTGCTCTCCAAATCCGTCACGAAGCCATCCAAAGAGCAAAAGATTGATCATTTACCACAAGATGTATCTTGGACCTTCTCGATGCTACAATCTCTAAGATCACTCCATTGGTCGTTAAGATCGTGATGCTCAGCGAAGAAGTCCATGAATCTCTGAGGAAAGTCATCAAAGATCTTAAACAACGTCTCGAGAAAGCCATTGGTCTCGTTGAGGCTTACGCGGAGCTAAAACGCAGAAACTTGCTCAGGAAATACAGGTTTGTGAAATGTTGCCGATCATTTACATAAAATAATAGAATTCTATCTAGCTAAGATTAAACATTTCTATCCGCAATGTAATGCAATCTCCCAACATGTTACCTTATCAAAATCTATAATTTGTAATGTAACAACATGCAAAACTTTATGTTTTTGTGAATCTTTTATTTAGGTACAAGAGAAGAATCAAAGAGTTAGAAGCTTCATTTAGATGGATAGTAGGTGTGGATGTTCAAGTCAGTCAATGGCTAGATTTCAAAGAACTTATGGGTAAGATGTCTGATATGAACATGAAACTTGATAAATTACGCGCCAAGCAATAGATTTTCAGAATATAGTCCAAGCACCCGATCGATCTTCTGAGGAAGACGGATCCTCTAACCAAAGATTGATGTACACCTTCGATGGAGAAAACGGTCCGAAGAGCACGAGATCCGACTAGTCGTGAATTGATTGTTAATGTGACGACTTTGGTGTCCTAGGCCAAGAAAAACATTTTTTTTTTTGTTGTTGTTGTTGTTGAGCAAATGTGATATTTCCCCCAAAGGATTATAGATTTTAAGTGTTGGTAGTTTTTTTTTTGAACAAATAACTGAATCGAACAACCAAACAAATCACCATGAGAAATAATACGGCCCGACTACTAAAGTTAGAATTTCTAAGCAGAGAAGAATATGAATTTTACCAGTTTCTTCAGTTGACAAACTTAGCAAATCATAGTCACCGGATCAAAAGAAAACTCGGTGATTTTCCAGTCGTTGAAACTGTAGTCTTGAAGACATCATACTTCAACTTGCATTTACTGCTTTCCAACTATTTGATCTCTCATTTGATATGGGCTTTAAAGCCCATTTAGTAACTTAAAAGCCGAACAATGTTTATTTTTTCCAACAAAAAAATCTTTCGTGTAACACATCGTTTAGATGTTTTTCATCAACATGTTTATTTTTAATTATCTCTTTTTTATTCAAAGATATTCTATTGAAATGCAAGAAGAGAAATGATATGATAATGACTTTGTGGGTCATATAGTTTCAGAAAGAAGTTAAAGAAATAGGATTTAACCATACAGTGGCAGATTTAGAAAATTTTCTCACCAACTAAAATATATTAAGTAATACATCATAAAATATCAAAAAAGGTATTACAAAAAATCTTTAAACAAATACACTAATTTTGAGAAAGTTATGGTGCCTTTCGTTCTTTCACAACATCCGCCCCTGCACTAAATAGACACGATGTTGGACTATACACCTCGACCACACACACATAATTAAACAAGAACTCGATTTTATTTAGCTTGGGAAATTTCACCGTAATTTCTTTTTCCCATTTTTCCCTAATTCTTTATCTCATTTTTGCTTTACTTTTTTTAATATAGAGTTTAGTATTATCATTTATTGTAAGCATGGACTCATCTAAATTTTTAGTATTCTTGTTTCTATTCACTAATATTACGTTGATCATTTACTTATGATTGGTAACAACTTAAACATACAAAATTAAGCTTTTTGGATATGTAAGTGCAAGTCCATGAGAAGTTACAAAAGCAATACTGAGACTTATTTTCTTCTCTTCTTCTTCGTAATTTAATAATCCTAACAACTTGCGTATATAGTTCCAAACACTCCATTTCATCTAGAAAAGAAAAGAGAGGGCCGATACTAAGTCTAAGTCAATCTCTTGTCTTCATATAGCTCTTCAATTCCAAACAACTTGTTTTGTTAACAAAAGACTTTTCCAAGTTCCATATAGTTTCCAAGTTCCATATACTTTCATATAACTATATAGTTTCCTTTATACATTTACCTCCGAGTCTCCTCCTAGTCGCGATTAATCTAGTCTTACAGAAATCGCCGATAATGGAGGTTATGGCAGGGGCAGCTCTTGGAATTGCTCTCCAAGTTCTTCACGACGCCATCAAAAAAGCAAAAGATAGATCTCCAAACACAAGATGCATCTTGGACCGTCTCGACGCTACAATCTTTAGGATCACTCCCTTGGTGGTTCAAGTTGATAGGCTCATGAGCGAAGAAGTGGAAGAGTCTCAGAAAAAAGTCATCGAAGCACTTAAGCATGTCCTTGAAAAGGCTGTTTCTCTTGTCGAAGCTTATGCGGAGCTCAGACGTAGAAACTTAATCAAGAAATTTAGGTAATTTGTACGTGAAGGTTGTTACTTCATAATACATGATGTGCATGATAAGAGTCTCTTCATCAGTTAGAAAACTTAATTAAAGAAATATACGTTTGTAGGGAATGTTAATTCGAGTTTTCAATTCAAGTTTCAATCTAATCATTAAATTGACATATTTCAGTATGGTTTTAGTTTTGGTTCAGATTTGATTTTTTTAAATTAAGTCTGTGGTTTGGTTTATTTTTCAGCTTATCCAACTTAATTATAGTTTGCTCTTTTTTTTTTTTTTTTATAGAGATAAGCGTTAAATCTAACAAAACCTATCTTTTTTTCTAATGAAACAACATGTTTAATATTTTACTTGTTGACGTTTAGGTACAAGAGAAGAATCAAAGAGTTAGAAGCTTCAATAAAATGGATGGTAGATGTGGATGTTCAAGTCACTCAATGGGCTGATATCAAAGAACTCATGGCCAAGATGTCTGAAATGAACACTAAACTTGACGAAATCTTGCGTAAACCAACAGATTCTCCCCGTTTCAGGAAGAATCATTACATATCACAATGTAATAATCGTAATATAGTTGAAGCAACAGACCAATCTTCAGAAAGAAACGATGAGTGTTCGAGTGATGGATCTAAACCGAAGATTGATATCCACGTTCGATGGAGTTCAAGAAAACGAAAGAAAGAACGTGAGATCCGATTCACCTTGAAGTGATGATTCTTGATGTACAAATTGTATCTTACAGGCAAATAAAATGAATGATCAAACGTGATTTTGTGGAATAGGATTAGTTCAAAATGTAGATTCCAAATGGGATCATACATAAATAATTTGTAGAAATTTCCTGTTTTGTTTTCCTCAAATCTATTTCCATATAATTTGTATAAATTGTGCCAATAGTGATAAAACAAAGAGAAGTATATAGATATATTATAAAAATACATATAACAAAGTTTGGAGAAAAAACAAGCAAAAGATCCAAAGTTTTTTTTTGATGTAGCATGTGTCACAGCCCAAAAAATATATAAAATATCAAATGTGAGATATTCGATCGGTATAATTTTGCTTTAATTGTTTTATATATGAATTTTAGTGTTAGCATTTACTGCAAGTATTTATTGACCTAAATTTGTGGTATTCTTGTTTCTATTCACTAATTCCAAGTCTACTTTGTGCATATGATATAACAAAAGTAGATTGGTTACAGCTTAAACATAATTAAGCTTTTTGGATATTTAGTCCATGATTAGTAACTAGACAATACGTACTGAAATTGATTTCTTCTCTTCTTCTTCGTAATTTAGTAATCCTAACATCTTGCGTATAGTTCCAAACATCACCTTTCATCTAGAAAATAAAAAGAGGCATACTAAGTCTAAGTCATACTAAGTCTAAGTCAACGCAACTATACGAAGACCAGAGGCATACTAAGTCTAAGTCAATACCTCTTGTCTTCGTATAGTTCTATAATTCCAAAGCAACTTATTTTCTTCTATAATTTCAAAGCAACTTATTTTCTTAACAAAAGACTCTTCTGTATATAGCTTCATGTCGATAGTTTCCTTCATACATTTACCTCGATCGAGGGAGCTAGAGCGAATCTCCTCCTAGTCGCGATTGTAATATTAATCTAATCTTAAAGAAAATGCCGGTTATCGACGTTATGGCAGGGGCTTTTCTTGGACAAGTTCTCCAAGTTCTTCACGACACCATAAAAAAAGCAAAAGATAGATCTTCAACCACAAGGTGCATCTTGGACCGTCTCGACGCTACAATCTTTAGGATCACTCCCTTGGTGGTTAAAGTTGATAAGCTCATGAGCGAAGAAGTGGAAGATTCTCAGAAGAAAGTCATCGAAGCACTTAAGCATTCCCTTGAACAGGCTGGTAATCTTGTCGAGGCTTATGCGGATCTCAGACGTAGAAATTTAATCAAGAAATATAGGTAACTTGTACGTGAAGCTTGTTAATTAATTTATATAATACATGACATGCATGATAAGAGTCTATTCATCAGTTAGAAACTTAATAAAGAAATATAGGTTTGTAGGGAATGTTAATTCGAGTTTTCATTTCAAGTTTCTTTGTTTGTTTATGCAATCTAATAATTAATTTGACACATTTTCAGTATGGATTGGATTTCCCAGGGTTTTAGTTTTGGTTCAGATTTAATTTTCTAATATTAATTTTGTGATTTGGTTCATTTGTCAGCTTGATCAGCGTTATCCAACTTAATTATAGTTTGCTCATTTTTTTTGTTTATTTTAGATAAGCATTTGTATATGCTATTAATCTCCCAACATTAAATCTAACAAAACATATCCTTTTTTTTTAAATGAAATAACGTGTATTATATTTGTCTTGTTGATGTTTAGGTACAAGAGAAGAATCAAAGAGTTAGAAACTTCAATAAATTCGATGATAGATGTGGATGTTCAAGTCACTCAATGGGCTGATATCAAAGAACTCATGGCCAAGATGTCCGAAATGAACACGAAACTTGACGAAATCATGCGTAAACCAACAGATTCTCCCTGTTTAAGGATGAGTCATCACATATCACAAAGTTCTAATCATAATATAGTTGAAGCAACAGACCAATCTTCAAAAAGAAACGATGAGTGTTCGAGCAATGGATCTAAACCGAAGATGTCCCAAATGAACACGAAACTTGACGAAATCATGCGTAAACCAACAGATTCTCCCTATTTCAGGAAGAGTCATGACATATCACAAGGTTCTAATCATAATATAGTTGAAGCAACAGACCAATCTTCAGAAAGAAACGATGAGTGTTTGAGCAATGGATCTAAACCGAAGATTGATATCCACCTTCGATGGAGTTCAAGAAAACGAAACAAAGATCGTGAGATCCGATTCACCTTGAAGTGATGATTCTTGATGTACAAATTGTATTTAGGAATGATCAAAATGTGATTCTGTGAAATAGGATTAGTTCAAAATGTAGATTCCAAATGGGATCATACGTAAATAATTGGTAGAAATTTCCTCTTTTGTTTTTTCTAAAATCTAATGCCTTATTATTTGTATAAAATGTGCCAATAGTGATAAAACAAAGAGAAATATATAGATATATTATACAAATACATATATGTATGTGAATCCAAAGTTTGTAGAGAAAAAAAAAAAACACAACAAAAGATCCAAAAAAGAAACGATGCAGAGGAGCTAAGACAAAACTCCAATGGTGTCTGAACAGTACGGACAAAAGAGACTTTTGACCCAAAATCTCAGAGAGCGTAAACTATCTCTCCGCTACTGTCAACATCAATCTCAGATTCGGAATCAAAGTCATCCATGTCATCGTCTAGGTCAAGATTATCCGCCATGAAATCATCAAGGCAACGGTTTCGAACAGCTGGAATCGTAGCCTCTGATATTATCTGCATTATAGTGTCGAGGCTCTGCATCGGCTGCTCAGGATCTTGAAACTGACTACCCATTCTGTTCTCGTCCATCAGATCATTGGGAAGATTCTTCAAGAACCATTCATGGGATCTGATCTCTGGGATACTGATTCTCTGCCACAATTGGATCTCTCAGTTTCACATTAAGAACTCAAAATGTTTCAAAGAACATAGTTTTTTCCGTAATCGTATAACTTACTGTTGCAGGATCTGCCACAAAAATCCTCGATATTAGATGGCGACATTCTGGAGAAAGGTGCAAGTCCTCGGGGATCGAGTATGTGACACTAAGGATCCTCTGTGTTGCAGGATCAACGAAGAAGCAAACAAAAACAATCAAAGTTTGAAGGATAGTGAGTATGGTGAATAAGATAGCAAGAACTCCATTAAAAAAATGTTACTTGTATTGTCTTTCGATAATCTCTTGGCTCTTCTGGATCCTCAAATGGATATGCTCCAACCAACATTACATACAGGGTTACGCCGCATGACCATACATCTGCACTCTGGAAATTGTAAAACCCGCATAATTCAGAGGACAACTCAAAGAATATTTGTGGTATAAACAATCATGGATAAGCTTGTTTAGCTCTAGGAAGAGGAATTAGTCTCATGGACTTACCTTGCCATCATATTCCTGTCGAAGAAGAATCTCTGGTGCAATGTATGCAGGAGTACCAACAGTTGACTTTGGTTGCGAATGAAGAACAGATGACTGAAGAAAATGGAATGCATAGTTAGGACTTAGGCAGAGAACTGAAGCAGAGACAGTTTTCAAAACAGCTGAATGAAACGTCAAAGAGCCAAAGAACATAACAACAAATGGAACGATGTTCCCGGCTGTTTTTTGCCCATGACCATATTTGTAACACATATGTACACAGAATTCTAGAGAACAAACCTTGAGAGAAATAGTACCTTGGAATATCCAAAATCACATATTTTCAAACGAGGGGCGGGACTTCCATCCAACAATGTATTTTCCAGCTTCAGATCCCGGTGACATATTTGCTTCATAGGGAAATCAACCCAAAATATGACCAGATTAAATCACAGAAACAAAAGCCAAGACAAGAAAAGTGAAAAGCTCAAGTTGCAAAAACACTGCTCTGCTGCATACCATTGCATGACAATAGCTAACTCCAGATATAAGCTGCTGAAAGAAGAACCGAGCCTGTGCACATTTAATAAAAAAAAAAACTCAAAGATCAGTAGTAGCACATCGATACTCGGATGCAGTGTAAGAGAAGTAGATAATCAGAATACAGACCTCATCTTCACTAAACCTCCCTGCATTACATATCCGCTCATAAAGCTCTCCACCAGAAGCATATTCCATTACAATAGCCAAATGGGAAGGCGTCAAAATCACCTAATAACATAACCAAAAACACAAAAACTCTAAACCAGAGACAGAGACAGAGAGAAAGTGATGTACACACACACACACACACACACACTCACACACACCAGAGAAAGAAACCTTCAAGGTGTTTTGTAATTACCTCTTTAAACCTGACAATATTAGGATGTTTCAACGACCTGTGATTGATAATCTCCCTCTGAACATTCTCATCAATCTGTAACATCATCACAAGGATTAGAATAACGAAAAGTCAAAACTTTAATTAAAAATCACAACTTTTAAAGAGAAATCAAACCGTATATATAAAAGCATTAATCACCACTTATAAACAAAACCATTAAAAGCTGGATCGAACAAATCTAAAAGAAGGGGATAAAAAAAGGAAGCTACTAAATCTGGAAACTAAACCGAAATCTAGGGATTCACTAAAGCCTATAAATATATATCAATTTTTCATTCAAAAAAAAAACAAAAACAAAAACAAAAATGAAACCCGATCATTATTAAAAATTTCACCGACCTTGTCTCCTCTCTCGATGTACTTGACAGCAACAAGCTCTTTTGTAACCTTATCAGTCATGAGACGAGCGACACCGAAATTACCAGACCCAATATCTTTGACGAAGTCGTAACGATCGCTGTCGTGCATAATCGGTAAATCAATCGGAGAAACCATCGCCGTCGTCGGATCCATCTTCGATTCTCTCTCTCTCAAGTCTCAATCAATCACATCAGATACGGGAAGCTGAGACCCGAATCGATTTTGGAGAAGAAGAAGAGGAATCTGAGTAGGTGGAATCGAGAAGAAGAAGCTTCGCGTGGAACTTTGCAAAGGAGGAAAATATCTTTGGGGAAAAAGATTGAACAAACGAATTGAGAAAGACAGAGCCAATTATTGGTCGCTCTCCAAAATTAGATAAGAGAGAGAGAGAGCTTTAAACGACACCGTTTTCTTTGGTTTTTTGTGCATTGATACGACAAAAAACCGTCGCGTTTTGATGATTTTGTTGTTGCTTAGTCATGGGCCTCATGGCTTCTCACTCGGTCTTTAACTCTTTATCGTCTAAGGGAATTAGTTCTTTTTTCTTCAAAAGTATTGTACTTCGAAATTTTGTTTTAAAGAAGGAAAAACTAGTGGAAGTCCCTTTGCCGAATGATTTAGCTAAGTGTTCATTAATGTTTCTACACCAAAAAACCTAAAGTTCGAACTCTAGAAGATGCGATTTATTTGATATTGATGCAGATTAATGGAAAAAAAACTTACATGAGATTATCAGCGTGGGACAAGATATAATTGTTTGGCGTGGATCAAGACGGAAAATTTGTCCGTTGTAGAATCGTCGATCGAATAGTTCTCATAATTTGTAATTGAATAATAATAAATCCAAACGTTAAAAAAAAAAGGAAAAATCATGAGAAATTTTAAGAACCACTTTTGAAGTGCCACTTTTCAAAAATGACACATTTTCAAAATCTTTGCAAAAAAATACCACTTTTTAATATTATTTATGTTTCTGTTAACTATGTTGTATTAGGATATAGTTTTGAGGGTTTAGGGTTTGTTAGGGATCAAAACATTTTTGAGGGTTTAGAAATTTAAGAATTAAGTTTTAAAAATCCATAATTTGTGGTATTTTAGCAAATGAACAACTCAATGTGGTATTTTTGCAAAATAGTACATCAAAAGTAGAATTTTTTTAATTGCCCCAAAAATTATTTTAAGCTACACCAACTATTATCTAATATGTTGCAAACCATCCGAAGTATTGAAATGTTCTCTAAACTACACAAACTAATATATAATACATGGTGACATACACTAACTATATGTAAATATGTTAATAACTATATTGGAGTTTTTGGTAATTTTTATTTTTATTTTGGGATCAATCTGTAATTATTTTCTTAACAAATCATTTAAAAATCCAAAAACAAAAAATTAAGGGAAATTTCAAAAAATGCCACTTTTCAAATGCCACTTTACAAAAATGCCACACTTTTGAAATCTTTACAAAAATGCCACTTTTTCAAAATTATTTTTTCTTTATATCATTTATGTTTGGGTTAATTATGTTCTATTAGGGTTTAATTATGAGGGTTTATGGAGTTTCAGGGATCAAAACATTTTTTAGGGTTTAGAATTTTAAGATATAGACTTAATAAATCTATAATTAGTGGTATTTTTGCAAATGGACACCCCTAAGTGGCATTCTTGCAAATATGCACACAAAAAGTGGCATTATTGTAATTGTCCCTATTTATACAAAAAATCTTAAATTTCAAAAACAATAAAAAAAAATTCAAAAAGAACATACATTTACAAATTTTTTATTTAAATAATTAATTTTAGAAACCATATTAAATTTGTAAAAATGCCAAAATTTAGCGACCGCTATGAAAATCCGCAAATCCTAAATCAAAATTTGGAAATCTTATGGTTGGCCTCATGGTGCAAAAAGACAAGAGAACATATCTTAGTACGGTATTCAAAATTTCATGTTTAGTTATCTATAATATAAATTCTTTTTTGGTAAATTTTGTATTATTATAATTTTTAGATTTAAGATTTATTTTATGCAGATATGAATTTTTTTTATAAAAATAAATTAATTTTATTATTTCATAACCTAATTTTATCATTATAAAAAAATATTTATATATACATATATTATTGGTTGTTTTTAATTTTTGATGCATATAAAATAATTATATGTATGGGACAATATTTTTAATAGTTTAAGTGTTATTTAGGTCTGGACATACATGTATTCGGGTCGGGTACACCAATCGCCCCGGGGAAAATACATAACCCATTAAAGGGTAGACAACATCTCCCGAAGGAGAAGACTAACTGATTCCGTACGGAGCCATATCGTAATGGATAAAGGGACATATGTGAAAGTCCATGCGGTATCGCTAGACCTAAACGACTGTGTAACACAGAAGCATAAAGATATATATGCAAGTATGAAGAAAAAGAGACAAAGACATTTTTTAACGAGGTTCGATTTCTCTACATCCCGGAGACCTTGTCCAGAATTCATTGACTAGAAAAGTTTGCACATACAATTGATATATAGTATTTACCACTCTTTTCTAGATTTACAATGATGCACACAACATGTGTGCTCTACAGACACTACCACTCTGCTCTGGGTATGGCAATTGTAGCTTTGCGACATGAACCACCAGTCTCCGAACTTTTCTGTCTTCTCTGGTGGAACAACCATGAACGTGACCTCCGTGTCACACACGAACAGACACTACCACTCTGAGCTTGTTACGCGAGGTTTAGCTCTGTGACAATACACCACCAGATCTCTATCCCCGCCAGCATCACACACACATACACAAAATGTGTGAATATCTCAAAAAGCTCTAGATGTGTCAACCTGTTTCTCAGCACATCTCTTCTTTTATATAGTAGCAGCTTCACTCAAAACCCTAATCTGAGTTAAACAGTAAACTGCTAGCTCTCCATCAGACACATGTCTGCGTTGCACAGTGCTTCCTCAGCAATTGGGCCTTTGACACAGCAAAACCCACCTGACTTGTTGCTTCCTCAACACTTGAGCCTTTGACATATCAAAGCCCACCTGACATTACATAGACATATGACCCTTTCTTAATACAAGCCCACATGGCTTTTCTGCAACACTGTTCATCTTAACATACATAGGCATGTGAGACATAGACCATGAAATTATCATTCGAGTCCATATGGCTTTTCTTCTTTTCATTGAGTATTACTTACAAGAGTTCAATGTCTTCACAATATCAAGAAACGTGACTTTACTTTCTTGCTTCAACCTTATAACTTCTTCATTCTATCAGACATCATCTGAGCCACTCATACATCTCTTTCTTCACGAACCTTTGTCATATAACAATATCTTTATCTTGAGTCTAAGCTTGTGACAACTTGAACACTTTCACCTTTCACATCATGCCATCAAGACTCGTGACTTAACCTCAATAAGCTCTTCATTACTACACTCAGAGATATCTCCTGTGCCACTTCTTTCATCGCTCCTTCACAGCAGCTTGCCATAAAAAAGTATCTTAATTTTGAGTTCTAAAACCTGTGGCAACTACACTTACAATACGGAACCATATCCTAATGGATAAAGGGACTGATCCCGTAAAACGGAATTACATAATCTGATGTCGTCCCAAGCACTAGACTCGGAGAAATCTGCTACATCCCATGTATTCGGTAGAAACCGATCCGAGCTGTTACCATGGGATATGAATCCTAGTGGGTAATCTCCGAATAATACAAAATATGCAGACATAATTATACATAATATTTTACACAAAATTATTACACTAATATAATTACAACACGAGAGGCCCAAAAACATGTTCCATATTTCACAAATTTTAAGGATTAAGCCACGTGGCCTCATCTTCCTCACACAAAAGCCCTTGTCATCGGAAGTAAAACCGGCACCGGCAACGAGCAACCGCCATGGATCTGAAAAGCTTCTTATACCAAGACAAGCTCCAACCATGTTCCAATCAACTTGTGAGAGAAGAACATGTTCTCTCCTCCACAACAGACCAAAAAGACTAAAGCCGATCGCAAACCATCGATTCACCCTCTTGGATATGTATAATCCAACCAGATTGCAGCCTCCTTCAACACCACTAAAGCCATCGTGAGTGATAGATCTAGTGTTTCGATGTCTCCGAAGAGCTACAAGCGAAAATCGGTACCAAAATCGAAGGGAATCAAGGAGTTTATTTAAGTAGATACTAAGGTGTCGCCGTCGGAAGGACGACGAACACCCGATCCAAAAAGAACAAAGATCTAAGAGGGAGATCAGAAGTTGCAGATATTGTAGAGAGAAGGAGAGGAGGGAAGAGGAGAGAGATTATTTAATCATAAGCTTTATATTGTTTTATGTTACAAAACGGAATACATTTTTTTTTAATATTTTCTGTTAATATTCATGATGAAAAATGGATCAATTACAAAAATGCCATTTTTGTGTGCATATTTGCAAGAATACCATTTAGGGTTGTCTATTTACAAAATTGCCAATAATTATAGATTTATAAAGCATATATCTTAAAATTTTAAACCCTAAAAAATGTTTTGACCCCTAAAACCCCCTAAACCCTCATAACTAAACCTTAATAGAACATAATTAACCCAAATATAAATAATATAAAGAAAAAATAATTTTGAAAAAGTGGTATTTTTGTAAAAATTTCAAAAGTACGGTATTTTTGTAAAGTGGCACTTGAAAAATGGCATTTTTTAAAAATTTTCATGAAAGATTGGTAACTAGCGAGGTCTGAATCTGAGAGATAATTTACAAAGTTTAATAACCACTTTTTAGGCCTTTATAAATTATTTTATTATAAATTTAAGAAAAATAATACTGAATTAGGTAACTCTCCGCGTTATACGCGGTTAAATATATTTTAGAAACCATATAAATTAAAATGATATTATTTTGTGGTTAAAAATGGCTAATGATGTTCAATTTGGATTTAAGTTCAATTTTCTGTATATGAAATAATATTATTTTTACTTTTTCGCTTTTTTGCACTAATTCTAATTTCATTAATAACATTGACAATAAGTTCATTTACCATTCTCTTTTAATAAGCAAATAAGATTTTATCTTTTCTAAACATTTTTCCATTTCTATTGATGTTGTAGTGTCAACCTTGCCATTAACACATTGCACCAAACTACTACTATTGTGTGTAAATTCTTTTATAGTTTGAAAATTTGACAAAAACGACATATTATGATCAATTGTGTTCAATATCTACTTGGTTAAACCCGTGTAAATTTTGTGAATAAAAATATCTACGATGAATACTATTGAATGGTTTGATATTAGTTTGTGTTTGCATTTTAATCAAAATATCCTTTATTCGAATAGGTTTTAGATCAATATTGTTTTTTTGTTATATTCAATATTGAATTTGAACATTTAGATTAAACATTATTATTTTTAATTTTACGTAAATTGTAAAAATATTCACACTGATATTTTCTTATAACTTTATATATGAAATTTACTATCAAATAGATATAATTCAGAACAATAGTTTAAAGAATACTTGTTTGTTAAATAAATATGTAAACTCATATTTATTTAAATTGTATCATAGGTATAAATATGTTAAATTTGGCTAGTCTGAATATCTTAAGTAGAATTTATAATAGAAATAAATTATTTAATAATTTAATACATTAAAATATATAATCATAAATTTTCATAAATGAAACACGGACTAAGAAAAAAATTGTTACTTTCGAATTAAATAATATTTTTATTACTTTCAAAATATCTTGTGTTAAAAAGCCTTTCAAAAGAATAATGAGAAATTTCAAAAAATACCACTTTTTAAGTGTCACTTTACAAAAATACTACACTTTTGAAATCTTTACAAAAATGCCATTTTTTCAAAATTATTTTTTCTTTATATTATTTATGGTTGAGTTAATTATGTTCTATTATGATTTAGTTATGAGGGTTTAGAGGGGTTTAGGGGTCAAACCATTTTTTAGTGTTTAGAATTTTAAGATATAGGGTTTAAAAACTATAATTTATGGTATTTTTTCAAATGAACACCCCTAAGTGACAATTTTGCAAATGTGCACATAAAAAGTGGCATTTTTGCAATTTTCTCAAAAATAAATATGTTTGTTGTTATAAATTTGGGAAGTTGTTTTCACAAATCATATCAAACACTTTTAAAAATTTGCTAAGTATTTATTATTAATTGAGAAAATAATATATATTCTATGAAAATGTGCTAGAATTTTATTATTACAATAATCAATTTCTAAACCATTCTTAGATGAGAAACGAAAAGTTATATATAATTTTAAATAGGAAAACGAAAATCTCAAAAAATATTGATTAAAAAATCTTTTGATTTATTTACGGAAACATATATAAATGTCATGTCACGTTATCTTTAAGTCATGTCACATTATATTGGTGAGAGTGATTGTGGAAATGACACATAAGCATATTCTCACAAATCACTTCTCAAATAATGTATAAGTATAAGAGAAATAATATTGATTTTAAAAATAGTTTATTGTTGAAATTTGAGATTGAGTAGAGATTGATGCCAAGTCATCTTTTCTCATCATTTATGCATGTCGTGTCATAGTTTTTTTGTTGTATAAACGAATAAGATTAAAACAACTAAGCATTTTTAATAATTGCACTTCCCTATTAATAGTAAAGAGATCACAATTTATTAAGTATTATAAAATACAACTATTTATTAAATATTTTAAAAATATCACAAAACTATAATTAATTTTTAATATTTAAAACTAAATTTTGAATTAGAGACACAGACTGTGAATTCTATTGCGCGAGAGACTACAACAAGAGTAACGCAAGATGGAAGGTTAAATTCGTACCTCGTTCTTGGAGGTTGGTCATGGCTTCATGGTTTTATCGCTCGAGATGCACAATACTAGCATCTATGCACTCTTGCCATTGAATTCAATGGCGGTTTGTCGAATTTTAAATGTTTTGCTCTGTTTTATTAAACTTTTTGTTTTTTTCTACATTTTATATCTTAATAAAATTTCTAAATGATTAAAAAAAAAACGTAAATCGTAAACTTAAACTCAAACTGTCAAATCCTACCCTTTAAAAATTATTTCCTAAATTTACAATAATAAACCTAAACCTACAAATTTAAATTATAAATTCTTGAAAATTAATTTTTGTGTTTGTGGTATTTTTAAAATATATAATATATAGTGATATTTTTTGTAATATTTATTGGTATTTTTTAAAACAAAGCTTCAAAATGTTAAAAAAAAAAATCTTTTTAATCCATTTTAATTTTGTTATTGTCTTAAAGAAAAAAAATCCCTTTAGTGATTTTTTTTTTTAGTGAATCTCCATTTCTTGTTTTCTTCAACAATTAGCACTAATGCATATCTAAAACTTTTTTTTTTCTTTTGCACCACTACTTATTTAAAGGTCTCTTTTTATAAGTTTCTAAAGTGAAATTCCAAAGCTATTATTTAAATTATGAAAATATTGTATTTATGTTCTTTTCCAATAAGTGACATGCTTTCAGAAAAAAAAAAAAAGGATAGAAAAATGAAAGAGGCATCCAATATTAGTATATCGATTGTTTTAAGTTAAGCATACATCAGATTTTTCAATTATTAAATTTAGTTTTGTCTGTAAAACATCAATTGTTTTTAGTGAATATGTTTTTAGTAATATGCATTTTGATAATAAAATATGTTTATTATTCGTTAATGAATATAACTTTTTATGTGTATATGCTTGCTAAAAACAACATGCAGTTCAGGTTCGGTTCAAGTAAAAAACATCACGACGTTCAAGAGTCAAAGAACCCTAATTTTAACAGAAACAAATCTCTCTGTATAACGTAGAAAATTTGAGCCACTGGAAAGTTTTTGCGGGTTTTATGGAGGATACAAGTCTTACCCTCATTCTCCTTGATTGATATCTCCCTGTGATTTTACTTCACTCTCGATTTTGTTTCTTTCTTTATCCACCGGTGCAAGAGAAGAAGTGGAGACGTGCTCATCAAGAAGCGATAGTCAGAACTTCCCAACGAATCCTCATATCCGTCATCTTGCACCCCACCCTCCATTGCAAGCGAAGAAGATCCACCTTGTTGATAAGGCTTGGAGAAGATGTCATTGAGAAGATCTTGATCGAAACAAATGTGGCTGCTTCCTTGTTGTTGTTGCTGTCGATGGGTTATTTACTCCAATCGGGTCTGGTTGTTGTCCGGAGTGCCCAAAGTCTAAGGAAGGTTGATCAGTGGGTAAGTCTTGTCTCGAGGGCAAGTTGTCAAGAAATGGTTGCGATCCAAGCAAGACCAAATTATTGTTCACAATCTTGAGCTGTCGTTCAATTTCTTCTTCTTGAAGAATTCGTTCTAACTGTGCAACTCCGAGATTCCCACTTAGTATGGCTTGTAATTTCCATTCATTAGCCCCAGAGAAATGTGGAGCAAAGATGCAATCATCAGGGCATCTATGCCTCTTATGACGACACACCGCACATCTCTTTTTCTCCATTTCCTGTGAAAATTAGAAACAAAACCATTTCGAATTTTAAGGGTCTAAAACCATGAACAATTCCTAGCAAAATAGAGCACAAATTTCGATTAAAATCATCAACGGAACATTCTCGTCGTCGTTGACGCAAAGAAACAAACAAATACAGAGTGAAAAACAGCAAGTGATGATTAAACAGTATCTTACCAAATCTGTATCGAAACGATGATTATGATGATAGAGATGAGAATTTTCTTTTTCAGTGATGATCCAGAGAATGTAACGAAGACGAGAGCTGAAGAAAACAACAAAAATCCATGTATACAAAAAATGAAACAGAGCACCATTGAAGCGTAAAAAAAAAAAAAACAGAGAATCATTACCTCTTTCTCTCTGGATCTTTCTGCTTCCTTCACCAAAAGTATTGAGAGAATTTGGAGAATTAATGGCTTCGTGAGAGAGAAGAGAGCACAAAAGCAAGAGTGACTGGTTTGTACCTTTTTCCTGCAGGCTATGGAATGGACGGAAATACCCTTTCTCTAACCGCCTCTATTATGTATTTAATTTTGATATATATATTTTTAATCCACGTAAAAAGAAATTCAAAATAAATATGGCGAAAATAAAAATTCAAAATAATGAAAATATTGTCGGATCGTTCATGATTTTTTACAAATATGGCGAAATTGACGATATGATTTTTTATGCACCCTCCAAAACAGCTACTGAATGTTTAGTAAAAAGACCAAAAAGCAACAAAGGTAATTTTTCAAGAAAAGAAAAAACTCCAAAAATAGCTCTTTTAATTCCATATTAAACCCAGCACAAATCTCAGAGGCCAAAACAAGCGACTGGAGATTAACGAGTGAGTTCGAATGAGTTGACCGAGTTGACTCGGTATCTCTGATTTTCAGAATTTGGAGGAGAAACAAAACATGGAAGGAGGAGAAGAAGAATAAATAACCTTTTTTTAATTAACTATATTAAAAGGTTGACAACAACAAAAAAAAAAAAAGTGACAATTAACCACGTCATTTATTTTATCAGCAAATAAAATGTTTTGGTTTACAAAATTGATCGTTCGGTTAATTTGTTAGACCATCATTATCTATGATAGAATGCATGTATTATTAAATATAAAATTATTAAAAACACACTCTTTCTTCTTTTTACTTAATTTTATACCTTTTTCATCTTTTTATTCAATTTTTATTAATTTTATATTCTCTTTAAATATAAAATTATTAAAAACACACTTTTTCTCTCTTCAAAAGTATCAACTATGATACTTTCTCTCCAAAAATACCAACTATCTCTTCTCTTTTTTCAAATTTTATTAATTTTATATTTCAATATACCTTATTATTTCAACAAAAATATTCTTTTTCTTCTTTTTTACTCAAATTTTAATAATTTTATATTTAATAATACTTGTTAATGATGCTTAGCAACGAGCATTTAGAATCGATGTTAGGAGTTTTACTTACTTTTGTTTAAATTAAGGAACAAATCATGTGACACCGATAAGTTCCTCACTAAATCATGAATAGAAACCCCTTCCACGTGCGTGTAGACGGTATTCTATGTTTTTTTTGCTAACAAAATATTATACGGTACCGTATATGTTGCATACTCCTTCGGGTATGTATAGGATGATGACACCAATGTGGTTATGGTTCTTTATCAATTCTATCTTTTTACGCTTGTAAGTAACGCCTTTTCTAATACAAAAATAATAATTAAACCCTCTTAACAAAAGAAGAGCTGAAAATTCTCTAACAGCGTTAACATATGAAGTTATGATGCTTAACTTTAAAATTGTCTAACAACGGTCCACAAAGAAGAAGAAAACCCTCTAACAAATGCACGGTTTTTTTAATATAAAAGTGTTAATTGTCACTGGTATTATATAGTTAGTAAATCAATTAAAAAACGGAAAAAAAAAATATTATTGATGATATACGGTGTATAAACAAAGTTCAAAGATTTTAGACTAGTAAGAAAAGAAAAGTCAGACAGCTTATTCTTAAAAACTTCTTCTTTCTCATTCATTTTTTAAAACATCAAGCAATCAAATCAAAACATAATAACCAACTTCAGCACAATTCAATTCCAAATAATAATTAAAAAGATTATTAGTTAGATACTTCAAAGACGTGATCTCATAACTCGATGATGGTATATTCGTTGTGCTATATGATTGTGTGCTTGGTCTCAAGAATAGCCTTGAGATCCCTTTTGGCCATCTCCAAATCGAGCTTAAGGGCTTCACGTCGACGAAAGAGTTCGCAAATGACTTGGTCCGAGAGACGGGCTTCTGCATCGAAACATATCCAGTTCACGAAATCTTTTCTTTGGCTAGGCTTAACATCCTCGACAAGTGTTCTAGCCACGAGGTTTATGTCGTATACTTTGGACAAGCTAGCGAACTTCTCTGGTTTGTTCGCCGGCAAGTAGGTCGCAAACAAACACTCTTTTGTACATTTTTGCTTCGCGTCTTTAGACTCTTTACACACACAAAGATCCATTTGTTAATGTATACAACACATGTTAAATAAAAGAAAAAGTGTATCATTTGTGACAAAAAAAAAGTGTATCCAAGGAAACAAAGAGAAAAACCCCTGAATAGTTCTTGTTTACGTATATAACTTCTTGAAATCAATGAAAAACTTTGTGTTGTATATATATATAAGTTGGTATGTACGTAGGAGGAAAAAGATGTACTAGAATGTGATTGATGCTAACAGTTTGTGATTACGGATACAAAGAAAATATCTCTATTAACGATCGATAAGAAAAACTTGAAAACCCTTAAATATCCTATTAAAGATAACTCTTTCATATAAACGTTGAAACCCCTAGAAAACTAGCTAGAAACCATAATTCTAATTAAAACTTGAAAAAATACATATGGTGTTACGATAAGTAATTAACCAACCAGAGTAGACGGTTTCTGTATGTATAGCTTTCTCCGTTCAGATCTGTAAGCAAAGACCAAATGATGAAGAAACAAAACACACACAATTTATCATATGGCACGAAGAAGATGCATATATATAGCTGGCTAGGTAGATATTTATACACATATGGAAATTTGTAAACCGGTTCTATTCCTTTTCAAATATTTACAAATCTTTTTATTAATTGGCGCCCCATATTCTTAGCTCATTCGATTCTTATCGAGTGAAAGTTTCCTAATATGTGTTTAGTCGAAAGAATGCAAATAAGTTCTCATGAAAAAAAAAAACATTAATATAAGTAAAATATTCGAAATTTTGAGAAAATCTCTCCCGAGCTTTCGGGGATGAATTAATCTCTCCCGACCTTTCGGGAATGAATTAATCTCTCCCGAGCTATTCTATTTCCTATCATATTAATTATTGGCTTAATCGTTCTCTCTACCGACACACTAAGTACGAATTGTGTCGCTAGGTAAATTTGGTTTTGTCTTACTTTTAAATTGATATTTTCTTAGTTGGTTTTTTAATCAACCAAAATGTTACCTTCACTTTTGGGTCCAAAATCCACAAACAAAAAATCTCCATCAATGTAGTTTCGAGCGAAGTCAGAGATTTCAACTACAAGAAGAAAAAAGTCGATGTGAATGATTCACACAGACGCGTAACAGCGTAAGTTAAGTTATAGTAATAATCATATATTAATTATGTTAATGCATAAAGAAAACGATATAATGTAGAAATTCTAGACTTCATAACCTCATAATCTAGCAAAATAAATTTTGGACAACGTTGTGTTTACGAATCACACTCTTGAATACAAAAATATATTAGCTCACTTTCATAACCTCATAATGATATATATCATAAGAATGTGACCAACAATTCACTAGCAATTAAAAAACACATGCATATATACACGCACACAAAAGAAGAAGAAATAACTTATTCTCGTTTTGTGGTTATTAGTATATCATTCGGTCGGTCGGTTTAATTCTTGATAACATAGCTTTATGGTTATTTCGAAAGGTTGTGTTTTTAAGGGTTAACTGTTTTCTATCTTATTGTTAGTTTTATATATAGAGTTGCGTTTTTTTTTGTATTTTTTTTATATAATCGTAGGTCTGCGTCTTTTCGTTTGATCTCTATATGAATTGTAGCATTCCGTATGTTTGTATTTTTAACTCTATATATTTCTTCCACTGAATATTTTGTTTATTTATGGCTACTAATTTCAAAATTCATTCAAATGGTTCAATGATAGGAAAACGTCATTATATTATTTTAAAATTATTCAAAACTATTAGTTCTTTTACTATTGTAGAAGTTCCTAAAATTTTTGATTTTTGTAAAGAATTTTGGAATGTTTATGACAATGTAGATTTTATGATAAGTTTTAAATATAAAATTAATGAATTTCCAACCATATCTTTCTCGGAATTAGGTGGTAGATGCACAGTACAAGGGTTAAACCTAGAAAATGCATTTACGGTTGTGTCTTTTCAAAACAACCGTTTCATAGTTTCAATATATTTTAGTGTTGTCTTTTCAATAAAACCGGTTTATAATTATTTACAAGGGTCATGTCTTTTCAATAAAACCGTTTTATGGTTATTTACAAGGGTCATGTCTTTTCGATAAAACTGCTTTATAGTTAACTAGAATAGGACCTGCATTAATAAGCGGGTAAACCCACTAAAATTATTAATATAACTATTTACGTTTTAATTAGTACTCCACTAAATTATCAAAATATTTTGAAAAACTACTTAAACATAGGTCTTATATAATGAAATATCAATTTACTTCTTGATTGTCATGTTGTAATTCATATCATGAGGATCCAAATATATATACATGAAATTCAAATCATACTCTTATTAACAAAGAAATAAATTACTCTATGCGTTTCAAAATGTAAGTTGTTTTAGCTAAAATTACGGATATTAAGAAACTACTTTTCTACTAAAAATATCATTTAATAAAAATAATTTGACTAATCACACAAAAGACTGCAAAATAGTGGTCGCACAATATTCAATAAAATTAAAAAATACTTAGAATTGTCAAAACAACTTACATTTTGAAACGGAAGGAGTATATTTTTATCAATTATGAATATATATATATATATATATATATATATATGTGTGACGACCCAACCCGTCAAATAAAAAAACTTCAACCCGGATCACTATTATCATAAATAATGATCCTCAACGGTCCAATAAACAAACAGCGCGGAAACAATGATTCAAACAATCAGATACAATTTATCGTTTAACAAGCCCATACTTATTAATTCTAGTTCAATTCGGTAATTCACATAGTTCTGAAATTGCTAACACCCTAGCAATTCTAACTTATTACACGAAAACGAGACACTAGATCATTCCCCTCATCCCGGCCATGATTCCACGATCACTGACTGTCTTTACCTGCATCACATGGTTATAAGAGATGCGTGAGTATTATCATAAATATCCAGTGAGACGGTCATCCCATCTACAGGTTATACACACAGGCATAAGCAAAAGATACAATACCAGGATGAACAAACAATAATGCATCACACAACAACCAAACGAGAACAACACGTTCAATATGTCAAACTGACGGCAATTGAAAACCCGTGTCGATCGACACACCTCCTTGTGTCGATCGACACACATCAAACCCGTGTCGATCGACACACCACCCTGTGTCGATCGACACAACCTGCCGACACTATCAACACCGTGTCGATCGACACACCCCCCCCCCCCCCCCCGTGTCGATCGACACAACCAACCCAGAAACTCATCAAACCGATTTTCTGCACAAAATCCACCAAAATCCATACAAAAATCGATCCAAACAACACACAATCGCATCCTATCAATTCCTTTACCCAGATAAGCCTATGGTCACGCACTCACCTCGAATTCGGATAGAAAAGGCTAAGAATCCGACGAAGAACACGAAGAACACGAAGAACAAATCCGAGATCCTTCACCGTACGGTCCTCCCCCGCTTCCACAACCTCACAAACACTCCCACAAGCCTAATAAGATTGAGAAACACGAAGGAAACAACAACAACAACCTCTCCTCTCAATCCTCTCACTTTCTCTCTCAAAAACCATTTTCCTCTGCCCAGAAATCTGATTTTCGATTTAAATAGCCAGACCAGCCGACACTCTGTCGATCGACACACCCACTTGTGTCGATCGACACATGACCAATCAATACGTCATTCTGACGCAATCGAAAATCCGTGTCGATCGACACACCCCAACTGTGTCGATCGACACACCACTCGCTGCTCGACTCCTCTTGAGTCAAAACAGCCGTGTCGATCGACACACAAACCTTGTGTCGATCGACACCCACCCAAAAATTATTTTTTGGATCACGGGCGTTACAATATATATATTAGTTATGTGATAAAATCGTAAAAACAATTCAAATACTGTAGAGTTAAATTAAAGACTTTAACAAAATTTTATATATGCTTTTGTTCAACATCACATATAAATCCATGATCATATATATATATACCATTGATGTCATTTTTTCTCATGGAGATCTATACTCGATAACTTTAAAAATATTTGAATCCACCTAATACAGTTATATGTCAAAGATTATCATTTCTTTTGTAGTATTCAATAAATATTTTTATATTTTTATGTTTTTCCTTAGTTTAGCTATGCATATCTTAAATTTTAAATTTGAGATTTTATATCTTTTCTAATTTTTTTTTTAAAATTTATATAATTCGTCTTGTTTGATCATTCACTTTTTTCTTTTTTTAATTGAAATTTATATTTTCTCTATTTTTTTACGGTTTATTTTTTCTCTATTTTCTATCTTCATTTTTTTATAATTCGTTTGGACTATTAATTTATTTTTCTAATTAGTTTGGACTATTAGAAAGTTTCCTATTTTCCTAATTAGTTTAGAACTATTAGAATTTTTATTTTTTATTATTTGGTTAGTTACTTGATGTTTATTTCTGATGTTGTGTCGAGTTTTACCTCTTCACTAAACTATCTGCAAGTGCACAATAATCACGGTTAGTATAGATAAGGGATCGTATCCATAAGTACTTCTTAACCACACTTCAAATTGTAATGAATAAAACTAAGTTAGAATGAAATATGTTTGTCATTTTTGTGATTGGAAAAATAAGCAAGCAACGAATGTAAATAAGATGTAAAATCAATGAGAGAAAAGCGTTAGGACTAGGATATTTCGCAGAGAATCATGCAACAATAAAGATCGATTGATTTTAGGGAATTAAAAATTATGATATGTCTAGAACACAAAACACGAAGGTAAGATCTTCCCATTTTCGTGGCTCGGACCTCTATATTTTAGCACCCTAATAGACTCAACTGCCGTATGGTTATGACAAGGTGAAAATATGCGTAAAGTTCAAGTTCGGATAAAGTTCACTAAATTCCTTAACTAACCTTTCAAATTGTTAAGACGCTTAGCTCATCAAATACTAGTTCAGGCAATATAAAAAGCTTTTGGAGAGTATATAAACCTAAGATCAGATCATTAGATGCACGGTAAAGCAATCATGCATAGAGTATAAGTAAAGATGAAGACTTTTATGTATTCCCTAAACAATCATCAATCAATTATCGAATTATGAAACTCATTGAAAACCCTAAACCCTAACAAGTGAATTACTCGGACATGATGCACGAAAGACAAGAGATAGATGATGAATTCATGATAAATAAACTTGAATTAAAGAGTAAAGGTAAAGGATTCTTCTCTATATCGAGACACAAAGCGAGATCATCCACCAAGTGCTCTAAAATCCAAAGCTAATGAAGAACACTAAGAGAACTCGTGGTGGCTGCTCCTTATGATAAAAAATACTTTATTGTTTCGGCATATCCCTAACAAATGGCTAAAAACAAGTATATATAGGTCTAGGTTCTTCTAGGGTTCACTTTAGGGCAAAACGGTCTTTTACGTCAAAAGTAGCTCCAAGGTCGGTTGGTAATGTCTGCCAAAGAACACGACCGGTATTGGGCCTGAAAGTGCCTTCCTTCATGCTATCATCGGTCTGGAACAACGGTCCACGAGGCGGCCCGGTGTTTGAGTCGATCCTGCACTTGTTTCGTTTCTGAGGCAGCTTGACGTGTCTTCAGTAATTCCGATATATCTTTCTGCTCACAGCTCCAATTGAGATGATTCAAACTCCATTGTGAAGTTAAATCAAAGATATATATATGTCCACCAAGTTTCATCCAATTTGAAGTTAATGTGCTCCTTCGTTTATTGCTAAACTTCTGACGTATACATTCTGTCCAAGTTGGTAGAATGTTGTATCTTGTTAATTTTTTGGTCTTGGTAGTGCCTTTGGCTTGTGAAAGTTTATGTATCTTAATTTACACCTCTTTTGGCTCTTTTTGCTCTTTTTCCCCTGTTAAGACTCTAAAACTACAGATACAAGAAAACTACCTTTAAAGGTATAAAACCGTATCTAAATGCAATGAAAACATAGTAAAATATATAGTAAAAGTGGTAAAATCTAGGACATATCAATTTTGTTAGTTTTCTTCCATTTTTAATTTTACTTTTCTTAATTAAATTTAATTTTAACAGATGTCATCATCTGATCAGTATCAAACACGTGTCGCGATCTTATAAGTTACAATTTCGCTTATGTGTTGCGCTCTCGTCGACGCATCTAACTTTATATAGTAAGGATAGAAAATGACCCGAACTACGTCTTTGTATGTTTTTTATAGATTTGTTTGCTATTTTAGTACGAACAAAATGGTATCATGAAAGTTTTTGTGATTTTGTTGATCCAACAAAAATTTATATGTTTACCAAATATAAACTAGATAAAATGAAAAATTGATCTCTTTCACTTTAAGTGTTTATGTTATTTAAAATTCAGAATTTATTCACGTGAAGTTTAAATATATACACAAAATAAATACATATTTTAGCTGTTGGCGAATTGTATTTTTAGTTATCTTTTAGCTTTTTCCTTACCAATAAATTTAAAACTAATTCGGTATAATTTTTGCATATGTTTGTGCATATTTTGTTTTCTTCAAAAACTCTTGGATTCATCAATTATTTAGAATTTTATAATACCAAAATGTTAATTTTTTAAATTCAAACACAAAACCTTTAAAAGTTAATTGTTTTTATTTTTTATTTATTTATGTTGCTTCTTTTTGTCTATTATTGTATGATTTGTATCTTCAAATCATACAAGTACAACTAAGGACTAACATTTTTTTCATACCAATTCAACCACTCACTCGAAAAATTATACGAAACAAAATTAAAACACCAAAATGTCTTTTCCAATTTTAAGTGCATTGCATAAGATGATATATTTTATCAATTGGTTTAATATAGTTTTGAGCTAGTAAAATTTTTAATAGGTAACATAGACAAATGCAAAAGTACAGCGGCAAGAAATCGAAGACGGTAAAAACAAAATATTGATAAACTTCACTCAATAATGCTGAATTTTTCTTTAGTTATTAATTTAATTAAAAAAATTATACAATAATTAATAGAAGTGAAAATCTTAACTTCGTGCGGCACCAAAACCTAGTTTCTTTTTTTAGTGCATCTACGTTTCTTTTAAATAAATCATCTCAAACTATTAAGCAAAATAAAAGTTTACATTCTGGCTATTTACAAAAATATTTTGGTTTACATAAAGTGACAAAAACATTGTTAGTAGGACATGAAACTCTTCTTTCGTTCGTTCTAGCATAGGTTTGCTCAACTTTTCTAGATCAAACAAAAACAAATTTTGTAACTAATTTTTAACCACGACCATCGAAATACTCTACTTCACATCATTAGAAATAACCATTACAATATTAGCATGTTTATTAAAGTTAGAAACTTTTTGAGAAATATAACTTTTGAAATGCCACTTTTCAAAAATGCTATATTTTCAAAATTTTTACAAATATGCCGTTTTTTAAAAATTATTTATTCATTATATCATTTATGTTTGGGTTAACTATGTTATCTTAGGATTTAATTTTAAAGGTTTAGAGGCTGTTAGGGGTCAGAATTTTTTTTAAAGTTTTAGAATTTTAAGATTTTGGCTTTGAAAATTCATAATTAGTGATATATTTGCAAATTGACAATCTATAGTGGCATTTTTCAAATTGTACAACCAAAAATGGTATTTTTGCAATTGTCCCTTGAAGTTAACACATTATTTCACTTCTAAGAGAATAATTTTCATTTAAAAAAAAATACATATTCTTCTCCAAAACTTAGTTAGATTCTTGATGTGTTGACAATGAAATCACATCAACAAAATCCTAAAAATTGATCTGGGCTACGCCTGGGTATTTTGTTTATAGATTTGTTTGTTATTTTAGTATAAATAAATTGGTATCATGAAAATTTTGTAGATTCAACAAAATTTTATATGTTTATCAAATATAAAATAGATAAAATGAAAAATTGATCTCTTTCACTTTAAGTGTTTGTATTGTTTAAAATTCAAAATTTATTCTGGTGATATATATATATATACAAAATAAATACACATTTTAGTTGTTGGCGAGATATATTTTTAGTTATCTTTTAGTTCATTCTTTACCAATAAATTTAAAACTAATTCAGTATAATTTTTTGCATATGTTTATGCATATTTTTCTTCTACAAAAACTCTTGGATTCATCGATTATTTGAAATTTAATAATACCATAATTTTAATTTCTTTAGTTCAAACACAAAATCTTTAAAAGTTGATTGTTTTTATTTTCTCTTTTATATATATTCTTTTTGTCCTCATGAAATGAATTAGGATATGACAATTAAGACAATTACTGATTTTAAATGATTTAAGATCTATCTTTAAATAGTATTTTAAAATATTTTGTTAATTCAACAGGTTATTAATTAAAACTTAAATATTTATTTTAATATTTTTAATGTGTTTACCCACGTATTAACGCGGATCCTAATCTAGTATATTATAAGACATGGAAATTAATAAACCGGTCCTATTCCTTTTCAAATATTTGCTAATCTTTTTGGGGCAATTACAAAAATGTCACTTTTTGTGTGCACATTTGCAATAATACCACTTAAGATGTCCATTTACAAAAATGCCACTAATTATATATTTATAAACCTTATATCTTAAAATTCTAAACCCTAAAAAATGTTTTGACACCTAAAACCCTCTAAACACTCAAAATTAAACTCTAATAGAACATAATTAACCCAAACATAAATAATATAAAAAAAAATAATTTTAAAAAAGTGTCATTTTTGTAAAAATTTCAAAAGTGTGGTATTTTTATAAAGTGACACTTAAAAAATGGCATTTTTTTAAATTTCTCAATCTTTTTAGTTTGGCGTCCCATATTATTTGCTCATTCGATTCTTCACGAGTGAAACTTTCCTAATATATGTGTTCAGAAACAAAAAAAAAAATCATTAATATAAGTAAAATATTCGAAATTTTGTGAAAATCTCTCCCGACCGTTCGGAGATTACTTCGCCGTTGTGCCTGAACTGAAATTTATATATTTATATTAAAAACGAATTTTTTCTAAAAAATGCTCCGATGCCGGGAATCGAACCCGGGTCTCCTGGGTGAAAGCCAGATATCCTAACCGCTGGACGACATCGGATTTTAATTAAGGATTCTACATAATCATAATAGACCTTTCAAATAAGTAATTTTTTTTTTTGGGGTAAATTAAGAGCATACAAATAGTGTTGTTCAACTACGCCAGTTTAAATCAAATCATTGTTTAACAATTTCCTGTTGACTGAGTACGGACTGTGTTTAGCTAAGTAAATTTGGTTTGTCTTTCGTAAATTGATATTTCCTAGTTTGTTTTTCAGTATATAGTTTACCACTTTACCTTCACTTTTAACACCAAAATCCGGAAAAAAAAATCTCTATGAATGTAGTTTTGAGCCAAAACAGATTTCAATTACAAGAAGAAGAAAAAAAAGTCGATGTGATTTATTTATACACACGCGCAAGTTAAGGTTGGTTTATAACGTCATGTATATGGTAACTATGTTAATGCATAAATAAATCAATATAATGAAATTCTAAACGTTCATAACCTCATAATCTAGCAAAGTAAATTTTGGAAGATTTCCTAGGACATCAGTAAAGTTACAACGTCGTGTTTACGAATCACACTCTTAAATACAAAAATAGCTCACTTTCATAACCTCATAATGATATATATATAATATCTTATGAATGTGACAAAAAATTCACTAGCAATTAAAAAACACATGCATATATACACACGGCAAAAGAAGAAGAAAAAACATTCTATTAAATTGAAATAAGATCAAACTTATCTAAACTATAAAATTTTATACGAATAGTTAAATTAATTATCTAGATTATTCCTATGATTGATGTAAGCATGGTTTCATATCTTCGATGATATATTTTGTCATGGATCAATCATCGCTCACTGATTGAGCTGCGTCTGCGTCTCTGGCGTTTGCGGCATTTGAGCGGTTTCTACGGTTGCAAAACGGTGAACCTCGTCATGTAACTGTTGTAACTGCTGAGCCGTTAATTGACCCCCATAATTAGCCGTAGTAGGCATCATCATAGGATTGTGATGGTTTTGCTGATACGTAATCGGAGGAGGTGGCTCGAGTCTAGTGTAATTGGCGAGCTGGTTCTTGGCGATTTGGATTTGGTCTTGAAGGTACTTAAGCTGACGTTGGAGGAGGTAAATGTAACGAGTGCAACCATAGACAGGGTCACGGATACAAGCTTGTGCCTCGAAAGCGAGCGAGTTCATAGCATCTTGTCTCTGGTTTGGGTGAATATCTTTGAGAAGTGAAGCAACGTGGCTAGCTCCGAATACCTTGTGGACCGCTGCGTAGTTGTCTTGTTTGTTCACAGGGAAGTAAGGCGCAAATATGCAGTCTTCTGTGCATTTTCTCCTTAGGTACTTACACGCCGCGCATGGTGTTGACATTTTCTCCATGTCAAGATGACAAAATCTGATGCAAAAAAAAAAAAAAAAAAACATGACTTGTTTATTGTACGTATATAAGTTCTTGAAATCAAGCAAATAGTATGGTAGTCAAAATAAATGCATTGAGGAAAAGGTTTGATGTTTTTGAGTTGTGATTCGGTTAAGTTAGGGCATAGAATGATAGAAAGTTATAACTTAACCGAACCAAAATATTTTTTTTAACTTGAATTTGTTGTAACCGAAACGAATCAACCAAAGTTTCAATAAAATCCATAACTTTTTTCTCTCAAACTCGATTTTTTTTTCTTGTCTAAACCTATTTACGTTCAGAATCGTGGTTAGGTTAGATTATGTTGTACACTCAGATAAGGTAGGGAAGGCGAGAAGATGAAACACAAAACCTTGATCATGTATAGATAGATCTAAATCTATAAGTGAAAATCACCTGATTGATTTCTTAAACCTGACCTTGAGATTAGAGAATGAATTTAGATGAAATTAGGTATGTCAATTTCAATAAACTAAACTGAAACAAATCGGAGTTTATATGAATTTTTTTTATACAAGAAGCTTAAGTTAAAGGAAGATCAAATAGAGATTTAGCCATACCTAAACAATACTTGTCCAAGATCTCTCTCCTCTACGGCAAGTGTGTTTTGAGAAGGAAATCAACGGTTTCACTTAACTAGGTCAAATTTTCTCGCACGCAATTTTTTTATTTATATAGTAACAAAATAACCTAGCTAGTCAATCTATTTGAGTTTTTTTAGCGATTTTTTTAAGGGATTTAACCAATAAGGTTTTTTTTATTTTACTTGATTAGATTTTAATAAAGTAAACATTGTACATATGGGCTCAAAGATTAGGCCCATTTTTGTATATTAATAGTATGGGCTAAACTTATGGGTCCCACTCACTGGGCTGAAATTATTATCAATATTCGAATGGTGGTGTTTCGTCTCCGGAGCCATTGACCGATCTTCAGCTTCTCTCCCATGGCGGAATCAAGTTTCGAGTAATGCTTCTCCTTTTGTTTTCTATCTTATTGACGTCAATTTTAGCCATCCATTTCTCCAATCGTATATGTGTTATTTGATCTGATCGTCTCGCAGTTCCTTGGATGAAGATTATGCTGAGATTGTTGTTGTTCGTCATGGAGAAACATCTTGGAATGCGGAGCGAAAAATCCAGGTTAATTTCAATTCAACGATGGTTTTTTGTTATGATTAGTACCTTTAATTCCTCTTGATTTGAGATGTAAGAATCTTAGTTTAATTGGTTGCAGGGTCATTTGGATATTGAGTTAAACGATGCAGGAAGACAACAAGCAGACAGAGTATGTGTCCTCCATTTTTTAAACAATTTATCTTGTGGTTGTTGCTGTAACCTTGGCTTTGAATGATGATTGATGATGATGATGAAACTTTCTTTTTACTTCGAAAATAGGTCGCAGAGCGATTATCAAAGGAGCCTAAGATATCTTATGTGTACTCTTCTGATTTGAAGAGAGCCTTTGTGACTGCACAGATCATTGCAGCTAAATGCGGAAAGCTTGAGGTATTACCAAAAATCCATAGACATTCAAAAACATAGCTATGCGTCCTTTGATGAATCTGCTCCTAAAGTCTCCACCTTTGTCCTCTTTTTGTTTCGCTTGTAAGCATTTGGTTCTTGGTTCTGAAATAACCACTTTTATCTACTACATTCATATGGCTATCTAGACACCGTAGAGGCTCAACTGTGTATAATGTTATGCAGGTACTTACTGATCGTGATTTGCGAGAAAGACATTTAGGGGATATGCAAGGTCTTGTGTATCAAGAAGCTTCGAAAATTCGCCCGGAAGCTTACAAGGCCTTTTCATCAAACCGCACTGACATTGATATTCCAGTAAGATATTAGTTTATAAACCAAGAAGCTTAGTATATGAATGATGTTTGGTTGCTTAATTCGACTAAAATTTTCCTCGTTTATACGAATGAAGGGTGGAGGTGAAAGTCTTGACAAACTTTACGATAGATGTACATCCGCATTACAGAGAATCGGCGACAAACACAAAGGTTTGTTCTTCTTTCTCACAAATCATATTATTTAGTACTCACTCAACAGTCAACACATAGGTTCTTCTTCTAAGTATTGGTTTTTTTGGCTTGCTTTTGTGGTGATGATGAAGGTGAAAGAGTAGTAGTAGTGACTCATGGAGGTGTGATTCGATCACTATACGAAAGAGCTTGTCCAAGTGCAAGAAAAGTTGAAAAGATACTGAATAAATCGGTTAATGTGTTCCGGTTATTCGACGGAGACAAATGGACAATCCAAGTTTGGGGAGATGTGACTCATTTGGACCAAACCGGTTTCTTACAATCCGGTTTTGGTGGTGACAGAACCTCTGGTTAGATTCAGTGCCACTGAGCTTTTATGTAATTTAAGTTTGACTCCATAACTTACTTCTGTTTCGCATTTTGACCTCATAACTTTGAGATTATCCCAAATTAAACAGTCACTAGATTTTAATCCACGCAAATGTGGGATTAAATCATTAAATATATTTTTAATCGAATTTAATATTTATACGTGTATTCTAATATTTATAAACGTACAAAATGATATATATTGTGCATAAATATAATGAAGTTAAATTTTGATCAAACATAATATATTTGTTATTTGTTATTTTTAATTTCTCTCATCTATTAAAAATAATCATGAATTTTTGTTCCTGAATAATCTAATCCCGTGTTTGATTCAGATCAAAATATATAGTAGTTATTGAAAAAAAAAAAGATATTTTCAAATATTTTCTATATTGCTTAAATAAAATTTTGTATATTAGTTACCATATATTTGTCATTAAAAATTTGTAATAATTTTTATTAAAAAAAAAAAGTTTCGTAAAATCCTTTTTAGATTGACATATATGATTTTTTACTTAGTCTCTATTTTATTAATACAGAGAGGATTGGGAGGATTGGTAAAGTGAAATTGCTATAATTCTCTCAACAGTTTCGTATAGTCGGAGGATATATGGTCCACTATTTACATTGAATCTAACGCCTCTGTTAATTTTAAAATTGATTATAATCATCGTTTCCTAGTAAAATAAACCAAAAGTATTGTGTATATTTTAAGACAAAAAAAAATTAGTTTTAAAGAATGAGTCGTCTGATCAATTTGGACTTCTGACAACTAATAAAAAAATGTTGCTAATCAAGCCGAATAATAGACGATTGACTTAACAAAATTAAGGAAGTTTTTTTCCAATGAGTATGTATACGTCTGAATAATCCGGTAATTAATATTTTGCCACAGAGAGAAATACGTTTGAAGATGAAATAATTTTCTTTTACTAAACAAAATATACGTGACATTGAACAGTGGAAAATAATTAATATTGGAAATGAAATAAGATTCTGAAAGGGGACCAAATCTTTGGTGACCCAAATATCTCTATTTAAGATACAGTGTTGGAGTCTGTGAATAGAAAACATTGAACAATGAAGTGTTTCGTTAACTTGACTGAACTATAATAAACTAAACTAGTTAACTTAACCTTGAATAAAAAAACATTGGGATCATTAAAACTTGTCTTTTTTCTTGGAGATTGAGAAAAGATATCGTATTTACGAAATTACCCTCTGAGTCCCACTTTGATTTTGGCGCCATCATTATCAAAAAAAGGAAAAGGAAGAAAGGTAGGTTGAGTCCATTTTGACCATTGGCCCCCAGGGCTCTTTCTGATTTTGGCGGCAATGGCTAAAGGGTAAAAATGTCAAAAACAGAACAAAGTAGAGATGTGTTATTTTCCTAAGCTCCATGATTGTCATCATTAGGAGAATATGAGTGTCATGTTGTTGCTTTCTTTCATCGGACTTTTTTTAGTGATATGTTGTTGTCTTCTTTTAGTGAAGTCTAGATTATTTTCTCGAGTTGGTATGTGAAAATTATAGTGTTTTTACTAAAACTGTATATTAGTTTAAAATGTGGAAAAATATTTTCCATCAGATGACTTACATAGAAAAATAAATAATTATGTGTTCGCGCTTCTTTTAAAAGGTAGTCGACAAAAATATTTAAACTATGTGGTGGAATATGATGAATACTAAATTCAACAAAAATATTATGAAAAATGTCAAATTATCCTATTCTAGTTGGGAAAACAATCAATTTACTTGATTTTTCAGTCATCTTTACTAAAAGCATATATAGCAACCCGTCTCAAACTTCTCAATTCGGCAATACATTGTCCAATTTTGTTTTTTTGTTCTAAACACATTGTCCAAATAAATAAGTTCATCCAATTCAACATGACAAGAAGATAAGCTTCGTCTACATCCTTGTCCACGAGGCAGCATGTTAGTCAACTTACAAGCTATTTGTCGATCTTTAAGGCGTCGATTTGGCAAGACGGGCGAGGGAATGTAGAACCACGTTAGGCACCACCTTATTCGTTATCTCCCCCTTTCGAGATTTGTAATACCACGTCATCTTTTTCCCCAGTTCGCGCTCCTTCAACTTTTTGTTTTGATGAGAACTAGTTATAAAAAGGTTGTATTCAATCTTCTATTTATGAAGATTTGGAGTAATTTGTATTAAAACGACGAATCATGTGTTATTGAAACATGAATTTTTAAAAAAAATTCAAAATCTAGTGTTATTGAACTTATGATTTTAAAATCCATGTTTTCTCTATGTAATTATGTACATAAAATCCAAAAAAGTTCTTAATTGCAAGTCTAACAAGCTGAAAGTAAAAATTATAGTGGTTACAATAAAAATTATTTTTCATTTTTTTTCTTGATCCGAGATTATTCCCTAGATTTTCTAAGAAAATTATATTACGTATATCAGTGATGTAAATGATGATGTAATAAAAAAAACTTTCTGTTTGTACTGAAACTGGTTCTATTGAGAGAGAAAAACATTACAAACGTTAGGAAACTAATGAAAAGTTTATTTCATAGGAGAACAAAAAAAGACCATAAATAGAAGAAGAAAATGCAACAGTAGAGCGGAGACGTGGAAGACGAGAATAAAAAGGGTGGCCATATTTTATCATTGCGATGCACCATGCCATAAAATCATTAATCTATATATCACTTTGTAAAAAAATTTCCTCCACCATATTATCATACGATTTTTGCGAAGTTGACTTTGGGATTTAAGTGGAATATCTATTAGATTAAATTTTGTTCTCCCGTCTTTTAATGAGGAGGCACAAAATTAAATAAAGGGTAAAAGTCCATTCATAATTCTTGGATCTTGTTACCATTTATTTTCTCATATAGCTACATTAAATTTATAGTATAATCCTACAAATTAATGATTTATTTATTAGAAGAAACAAATGATAGGTTCATGGATTTTAAGATTAATTTGTGCCACTAACTATTCACATTGACTACGTGATCTGGACCTTTGGTCATCTATTACATTTGGCACACAAGTATAATTTTAATTTTGTTTTTTACTATATTTCTTTGATTGTTGTTCATTGATGTCACAAATGGATCCCAAGTTGTATTAATCACGTACAACTTTTATATACACGTTTACATATCGAATCACTACATTAGTTATCCTTGAATAAAAGCACAACATTTTAGTTTTTTTGCTAAATACTTTAAAAAGATTGTAGATTCAAACTTTTTCCGTTTGAATCTGCCATTCATAGTTATTATAAATAATAGTTGAAAAAGCAATCACAATCACAAACTCAAACTTAAACACTAACAATCAAATCCTGACTATATGGATCTATAAATTAAGAGGTTTCTTTGGACTACATGAAAAGTGTTTCAGTTGGATAGAAGATTTACAAATAAAGGGAAAATACATCCAAACATGGTAACCAAATGATGCTCATTTTAATAGGGAAATACAAAATTCATCAAACATATATCATATTGGCCTAATGAATATGTTTACCACTACGTGTGCATGCATTTGATAATTTAAGAATACGAACATAAGTGGGTAAAAAAATGAATATGTTTACCACTACGTGTGCATGCATTTGAAATTTTGATAATACGAATATAAGTGGGTAAGAAAATGATAGCTAGCTGCAGAATTTGAATTGGCTTCTCAATATGTCGGACGCAATAAGCAAACGAAGCAAGTTTCATTTCATCATGAGTACTTATCCTATACGAACATTTACAGATAACATAATCATTAGTTTTTAATTTCAATAATCTTGATTAGTCACATGAAACTTCAAATTTGAATCATAATCTTCCGCCTATAACGTAGCTGAGATTGTTAAAATTGTCAAAATCTAGTTGTTATATAGTACATAAATTTTAATTTTTGTTCTACGTGAGAAGCTAACGTCGTTGACCATAACGAATTCAATTGCTGACGTGTCTTAAATGATTTGGTGGACCGAGAAAATAATAATAGGATGTATTTGTAATGACGATTATACCCTTGAGGGGAAAATAGAGTCCCACACCACATATCCAAATGGCAATTGCGTTAATTAAGGAAAGAACAAACCTATCCTATATTACTACTATTTGTCATTAGTTAATATTTTTTCAGTTTTTAAATATTTGATGTTTTGAAAATAATTGTTTTTAAAATGTTGATATTTTACCGTTTTTATAAAGTTTTTATCAAATAATGAAGATAAATTGTGAATTTCAAAATATATTAATTGATTTTATTGAATTATTATTAGATAAAAATTATAGAAAATTATTTAGCACAAAAAAATAATATATTTATAATTAAAAATTAATATATTTTTAATATATATAAAAATTTTAGAAAATCAATTACTTTCTCGATTCAATATGTATGATGTTTTAAAAATTTTGCATATATTAAGAAAACATATTAATTTTGAACTATTAATATTTTATTTTTTGTATTAAACAATTTTCCATAAATTTAAACCAATAATAGTTTAATAAAATAAATTAATGTGTTTTAATTTACAATTTATCATCATTAATTCTTAAAAACTATATTAAAAATTGAAAATATCAATTAATGTATTTTATAGTTTACAATTTATTATTATTAATTTTTAAAAATTATATTAAAAATTGAAAATATTATATATTTAAAATAAATTTTTTTTTAAAACATCGTATATATTGAAATGCTGGGAGTATTGAGAAACAGAGGAAATAATTATTTAACGAGCTGGTCCATCACCACACTTATATTGGGTCCCACTTTACCCACCACCTCTCTGTTCCTCCTTACGTCGACCTCCTACTATTATTACATCACATTTTCTTACACCTCTCTCTACTCATTTTTATTTATTTTTTAGTAGTATTCAAATTGATAAAAAAATGTTTTTGGATGATAAAATAATTTTTTTTGGTCGAAAATGATAAAATAGTTTGGAATTTTAGTTTCACAGTATAATTTTTTTGGGGAGTTAGATGAGTGACAGTTTCTATCTAGTTTTCTTCCTTCTCTTTTTGAGACCTTTTAATCTACTTAAAATCACAACTTATTCATATTTGTTTAGATAATTCATGTGCTAAAACAATGGAAATACAGATACACTAACAAGTTTGAAGTGTTAACTAAAAAAAAAGATCAGATGAACATCACTAGAAAGGGATCTAAGAACCAAAAAAATAGTTTAATGAGTGAACAAAACAAAACGCTAATTCGAGTTAAATCCATAATTATGTTTGGATAAGTCACTATAATTAGCGGCCTTACCATAAAGGTTATCTGAATTGAAAAATCTTTATGCACATTGAAGAGTTGGCAGGATTTTAAATGCATCTGTATATGTATAATAATACAATACCCTGTCAATGTCTATTAAATAAGTACAATTAATACTCCTCTCTCAAATACCTTTATTCAAATAAAACTATATAGTAGTTAATGAAGTTAGTTAGACTTTATTTTCTTGATTTTGATAATTCCAAAATTTATATACTTTCATTACAAAGTACACTAAAACATTATCATCGCCGTAAGGATAATTCACACACTATTTAAAAACGGGAAATTTTCACCAAATTCTCCTATTTTCTAGTTTGGTCTTTGTCTTATTTATATATACACGTATTTATTATGTCACCAAGAAAAATATTTGTTTGTTCACTAGTAGTAGCGTAAGCTGCGTAACGAATTAAGTAAATTAGATTAACAATTTAATAACACTAGTTAATTGTAATTAGTAGTTGTTCTTTTAAAAAGCGAACGTATCGTCGTTTCTCTTTTTAACTCATTCTCTTTGGATCCAAATCTTTCGCTTTGGAATTCGCCATAGACAAAGGATAGACAATTCCAAAGAAGAAGAAGCAAAATTACAATTTCAGTTCCCAAAAATATAAAATCGAAAGGAGAGAGAGAAAATTTGTTTTTTTTTTGTTTGTAAGATTTGAAAGTTCGAAATTTGATTTGTGGGTTTTGTTTGTTTCGATTCGAAATGTTACTCTTGAGATTCTGATCTGTGTAATGCGAGAGATTCTTTGATGGGTCTCTGTACTTCGAAATCTCCAAATCCCGACCGAATTCCGGCACAAAATAGTCCTCTTCCGTCTTCCGAATCCGTCAAGCCTCCTCCATCTTCAAGCTCCGGAGGAAACCCTAATGTCGTCGACGGCGATCAGTCTGTAGCCAACAATGAGGGGAAGAAATCTCCGTTTTTCCCCTTTTATAGTCCGAGTCCAGCTCACTACTTCTTCTCCAAGAAGACTCCGGCGAGATCTCCGGCGGCTAGTGGAAACTCTACGCCTAAGCGATTCTTCAAACGACCGTTTCCTCCTCCGTCTCCGGCTAAACACATCAGAGCTGTTCTCGCGAGACGGCACGGCTCCGTGAAGCCGAATTCGTCGGCGATCCCTGAAGGTAGCGAAGCGGAAGGAGGTGGAGTTGGTTTGGATAAAAGCTTTGGATTCTCAAAGAGCTTCTCCAGTAAGTACGAGCTCGGTGACGAAGTTGGTCGTGGTCATTTTGGATATACTTGTGCTGCTAAGTTTAAGAAAGGTGATAACAAAGGACAACAAGTCGCTGTTAAAGTTATTCCCAAAGCAAAGGTTTGTGATTTTGACGAGATCTGTTAGATTAGAGATGATAATTTGCTTGCAAAGCTTTACAATTTTGGTTTATGTTTTGTGTTAGATTTGTTCTGTTGTTCTTTGGTTTGATTGTTTTGTTGTTGTTGTTGTTGTGTGTAGATGACGACGGCTATTGCCATTGAAGATGTGAGGAGGGAAGTGAAGATATTGAGGGCTTTGTCTGGTCATAATAACCTTCCTCATTTCTATGATGCATATGAGGATCATGATAATGTCTATATAGTCATGGAGTAAGCTCTCTTTTGCTCAGAATTTTTACTACAAAAATCAAGCATTGAAAATGCTTGACAAGTGTTTTTATGTTTTTTGGATTAGGTTATGTGAAGGAGGAGAGCTTTTGGATAGAATACTTTCAAGGTAAAGGGAACTAGGATTGTTCTACTAGTAGTATTCGGGATCGTTTTTATTGAACTTGCTGGTGTTTTTTTCTGTGCAGAGGTGGGAAGTACACGGAGGAGGATGCAAAGACTGTTATGATACAAATATTGAATGTGGTTGCGTTTTGTCATCTCCAAGGTGTTGTACACCGAGATCTCAAACCCGAGGTGCTAAAAACTTTCTACTTCTTCTTATAACAATTTGATGTTTCTTGCGATCTTAATGTAGTTGACTTAAACTGTTTGGATCAGAATTTTCTTTTTACCTCAAAAGAAGACACCTCTCAATTGAAGGCAATAGATTTCGGTTTGTCAGATTACGTGAGACCAGGTAAAGCTGCTGTCTGTATATTTAGATTTCAGAGTCTAGAAACCAACATTGTTCATATCCTTTGACAATCCCATTTGCAGATGAGAGACTCAATGACATTGTTGGTAGTGCGTACTATGTAGCACCGGAAGTTCTACATAGATCTTACAGTACAGAAGCCGATATTTGGAGCGTTGGTGTGATTGTGTATATTCTATTATGTGGAAGCCGTCCGTTTTGGGCTAGGACGGAATCAGGAATCTTTCGTGCTGTTCTAAAAGCAGATCCGAGTTTCGATGACCCTCCTTGGCCTTTGTTATCTTCAGAAGCAAGAGATTTTGTAAAGCGGTTGCTAAACAAAGACCCGCGTAAAAGATTAACCGCTGCTCAAGCCTTAAGTAAGTATAGAATGCAATGTAAAATTGCTTGAATGCATACAAAATTGTTTGAATGCGAATAATTTGTAACATTTTTCATTGTTTTAGGTCATCCATGGATAAAGGACTCAAATGACGCAAAGGTTCCATTGGATATTCTGGTTTTCAAACTTATGAGAGCTTATTTACGATCATCGTCTCTTCGTAAAGCTGCATTAAGGGTGGGTGGATCAATTTGTCAGTATTTCTACTTAATGGGTACTTGTGTTTTTTTGCTTACCATTCGCCACTTCTTTCAGGCTTTATCAAAAACACTTACGGTTGATGAACTCTTTTATCTGAGGGAGCAGTTTGCTTTACTAGAACCTAGCAAGAACGGAACCATAAGTTTAGAGAACATCAAATCGGTAAATTGTCAATCTTTCGTTGTGCTTTAGGTTATTTTCCGCTTTGCTTTGGTTGTCATCATGACACTGGCTCGAATTCTCTTTGTTAGGCGTTGATGAAAATGGCAACAGACGCAATGAAAGATTCACGTATTCCTGAATTCTTAGCACAAGTAAGAACCTTTAATTGCATTATGTAATGTTTGAATCACACAATTTGACTTGGGATTTCATTTTTTTTTTTTTTTGGTGTTGGACTATCTGTAGCTGAGTGCTCTTCAATATAGAAGAATGGACTTTGAGGAATTCTGTGCAGCGGCATTGAGTGTTCACCAGCTAGAAGCTCTTGATCGATGGGAACAACATGCTCGTTGTGCTTATGAGCTTTTCGAAAAGGAAGGAAACCGACCCATCATGATAGACGAACTTGCTTCGGTCCGTCTTTTCATTAAAAACCCCTTTCGCCAAAAATCTGTTGCAAGTCTCTGAAATGCTCTTATTAACTAATCAGTAAAAACATATTTCAGGAACTTGGTCTTGGTCCTTCTGTACCGGTTCACGCTGTTCTTCATGATTGGCTTAGACATACCGATGGAAAGCTTAGCTTTCTGGGGTTTGTGAAATTGTTACATGGTGTGTCTAGCCGTACAATCAAAGCTCATTAGAAGGGTTTTGGAAAGTTCCAGGTGATATGTACGAGAGATCTCTCTCTCTCTCTCTCTCTCTCTCTCCTGAGAGCCCCTTCTTTGGACCAAGAACTTTGCTGATTGATGGGGTTTTGGCTTTTGTGATGAAAAGCTGAGAAGAAAAGAAAAAAATAGTGTAGCTATAAAAAAAGAGGTGTGTGTTAGTTTGTAGAGGATGAGAATATTTTTCCAAACTTGGTAACTTGTGACGACGATTGATGATGCTTCTGACATTACTTCTAGATTTGGTTTTTTTTGACACAAATCTTGTTTTCTGATTGTTTCTCTATGAAATTATTTCCAAAAAATGATAAATTTATAAGTCTTGAAAAAAGCATCTAAATTATACCAAAAGATCATGGACATATTTTCATATAGAAATGGATCATTTTGTAGTCCGTTTGGGTTAATGGATGTTCCTAATCCTAACAACAAACTGTATATATATATATATATGATAACGTGATAACGTGGATTCTCTCTACCTAGTTCCCATATTTGCCTTAGGATATAGATGTGTTTACATGATTTCACTTGAGGCAACAACATTCAATCAGAAAGCAATAACATTAAGATTTGACATCCATATGAATTTCGATACGATGAACATAAGAAATACCTCTTTATAAGTTTCATAAGTTTACGTTTTTCGGAATTTATACTAAGAATCTGCTTCCATGACTCCCAAACCTTGTAGGAAAGGAACTAAATCAACTTTGTAGCTTGTAAGTTCATTATTTTTGAACTAAATTATTTAACTAAGGAAACTCAACGAAGTGAGAAAACAAAATTATTTAAATTGAAGATTAGTAGACCAGAAAACAACAATTACTTAGAGGTGGTGGTGATTCACACGATTAACGAGAATATTATCAACAGTTGGTTCTAGATAACCTAAGAGATTATAGATCGAGAAGTCCAAATTTTCACGGTTTATCAAAATAAAATAAAAATGAGAGTGTTAATTTAATTTAATTTTTTTTTTCCAACAGATGTTGTTTTCTAAGAGTTAGACGCTGCGGTAGGAGCAAGCGATCAAGAAAAAACATGTAATCATAATCTGCTTTTGACACAAATATATTATATGTGTTATAAAAAGAAAGGTATAATTTATCATTTCGATAAATGAGAACAAAATATTATACCCGGTAAAGAACGGGATACTGATGAAATGAAAATTGAGAGAGAATGAAAGATTTGCTATTTCTTCTTATTGAAGTTATGAATTGTGTGTTCTTACAAATGAAGGAAATGCATCATTTATATAGAAGAGGAAAAGCATAAGTTAGTGTTTGGGAGTAGGTAAATGGGCTCCATATAATGGAATGTTATATAGTGAAATGCATTTAACTATTATAACACTCCCCCTTGGAGACCAGTTTTACTATGTTTCTTGACTCGTGTCTTTTGTTGCCTCGTTAAAAATCTTTCTAGGAAAACCCATTGGGAAAAACCTTAGAAGGACAAAAAGAGTGCAACTAGCATGCTCCCCCTCGAGTGATCAAGTTTATAGATTTCGCCGATGGCGCATTCCAATGTCATATATATGCTTCTTGAACACCGAGGTAGGTAGTGATTTCGTGAAGAGATCTGCAGCATTGTCGCATGATCGGACATATCTTACTTCAATGTCTTTATTCTTCTCAAGCTCTTGGGTGTATGAGAAGAACTTTGGAGGGATATGTTTGGTTCTATCACTTTTAATATATCCTTCCTTTGTTTGGGCGACGCATGCGGCATTATCTTCATATAATATTGTCGGCTCCATATTTACAAGTAATCCACTGCATGATCGAATGTGTTGATATATTGACCTTAGCCATACACATTCTCTACTTGCTTCATGGAGTGCAATAAGCTCAGCATGATTTGAGGAAGTAGCTACAAGCGTTTGCTTTTGGGAACGCCAGGATATAGCGGTGCCTCCGACCGTGAAAACGTATCCTGTTTGTGATCTCGCTTTGTGCGGATCTGACAAATATCCTGCATCTGCAAAACCAACCATTTGGCTATTTGGATTTTTAGGGTAAAACAATCCTAAATCAATCGTCCCTTGAAGATATCGGAAAACATGTTTAATCCCATTCCAATGTCTTCGTGTAGGGGACGAGCTAAATCTTGCCAAAAGATTAACAACAAATGATATATCAGGCCGAGTACAATTCGCAAGATACATGAGGGCTCCGATTGCACTTAGGTACGGTACTTCAGGACCAAGTATCTCCTCATTTTCTTCATGTGGTCGAAATGGATCATTTTCGACATTTAGTGATCTAACGACCATGGGGGTACTCAATGGATTTGCCTTATCCATATTAAATCGTTTTAGCACTCTTTTGGTATATGTAGATTGATGTACAAATATACCATTTTGAGAATGCTCAATTTGTAAACCAAGGCAGTACTTTGTCTGTCCGAGATCTTTCATTTCAAATTCCCCCTTTAAATATTCTGAAGCTTTCTGTATTTCTTCCTGAGTTCCAATTATATTTAGATCATCAACATAGACCGCAATAATCACAAATCCTGATGTTGTTTTCTTGATGAAAACACATGGGCATATTGGATTGTTCACGTATCCTTCTTTTGTTAAATGCTCACTGAGACGATTATACCACATACGTCCAGATTGCTTTAGTCCATATAATGATATTTGCAATTTGATTGCACATAATTCTTTGGGTTTGGAACTTAATGCTTCTGGCATTTTAAACCCATCAGGGATTCTCATATAGATATCCGTATCTAATGATCCATACAGATAAGCAGTAACAACATCCATGAGACGCATCTCTAGATTTTCGCAAGCGGCTAGACTCATCAGGAATCTAACCGTTATTGCATCCATGACAAGAGAATAGGTTTCCTCATAATCTATCCCAGGTCTTTGAGAAAAACCTTGAGCCACAAGACGAGCTTTATATCTCGTAATCTCATTATCCTCATTTCTTTTCCGAACGAAAACCCATTTATATCCAACCGGTCTTACATCTACAGGTGTAAGTACAATCGGTCCGAATACACTTCGTTTGTTTAACGAATCAAGTTCGGTTTGAATGGCTTCTTTCCATTTTCTCCAGTCATCCCTCTTTTTACATTCATATACGGACTGAGGTTCTGAATCTTCGTTTTCTTCATTTATCTCTTTTGACACAAGATATGAGAAAACGTCATCCACAATAACCATCTCATTTCGATTCCAAACTTTTTCGTTATGAATATAGTTGATAGAGGTCTCATGGTTTTCTTTAGGTTCATGATGTTCCACATCATCATTCGTTTCTTGATGTGATTCTTCCAAAGTATTTTCAGCTACTTTGGGAACATCAACCTTTTCAATTTCCCTTTTCTTCCTAGGGTTTTTATCTTTAGAACCAACAGGTCTTCCACGCTTCAGGCGTGTCCTAGATTCTCGTGTATCATCTGCTCTTCCAGATTCTGCAGGAATCTCAATTCGAGCAGGAACATTTGCAGCTGGAATGTGCGACTTAGTTACTGTCTTAGTATCTGCAAAAGCATCTGGTAACTGATTCGCTATACTCTGCAAATGCATAATTCGTCGAACTTCCAGTTCGGACTGTTTCGTAGGAGGATTGAGATGTAATAAAGATGGCACACTCCACCTTATATCCTTTCCTACTTGTTTGTTTTCTCCCCCTAGAACTGGGAATCTTTTTCATCAAAATGGCAGTCGGCAAACCGTGCTGTAAAGACATCACCAGTTTGAGATTCTAAGTATCTTATAATAGATGGTGAATCATAGCCAACATATATCCCTAACCTTCTTTGTGGTCCCATCTTTGTACGTTGTGGGGGTGCTACAGGCACATACACCGCACAACCAAAAATCCTTAGATGAGAAATATTTGGTTCATGACCAAATACTAGTTGTAGTGGGGAGTATTTATGATATGCACTTGGTCTTACTCGGATAAGTGCTGCTGCATGTAAAATAGCATGTCCCCATACAGAAGGTGGGAGTTTTGATCTCATGATCAAGGGTCTTGCAATTAATTGCAGACGTTTAATTAATGATTCAGCCAAACCATTTTGTGTATGAACATGAGCTACAGGATGTTCAACATCAATCCCGGTTACCATACAATAATCATTAAAGGCTTGAGATGTGAATTCACCAGCGTTATCTAGTCTAACTCTTTTAATTGGATAATCAGAAAACTGAGCCCTTAGTTTGATTATCTGAGTTAGAAATCTCGCAAATGCCATATTTCGAGATGATAATAGACAAACGTGTGACCATCTACTGGATGCATCAATTAACACTATAAAATAGTGGAATGGTCCACATGATGGATGTATTGGTCCACATATATCGCCTTGAATTCGTTCAAGAAATTTTGGTGATTCTTTATCAACCTTTGTTGGGGATGGCCTTATGATCAATTTGCCAAGAGAACATGCAACACATGTCTTTCCATTCCCCTGATATACCTCCTGGATTTTCAGTGGGTGACCATGTGAGTTCTCTATGATCTTTCGCATCATCGAAGTGCCTGGATGACCAAGGCGATCATGCCATAATGTGAAATCTTCTGGATTTCGTTTGATTGCTAAATACGACTCTATCGTATTTATGTATGTATGATGCAAACCAGAAGAAAACTTTGGTATTTTCTCTAGAATTTGCTTTTCTCCTGATTTATCAGAAGTAATGAGCATATACTTCTTTCCATTCTCAGTTACGGACTGAGTGTCAAAACCTTGAAGATATATGTCATTAAAACTCAACAAATTCCTTCTAGAATTCGGAGAAAACAATGCATTATTTATGGAAAACTTTGTTCCATTCGGTAATGTAAAGTTGGCTTTACCAGTTCCTTCAATCAAGTCTGCAGGACCCGATATTGTATTCACAACGATTTTCGTTGGTTTTAAATCAGAGAAATATTTTCTATGTCTCAGAATAGTGTGCGTTGTTCCACTATCTGGTATACAAATTTCTCTAATATTTTCTTTGGATATCATTCCGTTTGTTTTGCTTTCCATTTCCTGTGATCAAGATAGACACCGATAAAAGAAGAATAAATTTTATTCATTAAAAGAAAAAGAAAAAAAACACACTATAATTATATATTAAATTGTTGTTTGAAAACAACATTATTTTTCTAATAACGGAAAAACATAATATTATACAAGACATAGGCAAAGACTATTCAGTAGTCTTATTACAAGCTTTTATACATCCGCAATGTCAGTCATTTGGATATCATCATCCTCAAAATCTGAGGCGTTGAGATGTGTATCACCTTCAGGGTGTTCCATCAGGTTCACTTCCTTTCCTTTACCGTTGACTGATTCTTGGTACAATTTACAAAGGTGCATAGGAGTACGACACACTCGGGACCAATGGCCTTGGCATCCACATCTGTGGCAAACGCCTTCACGCTTCTGGGTGATATTGCCTTTATGTCCTTTCCCTTTGGATTGTCGTTCAGGCCGGACCCATTTGAATGACCGTCCTTGTGGATTATAGAATCTCCCACGACCACGACCACGATTGAATTGGCCACCACGACCACGATTAAATCGGCCACCACGACCCTGATTGTTTTGACCTCCTCTCCATTGATTTTCCGCATCTATTTTGCCATCCATTGCATTCACTTCAGGGATTGCAATGGTTCCTGCAGGTCGAGCATTGTGGTTTTTAATCATAAGCTGATTATTCTGCTCAGCTAACATGAGTGCCACAATCAGTTCGGAAAATCTTTTGTACTTGCAGTTCCTGTATTGTTCTGCAAGAACAAAATGCTCTTTGTGGAATGTCAGGTAAGTTTTTTCGAGCATTTCTGCTTCGCTCACAGGCTTACCACAATATTCCAACCGATTCACAATTCTTAATATGGCGGAATTATAATTATCCACCGTGTCAAAATCAAGAAATCTTAATTTTGACCACTCATCAAGAGCATGTGGGAGAGTTATTGCCCTTTGATTGTCAAATCTTTCTTTTAGAGCTTTCCACAACTCTACAGGGTCTTTTACATTCGCATAATCATGCGTTAGATTCTCATCTAGATGTTTTCTAAGAAAAGTAACCGCCCTTGCCTTTGCAGGTGCAGACGATTTATTTCCTTCTTTAATGGTGTCTACTATAGACTGAGAATCTAGAAAGAGTTCAGCATTTGTGGACCATGATATGTAATTTTCTCCAGTGACCTTGAGTGCTGGGATCTTAAGCTTTTCGATATTTGCCATTTGATTTTTAAAAATAAAACCGAAAATATTATTATTAGAAATATAACATGATTTTAGAAACCATATACATTAATTAAAATCGCAATTACAAAGAATATTAAAGCATAAACAAGTAAACCTATATTTATGATAAATTCTTCGCGAGTAAATTCTCCGGCAAAGAGACCATAAATCACGGTAAGAAATACACCGATAATAAAAATAAAAAACAAGCGAAACATTTTCTTACAAAATCGGAATTAAAATCTAAATCAATAAAAATTTGAAGGGGTGTTTGAAAGGGGATGAAATGATTGAATGATTTTGGAAGAGTGAAATATGGGTGTATTTATAGATTGAAAATACTGTTCATAACCGTTGGGAAAGCAAAATTTTGTGACCGTTGGGGGTCAAATCTTTGAGGAAAAATTAATCTGAAAATCTGTCATGAGCAATCTATTATATTTACCAGTTTTAGATAAAATATCAAATTTATAAATATGTGGTAAATATTTTATATAATAATCATAAAATATATATAACAGGAATTTATATAAACATGAATTTAATAACGGATTTATGGTGACAGAGTCATCCACGTTAATTAACAAATAAATAAATTATTAACATAACAGATAAAATTTCAGGCGGTTAAACCGACCATAAATAATTAAAACAGTAAATAAATAAATTATGGTGTGTGAAACAACCACAGATATAAATAATTAATCAGGCGGTTCAACCGTGCATAAATAACAGTAAATAAATAAATTATGGTGCATAAGCAGCCATATAAATAAATAAAATAGCAGGCGGTTCACCCGACCATAAATAATTAAAACAGTAAATAAATAAATTATGGTGTGTGAAACAACCACATAGAATTATTATGGAGGCGGTAGTCCGCACACCAAAGGGTACAATAAGTATGCATATGAAAATTGAGATTTTTAGAGTGATCGTGCTGATAACGTGTTATAAAAAGAATGGTATAATTTATCATTTTGATAAATGAAAACAAAATATTATACCCGGTAAAGAACGGGATACTGATGAAATGAAGATTGAGAGAGAATGAAGGATTTGCTATTTCTTCTTATTGAAGTTATGAATTGTGTGTTCTTACAAATGAAGGAAATGCATCATTTATATAGAAGAGGAAAAGCATAAGTTAGTGTTTGGGAGTAGGTAAATGGGCTCCATATAGTGGAATGTTATATACTGAAATGCATTTAACTATTATAACAATATGGAGATTAAAGTTGGAAGTTAATTACATACATGATGACTCTAATTGGTTGTTTTTTTCAACGACATCGACGATTCTACATTTCTTTCTAAAACAAGTCTCAACGACAAAGATGAAAGCTAGTTTTAAGTCGCTTGGCCATGTCGCTGCGACTCACTCCCGAACATGCTATTAACCTATAACCAGAAAAAAAAAAAACAATTTTCAGGGTTAATTAGGGGGAAAAAAAATATGAGGGTGTTAATTTAAGAAATTTTATTTTTCCCCAGCAGAATTATAAATATTCATTAAATAAAAGGATCACACTGTAATTACAACAGAGACTAGCGGATCCTGTTAAGGTGTGTCTCTCGGGGTCGGAGCTCCGACAATGTTCAAAGGTTCCTAAAAAAACAACAAAAAACCAAAAGCCATTTGCTTTTTTGAAATTTCACATGACGGAGGAGAAGGAGATCGTCGATATCTATAGCTCCGATGAGGAAGAGGAAGACGAAGAAGAAGATGATAATGATACCGATGATGAAGAGAGTAGTGAAGACGACGAAGACGATGACGATGATGAAGTAGATCGGAGTTTGAGGTATTTGCGTATTTCGCGTTGATCTATTTCCCGATTCATCGAATTTACTTTTTGATTGATTTATTGGATCAGTGGAGATGATAGCGAAGAGGATTCGAATTCGGATTCTGATGAGGAAAGCGATGATGACGAAAACTCTCTTGTGAATAAAGTCACTCGCCTGCTCAAAGGTTTTGTTTCGATTTCTTGCTGAGCTCAATTGGAATTTATTAAAACGTAACGAATCGTTGAATTAGATTGTGAATGGAGAGTCATAGAGGTATTCTTTTGGGATTTAGATGTTGTTCCTGAGTTTCTGTAACATAAACAAGATATGGATCATGAAAGGAATTTGTGAGCATTGTAGCCATTTTGTTTGTTCTATGTTCTATCCTTCTTGTTGTTGCATTTGTTCTAAGAGAAACACCTCTTTGTTTGCATCTATCTCTGTCCGATGATGGTGGAATTTCCGCGGTTATATGATGTCTTTTCTCGTGATCCTCTTACCCGCTTCTCAGGATAAAAAGATGGGCAGCTTATTAGTGATCATCTCCTTTTTGAGGTAATCATATACTCTTCCTAACCATGCTCTAACTTGATGCCGGAAATGTCGAAAATCTGTTTCGCAAAGGAGATTTGTTTTTGTGTTATTCGCACATTAGCTTCATCAGAGTGTTGTAACTTGGTTTAACGTACTGTCATTCGTCTACTTTCGCTCATTAAGGCAGTCAATATAAGAACACAATGGTAGCTCAAATATGTAATCGGAAGAAGAACTCAGACCTCTTGATCAAACACTTTATCATTACTCTTTTTTTTTGTCCGAAAAACGTAAGAATCTTTCAAGACTTTTGAATGTATAATTCTCTTGTTGACTTGATCATCATCATTCAATTCTGTGAAAAAAATAAAATGGACCCTGAAACATAGAGTAGCTCCTTGACGTGACAAGACTTAAAGGACGATTGTTTCTATTTTACCTTTAAGAGGGTCCCTTTTTTATTCTGTGATCGGATCTAATTATGTCCATTCACATGACTTGTCGGATCCTCTTTGTGTCCTGAATTTGAACACGAAGTCACTTGTACCCTTTTAAACTTAAACACCACAAGAAAAGGTCAAGCCTTGCCCGACAAGACCAAGAACCATCCCTAAAGTCACGCAAACTAAAAAACAAATGTAATGATAGGAGAGATTGATAGATCATTCACACCAATCATAAACTCAAGACAGTTTTAAAAAGTACTTAATTACATTCCACAATTGCAAGAATATACATACATACATGCCAAGGTCCACCAATTTTTTAGTTATTTTGTATTGCAAATAAGAGCCCAAATTTTTAGATTTATTAAAAATAGACCAATTTTTTTTTAAAAAATAAAAATTTTGTCCAGGCCCAAAATTTTTCGTTTTGGTTGTTTGAGCCGCCCCTGCATACATAACAAATTACAACACATACGCACCATATGATAAAAGAACATTGAATGAAATCAGAAACCCGAAGAATATAATCAATCATAGTTTTTAACTACTAGAATCTTGTGTTTGATGGTCGGATATCGAGTTCATGAGTCCAAGCTCTCCGGTCTTGAACATGGAGGTGCCAATATGTTTGAGCCAGTACATCAGGATCCATTCCCATCACTCCCGAGCTTTCGCCTTCGCCTTCTCCATCTTCGCCTCCTACGTTGAATGAGTGTTCTACGACCATTCCTCGAGGAGCCATGTTTATTTCTCTGAAATTACATTTTCCAAAAATTTTATCTATCCGATACTATTTATTTTCTTTAGATCTTGAAATGCTGAATGTGTCTATAGTGTGGACCGTTGTGGTGTGGGGACTCTACTAGAAAGTTGATCGCTTTTTCATCTTTGACCGTAATCAGAACAATGAAATATAGGTTAATTATGGCTAAAAAAAGTGGTTTCCATTGAAAAAAATAGGAAAAAAAGAATAAGAAATGGAACCACAAATCGAATCAATTAAGCCTTATCGTGCTCGTTTTATTAAACAAAACAAAAATATTTGTTGCGATTTTTTTAGGGAAAAAAAATCATTTTATTTTGAGGTAGAATGTTGTCGGTTTGGATCAGAATCTTGCCGTTTGTGGAAGGTATAAAAGGTGAAAAGACCCTTTCCGGAAATATATTGTGGTTCTAATTTTATCTTATTATTATATTTTGAGAAAAAATAATTATAAAATTGCGTACCTTGGAGGACCAACCACACCGTCGATGATAACATGAGCCACATGTATTCCAAAAGCTTGATATTCTCTTGCTAAGCATTGAGATAGTGCCCTTAACGCAAATTTTCCACAGCCTGTTACAATTTCAAATATTTCGTTAATGATATAACCATTTTAAACAAAAAAGATTATATATGTAAAAATTCTTAGAAATTTTACAAAGTTCGGAGAAACCAGCAACGCCATTCAAAGACGCCGAGCAACCGGTGAAGAGTATAGTTCCTTTCCCTTTCTCCATCATCCCGGGAATAACCTTTTTTACCATAATTATTATTAAAAAGAAGAATAACACACAAAAGTACTTTATCAAAAGAAAAAACTTACGAAAATAGAAAAAATAAAGGTTATGTCGAAAGCACTCAATAATACATATACCCTACAGCTTCCTCACACAAGATAAAAACAGTAATTTGAAATAAGTTTTACACAATTATGTTACATCGACAAATGATTAGGTCTATCAAAAATTCTATTGTTACGAAGTCATAACTTACCTGATTAATTTTATATAAAAGATTATAATTGTAAGAAAGTTATGGCTTGAAAAGTATATACTAACCTATAGGTGGTTTACAAACCAAATGTATATATAATTGCGATCTCGACATATATATATATTTACCTGTTGGGCGCAGAGGAATGCGGCAGAGACAGAGACGGTGAGAGAAGTTTGAAAAGATTGGAAAGGAATATGTGTGAAAGAAGTTGGGTGGTGACTTGTGTAAGAAGAAGAAGAATGATAAGCATTGTACACCAAAACCTCCACAAACCCTAACGACAATACTCCTTCAAAGGCTTCTCTTACGCTTCTTGGGTCCGCACAGTCAATTCTTATAGCAAACACTTGCGCTTTCTCTTCTCTCGCTATCTCTTCTGCCACTCGAGATAACCTACCTGCACAATTTATACCCGACCTCGTCAAGAGAGTCACCAAGTATATATCCAAAGTGTTATATATATATATACTAGTACACTGTTTTGTGATCAATATAAATTGGAGTGAACAAATTAAAATAAAGAAGAACATTAGGGGATTGAAAAACAGGTTAAATATCGAGGATGTAGTAGAATAAGTGGTATATGCACTACATGACCATATACATATGGACGTCTTTTTGAGGTAAAATGAGTAAGGACATTTTTCATTTTGCAGCAAAAAAACCAAAACTATGTGCCTAAAATGACCATAGCATGAAAGTGTAACTGTTTCAGCTACTTTAGTGGAAAGAAATCGAAAAATATTTGGTTTTAATAAATATATAATTTTTCACTCGAAATTTTCTTAAATTTTTTTTCACTCAACTGGTAATAACAATCAAAAGCTGAATTCAGCGAGCCATTGTGAACAAAAAAGAAAAAAGAATTCAGCGAGACAACTATTTACACTGATAAGTGAAAAAAAAAAGAGAAGTTTTAAACAAAGTTTACATTCAGATTTTGAAAAATGGGTTTTGACTAGAAATTACATATGAGGGCATATATACAACATGGAAGTGTGTGTAAAAATGTTAGCCGCATTATATTTTGATTAAAATCACTAAAATAATTCCTTCTCAAAAGAAAAACTGCCGCAAAATCTCTTTATCTTCTATGGAATACAAATAGAGAAGGAAAATTCAGTCGTCGCATAAAATAAAAATAAAAAGAATACCAAATATACAAATGGATAAAGAGAAGAAAACAAAAAAAGTAAAAGAGAGAGACAAAAAGAGATCAAACCAAGATCTCGGGCGAGAATGGCGACGGTGTAGCCTTCATGTGCGAACTTCCGAGCGACGGAGCGGCCAAGTTTTGGCCCGACTCCGACCACCGCCGCTATACCTTTTCCGGCGGAGCTCGAACTCCCTACGTTTCTCATCATCGATCCGTCCTTATACTTATGGTATGGTCACTTTCCTTTTCCTCACCTTCTCTCTCTAAAATTGTGGATAAAAATAGATAGATGAAATATATTAAATTTATGTTGTTGTTGTCGTCGTCGTCGACGTAAGCTTGCCTCCTTAACCTAGGCCAATCTCTAAGCTAAGATATGTAATCTTTTCTTTCTCTATTTAATAAGATTGTGTTGAGACTATATTGAGAGAAGGAGCTAGAAATTTTCTTGTGGACTAGATAAATTTTGGTTGCTATATATATATATTATTACACTTAATTACATATACTCTCACCTGTCTTTGTCTTTAACATCATAAAAATTAATCTACATTAATAAAATGATACGTGTGTATGTATATACTTTTAATAATTTCATGTTTCTTTATATTGAAATATGTGTTTCTAGGTGAAAGATGGTGTCCAATGTATAAGTGTGGTTCTTAGACAAAGAGACATGTCATGTGGAAGAAGTTTTGTAGCGGTTCGTAGTTGTATGTTTCGAAATGACTAAGGTGGGCTTTTTTGTGAATCTTGTGGTTGAGGATTCTATCTATTTGTCAAGAGATCGACTTTCACTGTATACTTTTTTTTTGTTTTTAAAAGACTTTCACTATATGTGGATTTTTTTTTTTTGATTGAATGTTTTGTGTGTGTGTGTGTGTGTTTTATTTTATCGTTGTAAACGTTTTAAATACTAAAACTAGTAGGTCTTTAGTTTAAAATTGATGTTTTCTCATAGTTACTTCTTTCTAATAAGAATTCATAAAAAAAACTATTGTCGGTGTTTTAATATATATATTAGTATGGTATATTATTTTTTGTTGACAATATTAGAATTTGATGCGGTGTTAAAACGTACGCTATGATTGATTCATCTGACCACTAAGTTACTATATTATATTTATAACACTTACATACAACAAAAACATTTCAATGCAATATAAAAGAATCAAATAAAATATATATATTTTTTATAAGAAATGAAAAGAAAAAAACTTATGAAGAAGACAACAATTTATCTCAAAATGAGTAAAATTTCATGAATCAATCCAAACCAATCCAATTCATTAACTCAATGATGAAAATTAGATTTTAATGAGTTAAATAGATTGGATTGAAATGAGTTAGGTATGAATGGGTTATTGAATTATCCATAACCAAATCAATACAAAATTTAATACATTATAAAACCAAAATAATAGAAACTAAACGTCTAAACCGAAATTGGAAGTGTAAACCGAAATTCATCAAAATTTTAGGACTATAAAAATCTTCTTGACCAAAATAACTATTGTTCAATGTTCGATGGCGAAAAAAACACAATTCTCCATTTTGGCGGAAAAACGCAATTCCACAATTTTTTTCGCAAAAATCATGATTTTATATTTTTGATGAGAAAACACAATTCCTCGATTTTACAGTATTGGTGAAAAAAACACAATTCTCCAATTTCAAAATTTTGGCGGGAAAACACAAGTTCACAATTTTCCCGCCAAAATCATGATTTTACAGTTGATGGAAAAACAAAATTCTCAAATTTTGCGGTTTTGGCTGAAAAACGTAATTCTACATTTTTCTGCCAAAATCTTGATTTTATATGTTTGGCTGGAAAACACAAATTTACGTTTTAATGTTTTGGCGAAAAAAGTAATTATGCGATTTTGGCGAAAAAACGCAATTCCGCTATTTTCCCGCCTAAATCGTGATTTTACAGTTTTACATTAAATGGTTTTGGCGAAAAACGCAACTCCGTAAATTTTTCTGCCAGAAATTCTTGAATGAGGAAACAAACAACTCGTTAAAGAAAATTTAAGGTTGTATGATGTTGATAAATTTATAATTACTAACAATTTTTATTATTATTAATTTGTTAATTATTTGAATTAAAATAAGAAAAATTTTGAAAAAATATATTTTTTATGTTTTTAAATTTGAAAAATACATTTTTTTAAATACTAATTTACTATAGTATCTTCACTAAAAACTGAATAAACTTAGAAAGTTATGTATCTAATAAAATCAGCTTTTAATGATGATCAAATAAATTTCTATTTCTCTATTTATTATAAAAGTTAAATTCGGATTATTGTCTTATATAACTTCTCTAACAATAATGATCAAATACATTTTTATTGTTTTATTTATTATAAAACTTAGTTTCGGATTATTGTCTTATATAACTTCTCTAAAAGTGTCGTATATTCAAGTTTTGATGATACCAAAATTTTGTATCTTTACCTTAGTTGAACTAGAACCAAACTGTTTTTTTTGGTTAAAAGAATAAAAATTATGCTAACATATAACTGTTTTATTAATCAAATCAAACCAAACAAATTGTTTATGGCTATATCTTAACCAATTGGTTTGGACGGATATTGAATTCATGAAAATTTCATGAACCATAGGTTTCCTAATCTTGAAATATTCATGAATTCTAGTCTCTTTTAAAATCGATGATCAATATAATCTCGGTGATCCAATCACTTGACCATCGTAATTGTTGTAGTTTGTTTATTTATTTATTTATATATTTGTGTTTATTTCAAAAAATTTTCAAAAACCCATAATTTGTTGCTTTGGGTTATATCTACTAAAAAAAAGAAGATTAAAGGTTTGAAACCTTGACATGGTTTTTGTACAATTATTTAACAATACTACAAGAGGGTTTGTGAAGATATCATCTTCAGAAGCAAAAAAAAATACGTCAATATATTATTTTTCTATATATATATTGCGTAAGAGTTTGTAAAAAAAAATGGTTAGGGAAATTCGAATTATTATTTTTGATTTAGTATAATATTTATTTTAAATTAAATTAGGATAAATATGTCTTTATACAAGTAAGAAGAGATAAATTTCAAAAAATATAAAAGTGGTGTATTTTTCAAATTAGAAAACATAAGAGGATATTTATCAAATAATCCCTTAAAATAAAATGATTTCATGGATAAACCCATTTAATCCATTTATCCATTAATTTAAATGAGTTATGAATGGATCCAACATATGCATGCATTTAAACCATGGAATATTATTATTTTCCTCTTAGATTTTGTATATAGATTTGGCTTTTATTTTTTTCTTGCAAGTTGGACATTTGTTGCCCCATTTCCTCTTCTGTCTACAGCTCATCGGCATATCAAACATATACATAAAATATAACATATTCATGCATCTTCTCTTTCCATATTTCACCGAAGTTTGTAGATAAACATATACTAGATTTTTGTTCTGTGTTAGATACATAATTAACATATTTGAAAATAAAAAATTACAATCTTTTATAATATACAAAAGAACTTAAAAAATAAAAAATAAAAAAATAAATCTCTCTGGGAATTTAAGGGCCAAAAAAAGAAAATTGGGCCAGTAATTATTGATGTTTTGAAAGAAAAAAATTAAACCAAATGTTTAAAGGACTAATCGAACCTTCCACCTCTTCTTTATTCTATATAGCCTATGCACAAATTGAACTAAAAAAACTTTATACATATCATTGAACTAATAATATATATAAACAAAACATCAAAATTTTTGGGTTATGTCAAACTTATTTGAGCTCAATAAACCCCAAAAATATGAAGTTAGTATGTAAATTTTTTTAAATAAAAAAATAAAAAAAAAATAAAAAATGAAAATGATGATTTTTAAATTCAACAATTAATTTTTGGTTTGTAAACTTGTTCATTTATAATAAAAGTGCAACTTTAGTTAGAGTAATATAGATACAACTAAAAGATAGAAAAGAAAATAATTGTATGATCAATAACATATAATATTAAATATTATGTTATATAAATTTTAAATATTAAAATGTTATATTTTAGTTGAATTTAAATTAATAACATATATATTTGTTAGTTTATGTTAAAAAATTAATTTAAATATATAGAGATTTTCAACATTAGAATATTTTAATTGGTTAATTTAATTGATATGTTCCTTAAAATCCTCATAAAGTGATACATAAGATTTTTTCACTTAGTGTTTCCTCAATTAGTATATATAGAGGAGACACAAACATTTCTATACATATATTAATTTTCCTTTTTATAATTAACACAATAACATTATGTTGTCGATGATAACATTATTCTTTCACTTTCATTTAGCCGGTTAAACTGAGGTCAAACTTTATGCTTATAAAAAAAAATCTAGTTTGTAAATTCGATTAAAAGACTCAGAGATTAAAGAAATAACTCTTCTTTATTGCTTAAGAAAACTAATTCGAAACTTAAGCTCTGTGAATCTCCCAACCTCAAAGTTATACCACATCTCGGTATCTTCTTATATAGAGATATCAAAGTACAAGACCTAATCCTATTAGGAAATATAACTTTACTTGATAACTCCAAAAAGCTAAGTTTCCTATTTCCATAACTCGGTAGGATTAGTAGCTTGCTCCTCAAGCTATTTCAAGCTTAAACCAACATTCTCCCCCTTAAGCTTGAAATCATCTTCCGCCAAATCTTGAACACCGATAAGATCTCTCATGTAACACCCGTGAACCAAAAATGTGATTTTTGGTTGTATGTCGATTGACACGTGTGTTTAATTCGCGAAGAAATATGTTTGTTAGAGCTGTGTCGCGCGACACAAGAGGTTTGTGTCAAGCGACACATGCTTAAATTGGACCGTTTGGTTTTGATTTCTGATCAGGTTTGGTTTGGGTTGGTTTAGGGAACCTAGGGTTCCATATTTAAGCAGAGAAAAGCGTTTTCTCTTGGGGTTGGCCGAAAATTTGAGCAAGGAAAGAGTTTTAGAGAGTTTTGTGAGAGAAGTGTTTTTCTTGAGAGAGAAACAGTTCTGCTCGAGTTTTTGGAGGAGATGATTGGCGGGGAAGATCGGATCGGATCAGAGTGAAACTTGGAGGGTAAAGTTCTCCACTCTCTAAGCTTGATTCAGGAGAAAATGATTTGTAAATAGGATTAGTATTCTAAGAGTTATCGTTGTTTTCCCGTGAGGTGGTTCTGCAGTCTCGAGTCTACGATCAGTCCACTTCGAGGGGGGATTCTCGTCGAACCGGAGAGAATCAGGAGACGATCCTTATGCCGTTGGAAAGCTCTCTCTGTCTAGTTTTTGTATGAGGCTCGGATCCTGATTTGGAGGTAATATCCGTTCTCTGTGTTCGTTTGATTTCAGGGTGTTGTTTCTGAAATATTTGTTTTTCCAGTTTCGATTAGCGAGATTGCAGGCTGTTTTCCCGTCGATCTATTTGGAGTTAGGAGATGTTCTATACACCGTTGTGAAGCTCTTGGTGTTTAATTTCCAGATCAGGTTTCAGACCTTGATTTGGTAAAGGGAGTCGCGAGTTATTCCCTTCTGTTCGGGTCGTGTCGGGAGTACCTTGTTTCCTCGTTTCAATCCGTTTGCAAAGGTGAGTGCGTGACCATAGGCTCTCGGATTAGGATTGTGTGGAATACGATTGATTGTGGCTTGTTTTTACTATGTTTGGTGATTAAATTGTGCAGGATCGTGATCTGAGTCCTTGAGATTGAGCCATGAGAAGATAGGTTCAATCTTAGGGTTCTGCAGGTCTGTGTCGATCGACACCTAGAGGTTGTGTCGATCGACACAGTTGACAGTCGAGTGTCGATGGACACCTAGAGGCTGTGTCGATCGACACAAAAGTTGCTGTCCTGTTCATGTTGTTTGTTATTTGCTATGCTTGCTGTTTGATAACCCTGGTATTGTATGCATTCTTTCACTGAGTAATTGGCCTGTAGATGGGAGGACCGTCTCACTGGGTATTTATGATAATACTCACGCATCTCTTTTAACCATGTGATGCAGGTAAAGAAAAGAGGTGATCATGGAATCAAGGCCGGGAAGAGAGGATGATCTAGTGTCTCGGTTGCGTGATGCATGTTGTTAGAATTGCTAGGGTGTTAGTAATTCTGGAATTGATGAACGGTTTAGAATGGTTAAGTTGGAACTGATTTGGTGGTTATTGAATTGTATTGAATAATTGTTTAGGGTGGTTTATGAAATTGATTGAGTTATTGGATTATCGTGGTTAATTGATTTCCGCTGGTTAATTGTGATTGTGAGAATTTAGCATGTTGAGGATTAGTATTTATGGGAATACTAATTCGATGCTATTATTTAAAAAAAAAAAATGGGTCGGGTTGTTTCATCTCATCTCTTTGAACTTGATTCTTCCAAAAACTTTTGTTAGGATATCCGCCTTTTGCTCATTCCCGGGAACATGTTCAACTTCTATTAAACCTTTCTCAACACACTCTCTTAAGAAATGATACCTTGAGTGGATATGTTTGCTTCGACCGTGAAATACCGGGTTCTTGGCAAGAGCAATCGCCGACTGGTTATCTATTCGGATAACAACCTTCTCACATGATGATCCAGTGATCTCTCTAAACAAATCTTGGAGCCATATTGCTTGTCTAGCCGCTTCAGTACCCGCCATAAACTCAGCTTCACACGATGACAAGGCTACTGTATCTTGTTTCTGTGAACACCAAGATATAGGCTTCCCTCCAAGATAGAACACATGACCTGCCGTACTCTTACCATCATCGAGATTTGGATTATAGCTACTATCGCTATAGCCAATCAGCTTTGTTACCCTCGAAACGGATTTTCCAAACTTTAGCCCAAGTGTGACAGTTCCTCGCAAATATCTCAAACATTGCTTCATTGCTGTTCCATGAGATTTCTTGGGATTTTGCATAAATCGACTCAACACGCCTACACAATAGGATAAATCCGGTCTCGTATGAAGTAGGTAACGTAAGCACCCAACATTCCTCCTGTAACTTGTAGCGTCAATATCTTTCTCTTCCGGTGAGTTTGATAGTTGTAGACCAGCCTCCATCGGTGTGTGTGCCAAGTTACACTTACTCATTCCAGTCTCCTCTAAAATCTTCAAAGCATACCATCTTTGATTCAAGGTTATCCCTTCCTCGTGTTGACAAACTTCAATCCCAAGATAGTAGTTTAACCTTCCGAGATCACTCATCTCGAATTTCGATTCCATCGCTTTCTTGAATTTTGTAATGACCTTCACACTTGATCCTGAAACAAACAAGTCATCGACATATACCGTAACAAGGAGTGTATCTTGTTTTACCCGTTTTTGATACACAGAGGGTTCCTTGGAGCACATCTCGAACTGTAATTCCTTGAGAATTTGATTCAACTTGTCATTCCATGCCCTCGGAGCTTGCCTTAAACCGTATAAAGCTTTATTGAGTTTATAGACTTTGTCCTCGCTTCCTTTCACCACAAATCCCTCTGGTTGTGTAGCATATACTGTCTCCTTCAACTCTCCATGGAGAAACGCTGTTTTTACATCAAGATGATGTATTTCCCAACCACTAGATGCAGAGAGATTGATGAGAAGGCGAATTGTTTCCATGCGAGCTACCGGAGCGAAAACTTCATCAAAGACTATTCCATGCCTTTGCACATATCCTTTAGCAACGATTCTTGCTTTGTACTTGTTAATGCTACCATCAGAGTTTCTTTTCAGCTTAAACACCCCATTTTAAGCCTATCGGCTTTGTTCCGAGTGGAAGATCAACAAGGTTCCAAGTGGAGTTCTTCGTAACAGAGGTCATCTCGTCTTCACAGGCAAGTGTCCAGTTCCTTGAATCCTTTGCTTCACTAAAATCTCTAGGCTCGTTGTTTAAACACATCGACAGCCTTTCACCCTCTTCCTCAGCAAGATACATCACATAATCATTGAGATATTTTGGCCTATGAATTTCTCTGTTCGTTCTCCTCAACACAGGTTCACTTTTTTCTCCACTGGTTTCTTCGTTCTTCTTCATCTTCTGTTTCACTCCCTCCAATTCCATTGTTTTCTTCAGCTCCATCGTCATTCTCAGTCTTTACAGGAACAAGCTCTGTTTCTTCCTTGTTCTCTGTTTCATGCTCTGCATCAAAACGTCTTTGATCTCTGGGATCTATTTTGTGATTCCCAAATTCTCAAAAACTGATCATAAACTCTTTGTCTCTAATTCATTCTCGATTGTGTTGGCTCCAATTTCACCCTCTTGCTTCATCAAACACTACATCTCGACTCACTATTATTTTCCGTGTTTGTGGGTCGAACAACCGGTAAGCTTTGGATCCTGGTTTTGTACCCAAATGTACCAGCCGACGTGATCTATCATCGAGTTTCTTCAGATGTGGAGCTTCAACTTTGGCATATCCGATACACCCAAAAATCCGGAGATGTCCAATGTTAGATTTCCTCAATCGATACACCTCATATGGAGTTCTATCCTTTAATGCTCTCGTAGCAACTTGATTTAGAAGGTATGTAGAGTGTCGTATTGCCTCCCCCATAGATAATTTGGCAAATTCATATGCTTCAGAATGCTTCTGGTCATCTCCATCAAAGTTCTATTTTTTCTTTCGACAACCTCGTTTTGTTGCGGAGTGTACGGAGCCGTAAGGTGTCGCTTTATCCCTACATCATCACAAAAAGAATTGAATTCATGTGAGACGAACTCTCCTCTTCTGTCAGTTCTGAATGTCTAAATCTTTTCCCCTGAATCTTGCTCTACCATAGCTTTAAACTTCTTAAATTTTTCGAATGCATCACTCTTCTTTCAACAAAATTGTCCACATGTATCTCGAATGATCATCAATGAGAACAAAAATATATTTATTTTCAGCCGTTATGCTTGGGGTTATGGGTCCGCATAAGTCACCATGAATGAGCTCAAGTACTTTCATTGCACGATATAAAGTGGCTTGTGGGAATACCCTTCTGGTTTGCTTCCCAAGCAAGCATGAGTTGCACACCTCTCCTTCAAACTTGACGTGCGGTATTCCTGTGACAAGCTCTCTTTGCAACATGGACTTAATTGTTTCAAAATTTATGTGCCCCAAGCGTGCATGCCACATAGCTGAGACACTCGACTCCATTAAGCCTAGACGCACTGTATCCTTTACTTCCATACGTACCTTGTATAACCTAATCCTTGATCTAGTCGCCTTGGCAAGTAACTTTCCGTCCGATCGTACATTGTCAAGAATTCTCCCTTCATTCTCACTTCACACCCTGCTTCGGTAGCTTGTCCAAGACTGATTATATTGCTTTTTAAATCCGGAATAAAGTATACTTCAGACATTTTCCTTTGTTCTCCATTCCTATCAATGAACTCGATTGTGCCCTTTTCTTTAATATCTATGTGAGAGTCATCACCAAACCTTACTTTCCCAGTAATGGATTCATCGATGTGGGAGAAGTACCGTCGATCTCCACTCATATGGTTACTTGCTCCGTTATCAAGGTACCAAAAATTATCATCACACATGCTAGTCTCATACTTACTTGGTACAACCTTCTCCTCATTCAAGTATACTACATCATGCATCATAAGTTCATCTGCATCCTCTGTTTCATTATTTCCATTCTCTTGTGCCTCTTGCAATTTGAGCAACCGATCCAGACAATCTGAAGCGTAATGACCAATCTTGTCGCATCAGTAACAAGTGATTCTTGATGAATCTCTTGCTCCATTGATACGTCCTCGTCCTCGACCCCTGTTATTATAGAAACGTCCACCACAACCCCTATTTCTATAATCACTATTGAAACTATGTTGTGGTTGTGTTACTTGAGGGTCCATGTTAGCGTACCTGAGCTTTCCTTGATCTTTTTCTTCTTTTTCTTCGGCAACACGTTCTTCATAGACCTTCAAACGTACTATGATATCTTCAAAGCTAGTGGTGTTTAGATCCAAGACTTGTTCAAGAGAGGCCACTATGTGAATATATTTTTTTCGAGGAAGACTTTTGAGAAATTTCTTCACTATCCTTGGCTCTTTGATTTCTTCTCCTAGTGCAACAGATTTGGATGCAATTTCAGATATCTCTCCTGCGAAGTCATCATTCTTATCCGTGTCTTTCATCTTAAGCTGATCGAATTCTGCCATTAGCGTTTGTAGCCTTGCCTCTCTAACTCTTTCGGCTCCCATATGTCTTGTTTTCATAGCTTCCCACACTTCCTTTGCCATCTCTAGCTCGCCGACTTGCAGGACAAGAGATTCGGGAATTGACTGAAATATCAAGGCCGTACCTAAGTCATTTTTCTCTCCATACTTTGTTCGTGGATCAATTACTTCCTTAGTTTTGTGCACCTTAAAATGATTCTCATCTTCATAGCCCACACTGTGTAATTACTCGAATTCAGCATGGGACACTTGATAGAAGCAGATCCTCCTCCCTCTTTTACCTTCTCCTTCAAAGGCTCTGATTCTTTGCTTGCCATCGTTTCCCTTTGTTACTTGCCAAAAACAATTCAGTCCCTGAGATTTCTAGAACCGCTCTGATACCAAATCTAGTTTGTAAATTCGATTAAAAGACTCAGAGATTAAAGAAATAACTCTTCTTTATTGCTTAAGAAAACTAACTCAAAACTTAAGCTTCTCTGAATCTTCCAACCTCAAAGTTATGTCACATCTCGGTATCTTCTTATATAGAGATATCAAAGTACAAGACCTAATCCTATTAGGAAATATAACTTTACTTGATAACTCCAAAAAGCTAAGTTTCCTATTTCCATAACTCGGTAGGATTAGTAGCTTGCTCCTCAAGCTATTTCAAGCTCCTCGTTGAATGTGAATTGGACGAATACACTCTCCTTGAATGGATTCAACCTCCTAATTATATAAAAAAAATATTAATGAATTATTAACATTCCTTTTGCTTGTAGTACACTTAAACTCATTAACATTACTCTTACTTTTAGAATTATTAAGATTATCCTAAGACTGATTTTTCATCATATTTGATAAAATATTGGATGTGGTTGTATTAAAGATTAAGATTGTGTTGATATGGGAAGAGATTTACTTGGGAGAATAATAATGAAAAACGACAATAAGAAAATAACAAATATGAAATATATAAAGTCACTGAATATGGGACCAGAATTGGGGAAGTGAGTATATCCTCCATGATTGGTCTATTTTTCTCAATCTTTCGTCGATCCTCTCTTAAGTTCAATGCTCTTTGATCAGCTTCATTTGAAATAGAAATGTATACGAGTAAATAATATATATGTGTGTGCATATGTGTGTATATATATCTCCAGGGGAGGTTCTGAAGGTGTCCAACCATACAGAGCCTATTTTTTTAGTTAATTTTTATTGTAATTTAGGATCCAAAAACTATTAAAATTATATATATATATATATATATATATATATATATATATATATATATATAAAAGGGTCCAAAATTTTAGATTTTAGTAAATATACTATTTTTTAAAAAAAATTAAAATTTTTGCACATGGTCCAAACATTTTTTAGCCCTTTTTAAACCGCTTCTGTATATTTTTATACAATTTAGAATATAATGAACTCATCATACACAGAGATTCGGAGTTCGATTCCACTCGAAACAAAACCATTGCACTTGTGACTCTGTTGTTTTATTTTAGATCAAGTCTTTAAATTAAGTTCACATATATTGAGTTGATATACACAAATTTAGCATCTTATCAATAAGATATCAAGTCTACAAAACTTTATAATTGGACTTATATATGTATAAAATCCGTATTTAGTTTTTTTGAATTGAATGTAAAATTATTTCAAACAAAAAAAATAACGTTTTTACAACTAATGCATTTTTTTATGGAGATATAAAGAAAACTAGACTAATCCGTATTTTGCTTTACCAAAAATAACATAATATGTGGTCTTTAGCCGTTTATAAACCGTATTATTGTTCCTAACCCGTACTTAATTACCCGTTTATGAACAATCTTAAGAAAATAACATAATTTCTGGTTTACATAATAACATATTCTCGTTTACAAAGAACTCTTTTTTGGTTAAAATAAATAGAGAGGGAAAATGTTTTTTTCTACTGATTTCTCTCGCACCGCACCAAAAAGAAATTATATACTTTTTTATTTTATTTTATATTACGTGTTCTTCTGAGGTGTGTGGATGAAGTCAATAACAAAAATTCATTAAATAGGTCCCAGAGAAGTTGGTGTGTGGTTGGAATTTACAAATTCATTTTAAATATGTTGCTATTTATTAAAAGTTCGTACGTATCATTTTGTTCTTTTCCAAGATATACAAATTTTAATTTAGACGGTGACGAAGTTAAAATTAAGTTTTGTAACATAAATTATCTTGTCAACGAAATTCAAGATTCTTTTCTTAAAAAAATATATATATACAAATTATCTTGCACAAGTATTTTAAATTCAACAGTTTTTGCTAGGATTTTATTTTTATTGTAAATAATATATGTAGACCCAATGTATATATATAGATATATATATATATACATTACCTCTGAAGTAATGTTCTGAAAAGCATTTCTACGTCCGTCTATGCAAATCGTTTAGTTGATAGACCTCTAAAAACTGTGGAGATTATCATTTATAATATTTAAAAATTATGATATTATAAAAATAAAATAAAATAAAATAAAATAAATTACATTATTTATAAGTCACAATATTCTATATATTTGCTATAAAATGACGATGATAAATATAATATAAATTTTCTTATTTATAAATTATGTTTTTATGTATTTTTGGCTATATATATTACGAATTTTTCTAAAATATTTAGACTGGATAGAAATTCTAAACTCTAATTAGGCGTTCTAAACACTAGACGTTAGGTCACCATTTTAAACATGGTTTTTTTTAGAAATACCACTTTTGAAGTACCATTTTTTTAAAATGCCACATTTTTAAAATTTTTGCAAAAATGTCACTTTTTCAAAATTATTTATTCATTATATTATTTATATTTGAGTTAACTATGTTATATTAGGAATTAATCTTGAGGGTTTAGGGTTTGTTAGGGATCAAAATATGTTTTAGGGTTTATAATTGGGTTTTCTATAAATAAACCCTCAAAGTGGTTAGGGTTTGCGATTTTACCCCCCCCCCGAAGTCTTAAATTTGTGACGGATTTGCGACTATCCTTAAATAGTCCAATATTAGTCATAATTCAGTCACTATTTTAAGACGCTTTTACGACTGTTTATTTTGATCGTAAATTTGCGACTATTTGTACAGTCTTTTGTCTGTAGTCGCAAATAGGTCACAAAACAGTCGCAAATCAGTCACAGTTTTTTATGGTCAAGAAAATCAGTCACAAAAAGTAATTACTAATGAACTATTTTCTTTTAGTGTTGGTTGCTTTCATGTTTTTAATTTTTTAAAGCATGAGACTAAGTTATAAAGTTATGCCATATGTATGATCAAAACATTCTTTTTGAATATTATTTATTTTATAAAAAAAATCCATAAAAAATTAAGTGTAAATACAGATGATCTGATAGATGACCTACTTTATCTACGTAACCGATGATACAGAATGACTTATTATTAAACTTCTTATCGTTATAATAAAATAGCCCATAAAAAAATCAATAGAGCAAACCTGCTAACCTATTATCGAATTAGGCGTCACTAAACAGATGATTAATAAAAAATATTATTATTTAATCCAGTAAAAGAGATCTCCATGAGAAATGGGAAATACTAATAAAAATTCTAACAAAAAACTAGGAAAAAAAAAAATCCAAACTGGAGGTTATATGTGAGTAAGACGCGCATAGAACCCAACCAATGGGGGTTCTTCAATAGTATCTAAACAATAAAATTATAAAAAAATATTATAAAAGCAAGAGGGAGAAAGACAAAGGGTTCTTGTTGAAAAAACTCTTCTAAATTTTTTAGAAACTCAAATGCCATTTGTTGTTATTTCATTGGTTTTGATAAATTAATATTTAAATAAATAATTAAATTAGATAAAAAATTATTATAATAATATATATTATTATTATAGGTTCTTCCCATTGGAGATGTTCTTAGTTCTTCTTGGTGTGCTTGATGTGACAAGAGTATTGTAGGAGAGGAGCAAAGAAATGACTCTTAAACATAATATGAAGATGGTCATTACACTTCTTGTCCATATTCACAACGATCTCACAACACTCTTTGTCCAACATAAAATTGTTCTCTGCCCAACTCGAGAAGATCTGCGAAAAACATTTCTCCGCCACTTTGGATCCATCTCTGGTCAAACACTTTTCTAACTCACCAAATTGCGACACAAGAACAGATTGCAATGGATGATTTGGAAGTCCCGGAAGATTTGGGAGTCCAGGTATGTTTGGTAGAGGTGGGAGGGTTGGTAGTCCTGGAATGTTTGGTAGAGATGGGAGGTTTGGTAGTCCTGGAATGTTTGGTAAAGGTGGGAGGTTTGGTAGTCCCGGAATGTTGGGGAGACTAGGTAAAGAGCCAGTAGGCGGAGGAGGAGCATTGGGATCTGAGGAGGAGGAGCAAGCCCAACCAACTTTAGAGACACCAAAGTTGCCATTGTGGTTGGCTAGATCAGAGGGCTTAGGCCACGATTTTTGTATTCCGACAGTTGTATTTGAGAGAGAGACAAGGGATAAGAGAACTACAATGATAATGATGTTCTTCATGGTTGGAGGCGATATGGAAACAAAATATTTTTGAGTGAATAAAGAAAAATGAGTTAGGAATGGTTCTGTTTATATATAAGAAGCTGATGAAGATAAAATTGGCATATAAGTGATACAAAATGAATATTTTGTAGTTATTATCTCTATAAAAACTGATTAGATGCAACTATTATCTAGTGAAAATAATAAATTTAAAGGTGAAATTATATATAGAATATCTTTCAGAATTGTTGTTTTTAATCCAAAACAAAAAGAGAATATCGTGTTTACTTTATAAAAGGTCATGCAATATCTATGGGACCAAGTTATAAGGTCATGCAATAAGTATTGGTACGAATCAAAATCTAACACTCTCTCCGTTTTTAATATAAGGTATTTTGGGTAAAAGTATAAAGATTAAGAAAAAAAATTTACTTTCAAAAAGTTAAATTTAATGAATAAACTAAAACAATTATGTCAATTATAAAAAAGACGGCATAATACTATTGATCACATAGTATCCAATAAAAAAAAAGTTACACGATCACATAGTATCCAATAAAGACAAAAGTTGCACAGAAATATGAGACCGTACGTCTTATAATGTGAAATAAAAAAAACTTCTAAAACATCTTATTTACAAAAATGGAAGGAGTATATATAATAATAGAAAATATGTTGTTTAGAAACAATTGAAGTTTAACACAATCTGAATAAATAAAAAATTTGGATGTATATGAAAACCATGAAAATGAATTTGATATCCAATTACATTTGGAAAATTAGATATACAAAATTTGGAGGAGGTAACAAAAAGAGGTGATTTGCCATGCAAGAAGAAAAAGTTTAAATAAGCTGAATTTTTTAAGTAAAAAAATTAAGAATAAAAAAAAAAAAAACATCAAATCGTGCAACAAGAAGATCACACTCTTTTGAATGGAGATTGTGATATTTATTGAATAATTTTATTCAACACTATTATTCTAGAAAACGGTATAACGTAGTTGAGTGCGAATGAACAAGTTTTCCTTTCTCATTTGTGAAGGACATTAAACAAAAAAAATCGATTTTATTAAATAATTAAATGTAACAAAAGAAGCGTACGTCTATAAGATATGGATGACAACAATATTGCATGATTAAACTAACCAAAACAAAACCGAAGCATTAAGGAAAAAAAAAAACTATAATTAAGTAACAGAACAGTGAAGAAAAAGAAATTTAGTAGGTGACGTGACAAGTGCAAAGAATAAGAGGAATAAAAAAAGGATCACTAAAGTATCCCCAAACGACGTCGTCACATTCATTATTCATGTTGACAAGAAGACCGCAACAATAGTCACTAACTTGAAACATCTTTGTGTAGAAACTCATCTCTATTTGCATCCGACACATCGTAACTTGTCCCTTGTTTCTCATACAACTGTCGATATGTTCCGATTGATTCTGACGATGATGATGCTCCGAAGGTGGATTTGATGGTTGACTAGGAGATGATAACATGTCATCAATAGGCGTAGGCGGCGAAAGAGTTGAAGACTTCTTTGAACTTAGAGGCGGTAGAGACGGTGCTGGCGGAGACGTTTTGGGAGCTGGAGGCGGTGTTGACGGAGATGGTGATGATGGAGTTGACGGAATAGACGGAGAAATGGAAATGGTAGGAGCAGATCCGTTGCTATAAGTACATTTCCATACTTTGGAATCTCCATAGTTGAATTGATGAGAAGTGCTCATAAACATTTTGTTTCTTGAGATTACTGATGGATTTGGCCATCTTTCAGTAGGTTTTGGCCAAAATCTAAAACTTTTTGCGACGGTTGTGGTCGGAAAAGTGACGGGGCAGAGGAAAGTTGTTGCTATAAAGAAGATGGAGTTTTTCATTGTTTAAGGGAAAATAGAAGATTTTGTGAGTGTGTACAAACAAAATGAATGCACGAATCGAGCAAATTATATAAATAGATAGATTTAACTTTATTTATGTTGATTTTCGGTTAAAAATAAAACAAAGATAAAACAAAATTAGACCGTGTCTCTTTACTATTATCTCTTAATATATTAAATGTTATTGTAAATATTAGTATCTTATAAAAAAAAAACAAAAATGAATGTTCTTAACGAACACGAGGAAAAATGAAATGAAATGACAATATATTTATTTCGATTATTTGACTGGATGATATACTCATAAAAATATCGTTAGGTAGATTGCAGATTTCTCAACTCTCAAGTGTAACTACGATTTCATTGTCAAAGAGATGGAGAGCGACAGGGCGATTGTGACGGCGAGACCTAGCGAGCAGGATGCGACTATGTTGGATTTTCAGGAAAGGGAGAGACCGCCAGGTGATCCGCCGGATGTCCTGGGCTCATGGGCGAATAAGGTCAATGGGAGTGCTGCGGGAGGAATTCCGACGCCGGAGAGTGTGATTGATGCTGCGTTTGTAAGGGCGAGGCTGAGCTTGGAGTTCCCGGATGGGACGGAAGGAGAACCAGTGATTACGATTGGGGAGGAGGTGCTAGAAGCAATGAATGGGCTCTGGAAGCGATGTTTTATAGTGAAGGTATTGGGGAGACAAATCCCAATCTCGATTCTGAACCGCAAGTTAAGAGAGCTGTGGAAGCCAAAGGGGGAGATGAATGTAATAGATCTGCCAAGGTAGTTTTTTCTGGTGCGGTTTGAATTGGAGGAGGAGTATTTGATGGCTCTAACGGGAGGACCATGGAGAGTTTTTGGGAATTACTTGATGGTGCAAGACTGGTCTCCACGTTTTGATCCAATTAAGGATGAGATTCTCACAACACCGGTCTGGGTGAGGCTGTCAAACATCCCCGTGAACTACTACCATCAGGAGATTTTGATGGGAATTGCGAGGGGACTAGGGAAGCCTTTGAGAGTGGATATGACTACCCTAAACTTCGAAAGGGCTCGTTTTGCCCGTATGTGTGTAGAAGTGGATCTGTCGAAGCCTTTGAAGGGATCAGTTTTAATTAATGGAGAGAGATATTTCGTAGCATATGAAGGATTGATGAACATATGTTCCTCATGTGGCATCTATGGGCATTTAATTCATCAATGTCCGAAGAAGGTGGGAGAGCTAGCTACGGGGGCTGTGGGGCCGAGTAAGGGGAAAGAAATAGTGGTAAGCTCGCAACAGGGTGATGGCTTTACATCAGTTAGAAGGCAGAGTCGTCGGCCAAGCTTTCCGGCGGAACAGAGAGCTTTGGCGGAGCCAAAACAGGGTGGGAGATCGGAGAGAAGTTTTCGGGAAATCCCGCAAAATCAGGGTATCCAAATTTCAAACAGATTCGGTGGGTTGGATATGGAAATGGTATCGCCGGAAGTTAGGGAAGGTACTGATGTTGTTGAAGCAAATAAGGAAAATGTATTTGCCTCAAATAAAGGTAATAAAGAGTGGAGTGGATCGCAAGGCAAGGGGCTGCGGTTTGGGTCGAATGTGGAAAAGGATGTCGTGGAGAATCGCATTGGGCCGAAGATGAAGAGAATGGGGGGAAGTAGGGCCAGGGAGACTAATGGGCCGCGACAGAAACAGAATAATGTTAATACGCCCATGAGGGGCCTCGTGTTTGGCCCTGCTAAGGGAGAAGAAATCTTGTCTGCCAACGGGAAGCGACTACCGGTTGAGTCGGCGGGAATGGGTCGTCCAGGAGGAGTCTTTATAAGGGACCGAGACATTCCGCCACAGGATTTGGTAGTTGATGATAATCGAACGTTAAGCGAACACGGACGTGCGATCCCTTTAGCCTCGTCTGATGTGAATGGAGAAGAAATGTTGCGGGGCCTGTCTGACGAAAGGGCAGGTCCGGTGGTGGCATGACGCTACGCCCCGGTGGTTTGGAGCTGTCATAAACGATTTATAATGAATTGTCTTTTATGGAACTGCCGGGGGGCGAATAAACCCAACTTTAGGAGAGCAATTCGCTACATGCTAAAGAAATTCTCAACCGATATTCTAGCCTTGTTTGAAACACATGCAGGAGGGGACAGGGCAGCTAGAATTTGTCGCGGTTTAGGGTTTGAGAATTCCTTTCGTGTGGATGCGGTGGGTCAAAGTGGAGGCATTTGGCTTTTATGGAGATCGGGGATTGGAGATTTACGTATTATTGAGTCGTCGGACCAGTTTATTGCTGCGAGAGTACAATCTGGTACGGAGGTGTTGAACATTATTGTGGTGTATGCAGCACCGTCGGTGAGTAGGCGAAGTGGCTTATGGGACAAGCTCAGTATTGTTACCCAAAATTTGGAGGGACCTCTTGTGATTGGTGGAGATTTCAATACCATTGTAAGACTTGAAGAGCGTTCGGGTGGGAATGGGAGATTGTCACCGGACTCTTTGGCTTTTGGTGAGTGGATTAATCGGCTCTCCTTAATAGACATGGGATTTCGTGGCAATAAATTTACATGGAGAAGGGGAAGAGTGGAGGATACGTTTGTGGCGAAGAGATTGGATAGAGTGTTGTGTTGTGCTCACGCGAGGCTCAAATGGCAAGAGGCTAGGGTTTCACATCTACCTTTTTTGGCCTCGGATCATGCGCCTCTATACATCCAGTTAAACCCAGCAGCTGCATGTGATCCAAGGCGGAGACCTTTTCGTTTCGAAGCCGCTTGGTTAAAGCATCCAAGCTTTAAGGAGTTATTAGCTGCATCTTGGGATGTCACTTTAAATACTCCGAAAGCTTTGAGTGAACTACGAATCAAGCTAAAGAAATGGAACAGAGATGTTTTCGGTGATGTTCAGAAGAAGAAAGAGAGGTTGATGGGAGAGATAAAATCAGTCCAAGATGCATTAGAGTGGGTTCAAACGGACATGTTACTGCATAAGGAGGAGGAGTTGCTGAAAGAGATTGATGGGGTTTTGGAACAAGAAGAAGTGATATGGTTTCAAAAGTCTAGAGAAAAGTGGATTGCTTTAGGGGATCGAAATACAAGGTACTTCCACACTTCAACCATTATTCGTCGGCGACAAAACAGAATTGAGGGGTTAAAAAATGATGCGGATCAATGGATCACAGATTCTCAGGACTTAGAGCATCTTGCGGTGGATTATTACAAGAGGCTATACTCGATGGAGGATATTCCGAGCATTGTGGAAGCTCTCCCGAGCCAGGGCTTTGTGGAGCTTACGCAGGATGAGAAACGGAACTTGTCTAAACAGTTCTCGGGAATCGAAGTGGAGGAAGCTGTAAGAAGTATGGGAAAATTCAAGGCGCCGGGTCCGGATGGGTATCAGGCTGTTTTTTATCAGGATTGCTGGGCAGTAGTGGGGGAATCCGTGGTTCGCTTCGCCTTAGACTTCTTCGCGACGGGGACTCTTCCGGTTGCTGCGAATGATGTCTTAGTGGTTTTGATTGGTAAAGTCTTGAAACCGGAGAGAATAACTCAGTTTCGACCAATCAGCTTATGCAATGTACTCTTCAAAATAATTACAAAAATGATGGTGTTGAGATTGAAACGAGTGATTACGAAGTTAATTGGGCCGGCTCAATCAAGTTTTATACTAGGGAGATTGAGTATGGACAATATTGTTGTGGTTCAGGAAGCAGTCCACTCGATGCGAAGGAAGAAGGGACGAAAAGGATGGATGCTCTTAAAATTGGATTTGGAGAAAGCTTATGACCGTGTTCGTTGGGATTTCCTGGAAGATACTATACGAGCTGCGGGTCTTGAGGAATGTTGGGTTCGGTGGATCTTGAAGTGTGTTGTGGATCCGTCCATGTCGATTCTTTGGAATGGAGAAAAAACGGAAGCTTTCACACCTTCTCGTGGACTACGTCAGGGAGACCCCTTGTCCCCCTATTTATTCGTGTTGTGCTTGGAACGGTTATGTCATATGATAGACCGATCGATGGCAGCAGGAGATTGGATACCCATTTGTTTGTCACGTGGCGGACCGAAGCTCTCCCATGTTTGTTTTGCAGATGATTTGATCCTCTTCGCTGAAGCATCCGTCGCTCAAATTAAGTCAGACGGGTTTTGGAAAGGTTTTGTGTTGCCTCGGGACAGAAAGTTAGTATGGAGAAGTCCAAAATCTTTTTCTCAAGTAATGTTTCCCGTGACTTGGGGAAATTGATTAGCGAGGAGAGTGGCATCAAATCCACTACGGACTTAGGGAAATATTTGGGCATGCCGGTGCTTCAAAAGCGTATAAATAAACACACTTTCGGTGAGGTGCTCGAGCGAGTGTCTTCAAGATTGGCGGGTTGGAGAGGCCGGGTTTTGAGCTTTGCCAGTCGATTGACATTAACTAGAGCGGTGTTATCGTCGATTCCGATTCATACCATGAGTACGATATCCTTACCTAAGTCCGTGTTAGAGGGGTTGGACAGGGCTTCAAGATCGTTTCTATGGGGGAGTACTCCGGACAAGAGAAAAGTACATTTAGTGGCCTGGGACAAGGTTTGTTTACCGCGCAGTGAGGGATGACTTGGCATCAGAAAGTCCGAGAAAATGAATAAGGCATTGCTAGCAAAAGTTGGTTGGCGATTAATGCATGATCATACAAGCTTATGGTCGCGTGTTTTACGTCATAAGTACAAGGTGGGAGGACTGTTTGATCGGGCTTGGATGGTGGCTAAGAGACCAGCTTCTTCGACGTGGCGAAGCATACGGGTTGGTGTGAGTGAAGTGATTACCCGTGGTGTGAGATGGATCATTGGAGATGGTCGAGATATTCGTTTCTGGACCGACAAATGGCTGGCTAATGAGCCATTGATGGACAGAATAGTTACGGCTCTCCCTAGTGGTTTCCAAGAGCTACGAGTGACGGACTTGTGGAATGCTGATACGGGATGGATGCTGGGACAGATTATGCCGTACATTTCCTATAATACGAGTCTAGAGTTGGCCGCAGTAGTGGTCGATAAAGTGACTGGGGCGCGAGATAGGATTGCTTGGGGCGGAACCGCTGATGGAAGCTTCGCGGTGAAGACAGCCTACTCGCTTTTGACGGAGAATCGGAACCCTAGACCGAATATGACGAGTCTCTTCACAAGGGTGTGGAAAGTGTGGGCACCGGAAAGGGTCCGCGCTTTTCTTTGGTTAGTAGGGAATCAAGCTATAATGACGAATGTGGAACGGTATCGGAGACATATGGGTGAGACGAAGATATGCCAGGTATGCCATGGAGGTGAGGAGACAATTCTCCATCTGTTGAGAGATTGTCCTTCTATTGCGGGTATTTGGAATCGAGTGGTACCGATGAGGAGAAAACATGAGTTCTTCCATGAGTCTTTGCTGGGTTGGCTTCATGGCAACTTGGGGATTCATGATGAAGTAGATGGGAGCCCGTGGTCTATACTTTTTGCGATGGGGGTATGGTGGAGTTGGAAGTGGCGGTCTGGCTATGTTTTCGGTGAGATTGGCAAATGTAAAGACCGGACACGTTTTGTGAAAGACTTGGCAAAGGAGGTGTATGCAGCGCATCAACACTCTCGGCTAGGGGGAGGACCGAGTGTGAGTGTTGAGAGAATGATAGCTTGGAAACCACCACATGCGGGATGGTTCAAGGTGAATACGGATGGAGCTTCTCATGATAATCCCGGCTTCGCTACGGCGGGTGGAGTGTTAGGGGACCATACGGGGAGTTGGCGAAGTGGTTTCTCCTTTAACATTGGTGTATGCTCGGCGAATTTAGCAGAATTATGGGGGGCTTATTATGGACTTTACACTGCGTGGGAGCAACGAGTTACAAGGCTGGAGCTGGAAGTTGATTCGAAATTGGTGGTGGATTTTCTTAAGGACGGGGTTAGCGATACTCACCCTTTGTCCTTCCTGGTACGCCTGTGCCATGGCTTTTTATCGAGGGACTGGATAGTCCGGATTGCTCACGTGTATAGGGAGGCTAACCGTCTGGCTGATGGGTTAGCTAACTATGCTTTTACTTTACCTGTAGGTTTTCATTTTTTGAATAATGCTCCGAATGTTGTGGAGCCGATACTGTTGGATGATGTCCGAGGGGCTTCGGTTCTAAGGAATGTTCGGGTGTAACTTAATTTCTTTGCTGAATAAAACTCAGGGGAGACTTTAGTCTTCCCTCTACTTTACCAAAAAAAAAAAAACTCTCAAAGTGTAACTTGGCAAAATGCCATATAAATAAATGAAATTTAGAACGTTAAAAACATAAAACAAAAATGCATGCAGATTTGTCTACTTAGTAAAGCCCATAAGGCCCGTTTATGAAATGTATCAGGCTTATACAAAAGCCCTATTGACTTATTATCGCACGTTGAGCAAAACGGCGTAGTTTATTGATTAGACTTTAAGCACCCGAAAGATCCGACCCGGAGAGGAGAGATCCGGACAAACCCGACCCAAATTTCTTACCATTTTTTGGTTCGATCTTCTTCTTCTTCTTCGTCTACCTTTTACAGTCTGGTTCTTCCCGTTCGATCTCACTCTGTTTCTCGCATCTTCGTATATGTTCAGCTTCGGATTTGAAGCAAATTGATGAACTCGTGATTTCACGCGGATATACGAGCAGGTAAAGCAAAACCAAATAGTGCAAGCTATCTTCGAATTTTCCTTTTTTTTTTTTCTGTGAATTTATCTTCCATAGATCAGATCAGTATTCTTGTCACAAGCTTCTCTCTTCCTTTCCGATCGATCTAGATCGTAATGATAAAATGGACTTTTGTATTAGTTTTAGGGAAAGAGAGCAGTTATGGAGTGGGCAACGGTGCAGCATCTGGATCTGCGTCACGTAGGTCGCGGTGTGAGCAAACCGCTTCAACCTCATACGGCGGCGTTTCATCCCACGCAGGCTGTAATCGCTGTCGCCGTCGGCTCTCACATCATGGGTAAGAAAAAATCTCTGCAATTGTCAATGTTGTTCCACATTTAGCATTCTGTAGATGCTTGGTTTATAGTTGTGATTGGTCGAAACCTATTGTTTTGCAGAATTTGATGCATTAACGGGATGTAAGATCGCGTCTATCGACATTGGATCTCCAGCTGTTAGAATGTTGTATAGTCCTACTAGCAGCAATGCCGTGGTTGCCATTCTAGAGGTCAATTTCACCAAAAGCTGATACTTTCATTTTCAATTTTGAAGTTCTTAGATCATATGTATTTAATACTACTACTTTTAGGTCTGTGTTCAGTATTTTTAAACTGTTTTGTTTTTGGATCGGTTAGGATTGTACAATTAGGTCTTGTGATTTTGAAACGGAGCAGACTTGTGTCTTGCATTCACCGGAGAAGAGGAGTGAGCACATATCCTCGGATACAGAAGTTCATCTTGCCGTGACGCCACTCCAACCTGTTGTGTTTTTTGGATTCCCAAAAAGAATGAGTGTGACAGGTTTGATCTTCGGTCCCCTGAGTTCTCATATATTACCAGATTAAAGTGTACTGAATAGGTGTTATGTTTCTTGTTCTGATTGCCTTTTTCATATTCTTTGCTCTAGTTGTTGGAACTGTTGAAGGTGGAAGAGCTCCAACAAAAATTAAGACAGACCTTAAGAAACCAATTGTGAACATTGCTTGCCACCCCCGACTTCCTGTCCTGGTATGATACAACATCCTCATTTTACCATCTTAGTCTGTAGAATCTGGTTTTGTTGCGTGCATGCTTAATTTCTTTGTTCAATTTTGTGTCCTTTCAGTATGTAGCATATGCAGAGGGGTTGATACGAGCTTATAACATTCATACTTATGCTGTTCATTATACACTACAGCGTGAGTTTAGGAGGATCTCACGTTTCTCATTGTCTTTATTCTTCTCGCTTGTGGCATCATGAGATTAGCTACCACTTACAATAGATCTTTGAAATCCTTGCAGTTGATAATACTATTAAACTCATTGGTGCCAGTGCGTTTGCTTTTCACCCGACACTAGAATGGATTTTTGTTGGAGATAGGAGGGGCACACTTTTAGCGTGGGATGTTTCAACTGAAAGACCTAATATGATTGGAATGTAAGTGAATATTCACTGCTTTCAGCTTTCTGTTTGCTGGAAATGGATCTCTATCCCTTGTTTCTCGTAATAATTAATTCCTGTTTGTTTTCTTTTGGTACAACTGCAGTACGCAAGTGGGTTCGCAACCCATCACTTCAATTTCTTGGCTTCCTATGTTGCGTGTACTTGTCACTGTGTCCAAGGATGGATCCCTTCAGGTGTGGAAGACACGGGTTATAATAAATCCCAACAGGCCTTCGACACAAACTAACTTTTTTGAGCCTGCCGGTAAGCATGATGTCTCTTAAGTGGATCCACAGACGAGGATACGTACTTTCCTACCCGATTTAGGATAAACTCCCATAACTATCTTTTTTCTTTTGCAGCTATGGAATCAATGGACATTCCTCGAATTCTCTCTCAACAGGGTGGGGAAGCTGTTTACCCTTTACCACGAATCAAAACTTTAGAAGTTCACCCAAAGCTGAACTTAGCAGCTTTGATTTTTGCAGTTAAGAATATTCATTTTACTGCTACTGCCATTCCTCGCTTAGGTAGAAGTGTGGCTTCTATCTTCTGACATACTGGATTTTTATACAGAACATGGCGGGTAATGAGAACCCTCAAAATCGAGCAGCTCAGACTAGGGAAGGAAGGAAGCAGCTATTTGCAGTTCTGCAAAGTGCTAGGGGATCTTCAGGTGAATCTTGTACACTTTTTTGTTTTTGTCGTAACAAGTGATGCTCTTCTTAAGCTGTACGGATGTGTCTCTAGCGAGTCACTAATCCTCTGATTTAACAAGGTTGCGGGTTCTTCCAGAGCTGGTTGGTATCTAAATCCTGCTTTCTAACATTTGAGGTGATTAACAGCTTCTGTTCTAAAGGAAAAGCTTTCATCCATGGGTTCCTCTGGAATTTTAGCTGAGCATCAACTCCAAGCTCTGCTACAGGAGAATCATCACAAGGGGTAGGTGGAAATTTCCTAAGAAAATATACTATCATATGTCATAATTCCATACGAAATGACTCAAGCCTTTCATATCTCATCTGCCTCGTTTCACTCTATTACTTTTTTGCAGCCAGAATCAGCTAACAATTTCAGATATTGCACGGAAGGCATTCCTGTATAGTGTACGACTGCCTTACCTTTTAGTTTACACATGTTTGTATTATTATTTGGAACTATGTTGAGCGAAGTCCGTGACTTAATCCATACAGCATTTTATGGAGGGTCATGCCAAAACTGCTCCAATATCAAGATTACCCCTTATTACCGTCGTCGATACAAAGGATCAACTGAAAGACATTCCTGTTTGCCAGGCATGTAACTGTTGTTCAGAGCTTGTTTTCTATTTAGCTTAATTATGCCTGACTGATTGAATTCTTTGACAGCCATTCCATTTGGGGCTGAATTTCTTCAATAAGCCAAATAGGGTTCTCCAGTACCCTGTGAGGGCCTTTTATATCGAGGGCCTTAACCTCATGGCACACAATCTCTGTTCTGGAACGGACAACATCTACAAGAAGCTGTACACATCGGTAATATCTGATATCATGTGATTTCAATTTATGTATGATTTATTTTTACTTACAGCCCTTTTTGATTTCAGATTCCCGGAAATGTGGAATATCACTCCAAACACATTGTTTACAGTCGTAAAAGGCACCTCTTTCTGGTTGTCTATGAATTCAGTGGTGCCACGAATGAAGTTGTGCTTTACTGGGAAAATACAGGTTCTCAGTTGCCTAACAGCAAAGGAAGCACTGCTAAAGGTTTGTCTGATTATTAGATTTCCGTACTTCTCTTTAGAGAACTTCCTATCCCACCTCAGATTTTTTTTTTAATAGTTTTTGAGAGCATCAAATGGTATCATAGAGTATCCAAACAGTTATATATACCAGGATACAATGTATGCTATATAAATCAGTAAGTGCTCTTTCCGCTGAGAGACTGTTGCTAGGGTCTTATGCTCTGTTTATCCTAGGGACTAACAATAAAGGAATCTACAAATGCTCTGTTAACTTGTAAGAGATGCAAGCTTAGAATTATTTAAGGCGTTCATCCTTTTTTTGTTTTCCCATGTTTCCGGATGTGTAAATAAACAAGGGAGGACTATCTCAAAGCTATATTTTTGGCTCTCCAGGTTGTGATGCTGCCTTTATCAGCCCAAATGACGATCAATTTGTAATTCTAGACGAGGATAAGACAGGACTGTCGATGTATATCCTCCCAAAACTCACCACAATGGAAGAGAATGAAAAGAATTTGATGTCTGAAGAAAACCAAACCAAGGAGGCGAATCCTTCTGCAATTCAGGGTCCACAACAGTTTTTGTTTGAGACAGAAGTTGATCGTATTTTTTCCACACCAATAGGTGTTGCTTCGGATACTCTCATATTTGAAAATTACTTATGATTGGGAGTGTGCCAGCGCTAACTGATGCCACTTTTGATAACAGAGTCCAGTCTGATGTTTGCATGTAATGGAACCCAAATTGGGCTGGCAAAGTTGTTTCAAGGCTACCGTCTCTCAGCTTCAGATGGTCATTATATTTCAACACAAGGCGATGGACGAAAGTCAATCAAGTTGAAGAAACATGAAATCGCTCTTCAGGTATGAAATTCCCTACAAAACATGAATGGCCTGGTGATTTCTGGGACACACTCTGCTTCAACATCTAGTATAGCTTCATTTATGATGAAAAGTATGAGCTTGATTATTGTTTACCAATAGTTTGAAGGGAAATTGCCCCGCCAAATAAACTTTTGGTATCTAGTTTTCGATTCTATGAGGTGGTTTGCATCTGGCCAATTTCTCTCTTGAAACAAAAAATCATATCATTCAGAAATTAAGAACGATTGGCTCGTGATGTTTGGTATCTGCTGTTCTTTTGGCTCCAGTGATTTACTCTTTAAGGGTCAATGATATGCTTAGTCCTGAAATTATGGTCAATATTATTATGGTCAGTTGAATATTTTCTTATGTATATGAATCTGTTTTAGATATATAGAGTAGTTCCCCACCCACCCTCAATGGTAGAAAGAACTAATTTTTTTCACAAAACCTACAGGTTCAATGGCAAGAAACACCCCGGGGATATGTTGCAGGGATATTAACAACCCAAAGGGTGCTGATGGTGTCTGCAGATTTTGATATATTGGCAAGCAGTTCGACAAAATATGATAGAGGACTACCATCAATATCCTGATTACACTTTCTTTATTTCCTTTCAATCATGTGCATTATATGTTAGCACTATTTGGATGTGTGCCCATTGATTATTGAGATAAACCTTAACTGATGCGAACTTTAGATCTCTTCTATGGGTTGGGCCTGCCCTACTCTTTTCTACAACAACTGCTGTATGTTTGCTTGGCTGGGATGGGAAAGTGAGGACCATTCTTTCTATAAGTACACCATACGCAGGTAAGCAGATCTTGGTTCTCTGAATGCTTAAGGTGAGCTTATTGTATTTCATGCTCTTATATTTGTTCTCCTCAACGCAGCCTTAGTTGGTGCCCTGAATGACCGCATATTGCTTGCTACTCCCACTGATATAAGTCCGAAGCAGAAAAAAGGGATTGAAATCAAGAGCTGTCTTGTTGGGCTACTTGAACCGCTTTTAATCGGATTTTCTACAATGCAACAAACATTTGAGCAGAAACTAGACCTTTCTGAAATATTGTATCAAATAACGACAAGGTTTTCCTCCTGTTCTTTTTCTTTCTCGTACACATTCAAAATTTTGTTACACATTTAACATCAACTATTTTGGAATAGGTGTGCAGGATAAAATTTTTTTTTTTGTCTCTTTCCCTTGTATCTTTGTTGACTCCATTGCCATCCTAACTATCAATTTGTTTTGATATATTGGCTGTAGGTTTGATAGCTTGCGAATTACTCCAAGATCTCTTGATATTCTTGCTAGAAGCCCTTCAGTATGTGGAGATCTTGCTGTATCACTAGCTCAAGCAGGCCCGCAGTTCAATCAGGTGAGTCAAATTTAGTAAATTTTATGACAGAACTCTCTCCTGGAAGCTGTGTTCTTTTATTAACTGCTGCTGAACAAAATTTAGGTATTACGTTGTACATATGCAATCAAGGCTCTTCGGTTCTCCACTGCTTTGTCAGTTTTAAAGGACGAGTTCTTGCGTTCTAGGGACTATCCAAAATGTCCTCCAACGTCTCTTTTGTTCCAGAGGTTCCGGCAGCTAGGATATGCCTGTATCAAGTAAGTTAACTATTTTTGCAGGAAATATTTAACATCTGAATCTCTGAATATATAGTTATTTATTGTTAGATGGCCTAATATTTGTGGGAGTTTCAGTGTATCTTGAACTAAACTTTGAAAAGTTGATCTGAAGTATATTTTATCCTATATGCATCCCCACTAGCTGTAGTTAGTTGGAACTTGAATATAACAGTTCTTGATCCTTGCACTACCTATACTGCATTTATACGCTAGTTTCTCTAAATGTTTTTGGCAAGGTTCAGTCTTCTAATTGAAAATTTTGTACTGTAGATATGGTCAATTTGATAACGCGAAGGAAACTTTTGAAGTAATAGCCGACTATGAGAGCATGCTAGATCTTTTCATATGCCACCTCAACCCTAGTGCTATGCGTCGTCTTGCCCAGAAATTGGAAGAAGAAGGTGGAGATCCTGAGTTGAGACGATACTGTGAAAGGATTTTACGAGTACGGTCTACAGGATGGACGCAGGGAATATTTGCTAATTTTGCAGCTGAGAGTATGGTTCCAAAAGGACCAGAATGGGGTGGTGGCAACTGGGAAATCAAGACTCCAACCGACATGAAGAGCATACCTAAATGGGAGCTAGCTGGGGAAGTGATGCCCTACATGAAGAATGATGAAGGAACCATCCCCTCAATAGTAGCTGATCATATTGGTGTTTACTTGGGTTGCGTCAAAGGCAGAGTTAATGTGGTCGAAATTAAAGAAGATAGCTTAGTCTCTAAACCTGGAGGGCTTCTTAGTTCCTTGGGTAAACCTGTATCAGATAAACCTTTGGCACTTCCTGCTGGTGAATCCAGTTCTTTGATGGGTCTCGAATCCCTTGGAAAACAAAACGTGGCTGATGAACAGGCAAAGGCTGCTGAGGAATTCAAGAAAACAATGTATGGGGCTGCTGGTGATGGCAGCAGCAGTGATGAGGAAGGTGCGCCAAAAACTAAGAAGCTGCAAATTAGAATACGAGAAAAGCCAACATCTACTACTGTGGATGTCAATAAGCTTAAAGAAGCTACTAGGACGTTTAAACTCGGAGATGGGCTTGGCCTAGCAATGAGTAGAACTAAATCAATTAATGCTGGATCCCAAGATTTGGGTGAGATGTTAAGCCAGCCTTCTTCCTCAACAACTGCTCCGACTTCTGCACCTGCTTCTGTAGATCCTTTCGCCATGAGCTCATGGACTCAGCAACCTCAACCAGTAACCCAACCAGCTCCATCTGGTACGGGTATGGGAGTTGTAGCTGGGCCGATACCCGAAGACTTTTTCCAAAACACAATCCCATCTGTTGAGGTTGCCAAGACATTGCTTCCTCCTGGCACTTATCTTTCGAAAATGGACCAAATCGCTCGAGCTGCAGAAGCTGCAAAGAATGCTCCAAATCAAGGGATTAATACTACTCTGCCTGATATTAGTCTTCCCGATGGTGGTGTTCCCCAGCCAAATCAACAACCTGGTGTTCCATATCAGACCGTTGGACTTCCTGACGGTGGTGTTCCATATCAAGGGCCACCACAGGTTCCCGTTTCTACGCAGCCTCTTGATCTTAGCGTTCTTGGAGTTCCGAATACGGGTGATTCTGGAAAGCCTCCTGGGCAACCTACATCTCCTCCTTCTTTGGTTCGGCCTGGACAGGTGAATGTGAATTTGATATTTCCTATGTGTGTGCATGCCAATCACGAATTAAACTTGCTAATGTTTCTGGATTTACTTATAAAGATCAAATTCAACACGTAAAAGTGCGTAAATCTCACTATTGCTTGTCTCCTCTATGATTACTACTCTCTCCAGGTTCCGCGTGGAGCTGCAGCTCCAGTTTGTTTCAAGACTGGACTTGCCCATCTTGAACAGAATCAGCTTCCAGATGCGCTGTCTTGCTTTGACGAAGCATTCTTGGCTCTGGCTAAGGATCAATCACGTGGAGCAGACATCAAAGCTCAAGCCACAATTTGTGCTCAGTACAAGATAGCCGTAACTCTCCTTCGGGTAAACTAACTCTCATATGTCTCCTCTCTTACGAGTTTTTTAACCCGAAAAAAGAGTTTTTAACCTGAAAAAATAAGATTCCGCTCAAAAGAGAAAATCACTTAGTAATGCAGCTTTCTTTTCTCTCCATTGCAGGAAATCTTACGGCTACAAAGAGTCCAAGGCGCAAGTGCATTGAGCGCAAAGGACGAAATGGCAAGACTTTCAAGGCATTTAGCTTCACTGCCACTACTAGCAAAGCACCGCATAAACTGCATACGAACAGCAATCAAACGAAACATGGAAGTCCAAAACTATGGCTACTCAAAGCAAATGCTGGAACTGCTTTTATCAAAAGCACCGGCGAGTAAGCAAGAAGAATTAAGAGGACTGGTCGATCTCTGTGTCCAGAGAGGCACATCGAACAAATCCATCGACCCACTTGAAGATCCTTCTCAATTATGCTCAGCTACGCTCAGCAGATTATCGACCATTGGATACGATGTTTGCGATCTCTGTGGCGCAAAGTTTGCTGCTCTTTCGTCACCCGGTTGTATCATTTGCGGTATGGGAAGCATCAAACGGTCTGATGCACTCGCTGGACCCGCACCTGTATCCACACCGTTTGGCTAAAGGTTATAGACATGATTACGGTTTGGTTTAATTAATATTAAGCAAATTTCATATTGGTTACATGTAAGAACATTCGATTTTTGTGGGTTTTGATTTCGTTTTGTATGCGTCTGTATATTGATTTGATTAATTTGTATCTGTTCTTTCGTCTGTGGCTTAATACAATTTGTAACGTTACTCTTTACACATCAACCAGGTCTTCTTCTGTTTTTTTCTTTTTTTTTTTAACTCCTGTTTAATTCTATTTTCAACGAATATTTAAGTACAAAATTTGACTCTTACTACTCATACCATCAAATCAACCACAGCCGTCAAAATTAACAAATATATTCCTTCGTACAAATTCTATTTAGGCCCTTTTCCCCTTAAAAGTAGAATTAAATCGGTGCAACGTGCACTACAAGAATATGGTTACAATTATGTCTTTTTAAACAGCTTTCCCTATAGTGAGGTCACTGTATAAGCACAATGACAGACCAACTTGCTGAATAATGATTTTTTTTTGTTTTTTGGAGTAAAATACTAAAATCCCATAAGGTTGGGCCATGATTAAACCGTATGGTAATTTAGTGACATCGTCAATTTATTAAAACAATTTTTTTTATATTTGCTTATAAATTGTATAAGTAAGTGGTACAATAGTACTATTTTGTCATAACACAAACGCGGGTTCGTTAACGTTATCTTACCGACGCAGTAATTTAAATTACGTTTTTCATCTATAAATTAAATTAAACTACAACAAAGGAACGAAACAAATTAAGTTGCCTCTACAGCTCTACTAACTATATACTGGAATATTTGTTTAGCAAACAAAAAACCTATAGACTGGACTATTTACATATTTTTCATTACTTAAGAAAATCAATGAAATCTTGACCACAAGATAAAAAGATCAATGAAACAAAACAAATTATGGCTTCGAATGGTGACAGCGTTTTGGACGGTGCGAAACAATCGGTTTAAGAGGTGCGGTGCGGTTCAAGTGCGGTGCGGTTCAAGTGCGGTGCGAAATAATGTTTGAATGGTGACGATAATAAGTGCGGGATGAATATTATAATTATTAAACTTTAATTAAATTTTTGTAACACTTTAAATTTTTCAAAAATAAATAATTTTAATATTAAGTGTTTAAATTGACAAAATATAACAACATAAAAATTTGCAAATTTTTTTAATTAAAAAAAAAAAATGGAACGCACTTGAACCGCATGTGAAACACAGCTTATTGTAGATTTGTGCGTTCTCTTCATAAATTCTTCCCGCACTTGCTTTTCATTTTTTTATTTTTTAAATAAAAACATTGAAACACAAAAAAAAATACTTATGAATGGTGACAATAAATTGTCCCACCCCCCTAACAGCCCTAACCGCCCGAAACATTCGCAGCCTATGTGTATAAGTATAAAGTTCGATTTAGGATGCAATGCCACAAAAAAAGAGCCACTAGATGCTAAGCTTACTTTTACTACAAAGGTGCTGTTTTCTTAAAACTCAAAATGGTATGCTTTTTACATTATATTCCCATCAAAAGAGATTCATATATACATAGTGAAAAGCGTCAAATAGCTGTTTCTTTCCCCAATTTGGAAATCTTTAGACCTTCCCTTTATTTCTATAGCTTTGTTGACCCCGAAAACTCTTACTGTTTTTAATGTGTATATAATAAAAAATGCACGTACTTTGTTAAATAAATCATAAAATCAATCTTACCTACACGAATTATTGGCTAAAATATTGCAAACCATCCCAAATATAGAAATGTGTTCTAAACTACATACACTATTATATAATACATGGTGACATACACCAAGTATATATAAACATGTTAAAAACTACAAATTGGTGTCTTTTGATAAATATTTACTAATTTGGAGGTCAATTTGTAATTATTTTCATAAAAAATAAAAAATCCAAAAAACTAAAACTTACAAAATTTAACAAATTAAAAGAAAATCCATAAAAATTCAAAAATATAAAGAAAACATAGTAATTAAATTTCTAAAATCCCAATTTTCTAAAATTACAAAGTTCAAAAACAACAAAATAATTCCAAAAAGTTAAATTTACGAAAATACATAATTTGAAGGTTCATATAAATATTTAATTATATTTTCATTTTTAATTTCGGAAACGAAATTAATTTTAAATTACCAAAATTTATAATAATACAAAATTTCAAAAAAAAAATCTAAAAAATATATTTTTTAAAACAACAATTTATAGTGAAGATAGAAGTTAGATTATACTTGCAATTTTGAATTTCAAAAATTAAATTAAATTTACAATTCACTAGTTAATGTTGGGATAGCCAATGCAAAAGTAAAATATTCTACGAAGAATAAGTGTAATATATCTGTCGTTTATGTATTTTGTTCTAAATTATTGAAATTTATTAATTTAAATTATATTTGTTGACCAACATTTTAAAACTGGGACAATTGCAAAAATGCCACTTTTGGTGTGTACATTTGTAAAAATGCCACTTATGGGTGTCCTTTTGTAAAAATGCCATTTAGGGGTGTCCATTTGCAAAAATGCCACTAATTATGAATTTTTAAAGCCTTTATCTTAAAGCTATAAACCCTAAAAAATGTTTTGATCCCTAAACCCCCTTAAACCCTCAAAACTAAACCCTAATATAGCATAGTTAACCCAAACATAAATGATATAATGAAAAAAATAATTTTGAAAAAGTGGCATGTTTGCAAAGATTTTGAAAATGTTTCATTTTTGAAAAGTGGCATTTCTTAAAATTTCTCTTAAAAATTTGTGTTTATTATTTTCTAACAAATTCAATGGTTTCAAAATATATAATTTTGGAACACTATATACATTACATTTTCAATTACCTTCTTGAGATTAATAAATTTTGTATTTTAAAAAATTTTGGGATTCTACAAATTTAAATTTTCTATAAAAATCAATGTATATATTTTTTCTTATATTTTTGAAAATTTATGGATTTTCTTTCAATTTATTAAGTTTTGTATGTTCTTAGTTTTTTTGGATTTTTATTAAAAAAAACTGTTTTTATGAAAATAATTATAAATTGACCTCCAAATTAATAAAAATTAATCAAAATACCTCAATTTGTAGTTTTTAACATGTTTACATATATTTGGTGTAGAGAGCCGGTCCTGGCCTTTCAAAGGCCGGAAGCATTTTTTTGTTGGCACCTTAAATAAAAAAACAAAAAAACACCTGATAGCAACTTGACAGAGACGAACCCATGACCTCTCAACTATATGCAACGCTGCTTGACCAACAGAGCTACTGAAGATTTTGTCAAAATATTTGGCTCCTAATTAAAATTAATAAATACTACGCCGGCTCCAAGCAGATGCTTCACCAGCTTCTAGTCAGGGCCGGCTCTGTTGGTGTATGTTATCATATATTATATAATAGTCTATGTAGTTTAGAACACATTTATATATTTGGGATGGTTTGCAACATATTAACCAATACTTGGTGTAGTTAAGAATAATTTTTTTTTAAATAAATCATAAAATCAATTGTTTTAAAATATCTCGGTAGTACTCATTTTCAAGTGCTTTTGAATTCTATACCTAATCTACGTACGTCATGGTCGCAAATATTAAAATGCTCATTTTCTCAAAAAGAGAAGAAAAAAAAATGCTCATTAGTCCTTACCAACAATATCGACGATATATAAAAGTATTAAAAGCACAGTTAACAAATAACATCAACATACAAACTCATATGATAATTGGTAACCTTAATTTTATTCATGATCTAGAATTATGAATCCATCATAAGATATTACAAATGTTGTACATATCTAATACAATATTTAAAAAAAAAATACATATTATAAAACAATGTATTAAATGAAGCTATAAATTACTAAAGTCTCTATTTAAGCTTTAGGCTCATCGTTCTTGATGGCATGACCAATACCAGGGCTATGTCCTGGTGTCGTGGGCTTGAAGTCATCTCCTTTCTTATGCCCCATCCCGGGACTGTTCCCTGGAGAAGTAGGCGCGAAATCGTCTGTAGAACCCGCGGTTATGAAATGATCTTGTTCGTTTGTTTTTTGTAATCGTCTTTCTTCTGTGGGCTCGAAATCATTCTTAAGGCCTTTAACATTCGCGTTCCCTTTCTTGTGCCCTATCCCAGGACTGTTTCCGGGAGAAGTAGGTGCGAAATCGTCCGTAGAACCGGTAGTTTTGAAATGATTTTGACCGTTCATTTTCTGCGGCATTCTTCCTTCCGTGTGCTTGAAGTCATCTTTAAACCCTTCAGCATTTGCAACTCCGTTCTTATGCCCGATACCGGGACTGTTACCTGGAGAAGTAGGTGCGAAATCGTCTGTAGTTCCGGTTTTGAAGTGTTCTTGACCGTTTGTTTTCTGTAACCTTCTTCCTTCCGTGGGCTTGAAGTCATCTTGAAACCCTTGAACATTCACATTACCTTTTTTATTTCCCATACCAGGACTGTTTCCTGGAGAAGTAGGCGCAAAATCATTTGTAGATCCAGCTTTGAAATGATCTTGACCATCTGCTTTCCTCAAGTGTCTTGCTTCAATGGTGATCGGTGTTTGATCCAATGCCATAAAGATGACGATAGAGGTCACGGTGATAGTCATGAATAGGTTCATGTTTTTTTTGTTGGGAGCTAAAATTAAGATTTAGGAGTTTTTGTATATATGCGGAGTTGTGCTTGAATATGGAGTAAGAATGCCCCAAAGATATTGTATTTATAGTGCCATGGATTGCTTATGTTGCCGTTCATTGAATTTAAAGTGTGTGAACTGCAGTGGCCACATTGATTTATTTTGGACCGTCTATCTATCACATTAATTAAGAATATTGATTATACTACAAAGTATTGTATTATTAATTATATCAAGATCTCTCAATTTTTTTCTTTTCTGAAGGTTCTAAAATGAAATAACGTACGTTCGAATACATTTAGTCACCAAATTTTCATTTTTCGATGAAATAAGTTTTTTTTCACATATTTAGTTTCTAGTTAAATAAAAAAGTTCAAGGAGATGAGAATATGATATATATATATATATTTTTTTTTTTAAATTTGAAATATAATTCGATTGTAACATCAAACAAAAATCGTGTCGTAGTTTGAACATTACTAACACAACTAACTTTGTCATGTAACACTCTTTATATTTATTAGTATTTTTTTATTTAAATTTCATTATAACAAAATTTAAGTTTATATAAATGGTAATCGAAGATTTTATGTGTCGCACATGCAAATAGACGACATTGCTTAAAATATATATACCTACAAATACAGTAACGACAAGTGGGCACGCATTCTTGTTTTTGTTTATCGTGGTTAATTCAAACAGAAAATGCTATAATGTATAGACTATCAATGGACGATCAATATAGCCTGTGCTTAAAGGAGATTCCAAAATATTGGTCGATTGCTGTTTTTGTTGAAGGTGAAATATTACATTATTACAAAGTCGGCCCTAAACCTCTCATAGTGCTCCATTGTTGAATATACAACATACCTTTGTATTCTGAAATATTTGTTATAACGATAGATGTGGAGATAGTAACATTTGCTTTGCATTTTTTATAGTTAATAATCTAAATTAATCGGTATAGTGGAAACCTTCTTGGTTCAGTGGTCGATAAAAAGTTCATTAATGCATCTACATCCAAATGTCTGGAGTTTGAATCCCAAAACGGTATGCATATTAGTGGAGACAAGTTTGCAAGAAATTTTTAGCGTGGGATAAGGTAGAATCGTTTGACATGGATCAAAACGGTAGACTTGTCCGTTGTAAAATCATCGATGTAATAATTCTCATAATTTGTAATAAAATATTAATAAAAATTCAACGTTAAAATAAAATAAAATTAATCGGTACATTGTTTTAAAAATGAATTCAAACTTTCAAAGGCTAAGAAAAGCCGCCCTTTAGCCACCCACAGAAATGCATTTGAAAACAAGGTTATTTAATTTCACACGAGTTTAAAGAAGACTAATGATTTGACAAAAGATATTCTTAATTGACTTTTCTCTCCTTTACAAAGTCGAATAGGAAATGTAAATAGGATTCTATGCATGCTTGACTATATGTTGCATAGTGTTGAGATTTTTAATTATTATATATATTTTTACATCCTAAGCACACAATAAAATCATCGCAGTCACAAGTATAATATCTTCTTGAACCCAAAAAAAAACAAAAGGTGGCTACCATCATTTGGGTTAATTTGCATAATAGCAAAAGAAAATTAATAATTTAAAAATTAGCCAAAATCGTCTTATGTGGTAAAACTATAATCACTAGAATCAATATATAATTATGGAGTTCTCTCCATTTAAAGTGTCCACATAAGCAAAAAAAATTTTATAATAATTTTTTTTATTTTAAATGTTCAATTAATTCATGTTTATAAATATTTATTGTTACTTATAATTACTAAAAATTGAATTAATAAACAAAAAAAATATGTAAATGATTGATTAGAAGTAGTAAATACAATACTATTTGAGTATTTTATTGTTGTAAATACAAAATTACAAGAAGAAATATATTTCATTTATATTGTATTTCATTTCAGAGTAATAAAAATATTATGACTTTATGATAAAGATAAATTTTTATATATTTTAATTTTAAAATTTTGGAAATATGTAAAATGAATATAAATATAAGAGAAAATGAATAAAAATGCTGATAAGCGACATGAGAGAATCAAAGCAAAAAAATTGAATAACGTTAAATAGTGAAATATCGTAATTGAATATCAAACAATTGTTAGGATCGCTGAAAGCCTAAAAAAAATAGGATATCTATTCAACGAAAGATATTAAACAATTTCACTAAAGATGAGAAAATAAGGTGAAACATTAGAATATATGATTTATTCAAAATGTTGTATTTGATTTTTGGAAGTATAAAAAAAAATTTTAATTAATAAAGTAGTGAGTGGTTAAATAATAAACTACAAAAACTATATATATATATGTAACAAAGTTTCAAACAAACATATTTATTTTCTAATAGGAACTATCGATATTGAAATGATTAAGTTTCATTTTATATTTTCATACCATATAAATAAGATAAACAATTAATTTCATTTCAGTTCAAATCAAATATTATTTTACATCTAAAGAAAATGGTTTGAGTTGCCAATTATAAATATAAAACTACAAAATTATTTAAACTTTGCGACACAAAATTAACAAATTGTAAAAGACTTGCGCATCACGCGAGTTATAATCTAGTTAGGGTAATTAGTTAGTTTTAAAATTTTAGAATTTTTGTTGGTTATTCTTGCTAATTTCATCATTTTTCAGTTGTTTTTGTTTGAAAAGATGAGTCAATGTATAACAAGGTTATTCTTTATAGTGAACTACTCAAAGGTTTTGAAATTTCTAGACAATATTACAGGTTGAGTCTTCCGCTAAAATTATATATATTGCATGCTTTTTTCCGGGTAACGTATATTGGGATGTTGCACTACTCAGTTGTGAGATTGGTAAATAGTAAATGCGTCGTAAACAATATATCGATCACTAAATATAATTTCTTAAATTATAGAATCATGACAAAAGATATATATATGAGGCTAACACAAAGACGCTTCTAACCCTCATTGTTTCTTAGCCTTGCAACCTACATCTATAATCGATACATACAATACAATTTATATGTAATATAGCTAATTATTTTGTTTTCCTTCTTTTCTCTTTCATCTGAATCAATGGAGATAGCATAAGCAAAATAAAAATCAGATTGATTTAGTGAATGAAAAACTCCGATAAACTCGTTTGCCACCTCCTCCTCCACCGCGTCTTCCTCTACAAAAGTTGCATCTTCCTCCACCGAAACGGCGTCTTCCTCCGTCAAAGATGTGTCATCTTCCACCATAATTATGACTTTGTGTTCCTCTACTTCCACCATCCTTCTTAACAACGTAGGCCAATTCTGTCAATTTTTCGGTGAATACGTATCATTTTGAAGATTTGGTTTCTTCGTAAACTCGTTTTGCTTTGACTCAGTGAGTTGACTCATTAAGAGTAGACTTAGTCAGTGAATTCATTGGTCGCTACCTATGTTCTTATATGTTTGATTTTAGAATTGGTCTTATACTACTAACATAAAAAAATGGCGGATAACAATTTAGTTGGCGGTAATATGTATGTTTAGATGTTTAATGATCGTATATGTTCAATTTATATATTACTTTGTAAAAAAATTTTTATTCTTAATTAATTCTTAGACCGCTAACATATATAATAGCGGATAACAACTTATTTACTGGTAATATGTATCGCTAAATGTTTAATGACTGAACATATTGAAACAACCCGACCCATTTTTTTTTTTTTTTACATTCGATTCGAATTAACATTCCCATAAATGCTAACTCTCAATAACCCAATCAACCAATTAATCAAACAGCGGAAAACAAGACAAATAACCCAGTAAACCATTCAATAATTCCATCCATAACAATAATCAAAAACCAATATCAAATCCATGACACAATTCAACATCTAAACCAGTTCACTCTCCACACCAGAATCACTAACATCCTAGCGGTGCTAACAACCTACTTCACTCAATCGAGACACTAGATCATCTCCTCTTCCTTGCCCGATCCCACGATCACACTTTCTCTTTACCTGCAACACATGGCAAAAAGAGTTGCGTGAGTATTATCACAAATACTCAGCGAGACGGTCATCCCATCTACAAATTATATGATCAGGCATAAAAAGAATACAATACCAGGGTGAAACAAGCGGCACACACAAAACAAGCAAACAGAACAACAAACAGGCCAGCAGCCTCTGTGTCGATCGACACATCCTCTAGGCGTCGATCGACACACGACTGTCTGCTGCGTCGATCGACACAACCCACGTGTGTCGATCGACACGGCACCTGCTGATCGAAGGATCGAGCCTATCCTCTCATGGCTCCGATCCAATCGACCCCAACCGATCACCTGCAACATATCAACCCATAGCACACCACATACATACAACATAACAGCAATCAATCGCCTCCTATTCAACCTACACCTGATAAATCTATGGTCACGCACTCACCTTGACAACGGTTTGAACAAGGGAATCCGACGCGAACAAAGGAGAATATCTCACGACTCGCTTCACCAAAACGAAATCCGAGACCTGATCTGGAAACTAGACACCGAGATCTTTCCAACGGTGTATCGTGAGACTCCTAACTCCAAGCCAAACGTCAGGAAAACGTCTCCGAAAACTGCTACTCCGAACAAAAACTGCAGAAAACTGCACGAACTACCCAAGTTCCAAAGGCCATAACTCAGCGACTACTCGACCAAAAGACAAGCGGTTTCTTCTCAAATCAAGAGCAAAGATCAGAGAACCTACTCCCAAAGTCTCGATCCAAACCGACTTGATCTTCACCGCCGTTCGCCCACTCCAGAACTCGCCAGAAACACCCTCAAAAACCCCCAAGGAAACCCTAGCTCTCTCTCTCAACTCTCTCTGACGGAAAAGTGGCTAAAAAGCCTAAGGACAACGTGTTCCTTCTCTTATATACGAAGCCCTAAAACACCTAAAACCAAACCGCGACCGAACCGAACCAAAACCAACTCCCAATTCTCACTTCGAAACCGTGTCGATCGACACGGACCTCTCTGGTCGATTCCAACACGCGAACAAACACCCGTGTCGATCGACACACACCTGCTGCGTCGATCGAGACCCTACCAAAAATCCTATTTTTGGATCACGGGCGTTACAATTCTCCCCCACTGACAAGGATTCGTCCTCGAATCACAAGCCAATAACCACTCAGATCCGTGCCAAGGTCACCACTTAAGCTCAAAAACCCGACCCAACCTTCCCGGAGATACACCACAATGTATCGCTGTAGTCCCGGCCTAGTCTGCCCGATCGATCGAACAACAATCAGACAAGAACATGTCCGACCCACCGTAGACCCGGCATAAAGGACTAACTGATCGTGCAACAATCAGACAAGAACATGCACGACCAAGACGCTACATTTCTCTCCGAAATTGCCCGAATCGAGGTTCCAGCACAAATACTAACCCTAGACCAGACCCTACCATCCAACCCACACACCTGACCCCACCGGTCAACCCACCTGAGATCCTTCTCGATCCCCGATGGCCATTCGGTCGCCCACTTGCAACCTGCTCAGACGCTATTGCTCATACTCATACTCATGACTCGTACACATATACACCACACCTACTCGCAGGATCGTCACCCTTTGAGCTACGGTGTGCAGAGAATCCACTATTCTCTGGAGAGACCCACTATCCCTCAAAGTACATGTAGGAGACCCACCGTCCCCAGAGGCCCACTACCCCTCGAGTGCATGCAGGGAAACCACTATCCCCTGGAGAGATCCACTATCCCTCATATCTACAGGAACCCACCGTCCCTAGAGAGCAATACTCTGCAGCGTGCCGTCATAGGCATCTATCGACCAACACGCCTCCATGGCTCACCATGACATTTCCCCACTGGAATTACTCAACAACGCTGTAACCCCCACTAGGTTACCGTAACCCCCACTAGGTTACTACACATCAGAACTCGCATCTTACGATTCAACAATAATAAGAAAACATATCTTATTAATCCCCAAAACGTACAATCGTTACAACAAAACGAAAAATACAACAACTGTAGCCACATGCTACTACACAACCAAAACCAGAAAAAGAAAGAACTCAAGCCTCCGCTTGCTTCTCGAACCACTTCGGAAACTTGGCCTTCAACTTCACCTCCGGCTCCCAAGTCTCCTCCTCGACACCATCGCAGTCCCACACGACTCTCACCAATGGTATCCTCTTACGACGCAGAACCTTGACTCTCCTCTCGAGAATCCTCACAGGCCTCGCCGCTAATGTCATGTTGGGCTGAAGATCCTCCGGGATCCTAGCCAACACCTCCTCAGACTCATGTAGACACTTCCGCAGCATCGAAACATGAAAGACATCGTGAAAAGCCCTCATACTCTGTGGCAACTCCAACCTGTAAGCTACCGTCCCAACCCGCTCAACCACTCTGAACGGACCCATAAACCTCGGACTCAACTTGTTCTCTGCAATGGATCTGTTAGGACCCCTCAACATGGCTGCCTTGAGATACACCATATCTCCCAGCACGAACTTCAACTCCCTCCTCCGCTTATCGGCATCACTCTTCTGCCGATCCTGAGCCTCCTTCATGTTCAGCTTCAAGACACGGATCTTCTCCGTCGTCTCCTGAACGAAATCTGTACCAAACATGCTCCTCTCCCCCACCTGAGTCCAGCACAACGGTGTCCTACATGGCCTCCCATACAGAGCCTCATACGGAGCCATCCCGATACTCGCCTGATAACTGTTGTTGTACGCAAACTCTACCAAGCTCAGATGATCTGCCCAATGACCACCGTAGTCTAACACACACATCCTCAACAAGTCCTCCAATGTCTGAATCGTCCTCTCAGACTGCCCATCCGTCTGAGGATGATATGCCGTACTCATATGCACCTTCGTGCCCATCTCGGCCTGAAATGCTCCCCAGAACTCCGAAGCAAATCTCGGATCTCGGTCTGACACAATGCTCGCAGGCACCCCATGCAACCTCACAATCTCCCGCACATACTTCCTAGCCAACACTGCAGCCCCATCAGTCTTCTTAATGGCCAGAAAATGTGCTGTCTTGGTCAGACGATCCACAATCACCCAGATCGCATCATAAGTCCGCGAGATCGGCAAACCTGTCACAAAGTCCATAGTCACCATATCCCACTTCCACTCCGGCATAGGCAGACTCTACAATAACCCGCTCGGAACCTGATGCTCAGCCTTCACCAGCTGACACACGTTGCACCTCGAAACCCAACTCGCAACATCCTTCTTCATCCCGACCCAGTGGTAGTACCTCTTCAAGTCCCGGTACATCTTGGTCGCTCCAGGATGAATCGACAGCATGCTCGAATGAGCCTCACTCAGAATCTCCTGCCTGAGACTCTCATCCTTGGGTACACAGACCCAACCGTTCACCAGTATCATCCCACTCCCGGAGACCTGATACTCTGAACCCGCCTGCTGAGAAGCATCAATCAAACCCTGATCCTTCTCCTGAGCTACCAGAACTCTGCTCAGCAAGTCCGCTCGGTTAGCTGCCTCTAACCCCAACGGCTCCTGCGAGATAACACAGGCTCAACGCGCCAATCTCGCTCGCCAGCTCCTCTAAATCCCGCTCCCGAGCCGAAGCAATCCTCTTCCGACTCAACGCATCTGCAACCAGATTAGCCTTCCCCGGATGGTACTCAATCTCCAGGTCGTAATCCGCTACCAGTTCCATCCAACGCCTCTGCCTCAGGTTCAGCTCTGGCTGAGTGAAGAAATACTTCAGGCTCTTGTGGTCCGTGAACACCTGGACCTTCCCACCATAAAGGTAAGATCGCCAGATCTTCAGGGCGAAGATCACTGCAGCCAACTCCAAGTCATGTGTAGGGTAATTGCACTCATGCTTCCTCAACTGCCTCGAAGCATAAGCAATCACCTTCCCCTGCTGCATCAAAACACACCCCAGCCCCACACCAGATGCATCCGTATACACCACATATGGCTCGCCCGCATCAGGCAACGCCAATACTGGAGTACTAGTCAGCATCTCCTTCAGCTTCCCGAAGCTCTCCTCACACTCCGCAGACCACACAAACTGAACATCCTTACCCGTCAACTTCGTCAACGCCTGCGCCATACTCGCAAAACCCTTGACGAACCTCCGGTAATACCCAGCTAATCCAAGGAAACTCCTGATCTCCGTCGCATTCCTCGGTCTCGGCCAATCCCTAATAGCCTCGATCTTAGCCGGATCCACTGAAACTCCCTCGGCAGACACGACATGCCCCAGAAAACCCATCTCCCGCTGCCAGAAACTGCACTTACTGAGCTTCGCATACAACTTTTGTTCCCGCAGCTTCTCCAGAACCAACCTCAGATGAACCTCATGTTCTTCCGGAGTCCTCGAGTACACCAAGATATCGTCGATAAAGATAATAACGAACTCATCCAAGTACTCCTGGAACACCCTGTTCATCAGCCTCATGAATGCCGCTGGCGCATTCGTCAACCCAAACGGCATCACCACGAACTCGTAGTGTCCATACCTCGTCCTGAAAGCCGTCTTCCTCACATCGGCCTCATCTATCGGAATCTGATGGTATCCCGAAGCCAAATCGATCTTGGAAAAACAAGTAGCCCCCCGCAACTGATCCAACAACTCATCAATCCGCGGCAGAGGATACCTGTTCTTCACTGTAACCCGGTTAAGGCCCCGGTAGTCGATGCATAACCGAAAACTACCATCCTTCTTCTTCACAAACAACACCGGCGCTCCCCACGGTGAACTACTCGGTCGGATGAAACCCTTACCCAGCAAATCATCCAACTACTTCTTCAGCTCTGCCATCTCCGCTGGAGCCATGCGGTAAGGTGCCTTAGATATCGGAGTAGTCCCAGGTTCCAACTCAATCGTGAAAGGATCAGACCTAGACGGCGGCAATCCCTGCAACGACTGAAACACATCCTGGAAATCCCGGACAACCCAAATATCAACCAAAGCAACCTCCCCAACAGACTCTGGCATCACAATCGTCAGCAAGTACGCCTCACAGCCCTTATCAATCAACTGCGCGTACTGAATCGCCGAAATCATCAAACTCCCGGAAGTCGGCCTGATGCCCTGATAAACCAACCTCTCCGACTCAAGCTCAAACACCACTCGACCTCGATGACAATCCAAATGAACCTTGTAACGATCCAGCCAATCCATCCCCAAAATGACATCGTACAATTCCACTGGACTGATAACCAAATCTACCGGCATGACCTCTCCTGCCACCAGAACATCTACTCCACAAGCCCGCCCGAAAGTAGCCAAAGTCTTCCCTCCAGCCACTCTAACCACTCCCGGCTGCTCCCCAGAATTGCTCCGGATCCCACTGCCCTCCGCACACTCCGGTGTAATGAAGCTATTCGAGGCTCCAGAATCGAACAAGACATGGGAATCACGCCCGCCTACTACTAAGGTCCCTCTGATCGGCCTGGCGCTAGGACCCCCCGTCTCCGCCGAAGTGAACACACGCGGCGTAGCAAGCTGCTTCAACGGCTGCACATCAACTGCCGCCCCCTGCACCGGCTGCACCACTGCCACTGCCATCTGCAACTTGGGACACCTCACTCTAATGTGCCCCGTCTCTCCGCAATGGAAACACGCCTGTGTAGTCCGAACCTCTCTCCTCTTCGGACAAGCTGCCACCCGATGCTCCGTGCTCCCACAATCATAGCACCCCGTACCACTCTGACCACTCTGGGCCCTCTGACCGGAACCCGAAGAGCCCTCCCACTTTCTCTTCTGTCCCTGAGCCGGCTTACCGCCCCGGCTCGCACCTGCCTGCTGCTGCTGCGGCCTCCTCTGCTGCTGCTGCTGCACCGGTGGACTAAGCGCTGCAGCCAGCTCTGTCCCCATATCAACCTCAATGGCTGCCGCAGTCTCAACCAACTCCGCCCTCGTGGCGTACTTACGAGCCCTGCACAGCGTCCTCAGCACCGGTCGAAGTCCCTGCATGAACCTCCTGATCTGGGACTCCTCGCTCCCAAACTCTCTACCAGCATACACCAACAGCCGACCGAACTGCTCATCATAACCCCGAATCGAACTCACTCCCTGAGTCAGCACCAAAAACTGCGCCTGCATCCGGTCTATCGCCTCCTGCGGAAAATACATGGCGTCAAACTCTGCCAAGAAATCCGCCTGAAGCCTCCTGCTCGTCACACCTCTCCACCACAGATGTGCATCACCCTCCAAATAGTGAACCGCAAGGTCCACTCTGTATCCCTCGGGACACCTCAGCGCCTGGAAATTACGCTCCAGACGACTCCTCCACGCAGCAGCCTCCTCAGGCTTAGCACCGCCCGAGAAATACCCAGTAGTAATCCTATGCATCTGCTCCAAAATCCTCAGGTAGGAAGGAGCCTCCTCTGCAGCCGCCACACCGGGCTGCCCCCGGACCACTACTGGCTGAACACCCGCCGCTAACGGCTCAACACCAGCCACCCCTGGCTGTACACCCGGAGCAAACCCCTGAGCCGGTGCCCCACCTGGCAACCGCTCAAGAACCTGAAGCATCATCGCTTCCAAACGGTCTAACCGACCCTGAGCATCGCCCCCGCCAGGACCCCCACCTGGGCCCTGCGCCACACTGGCTAACTCTGTACCACTCACTGGCTCTGGAGGTATCTGCGACTATGCAACCTCCTCCTGCGTGGCCTCCTGAGTCCCACTCGACTCAACAGGATCAACCGCTGATCCCCGACCACGGCCGCGACCACGCCTTCTAGCCCCACGGGCACCACGACCTCTGCCTCAAGCCATCTCTCACTGACTAGTCACAGAAGACTAAGCATTAGAAACGGAAATCATAAAACGAAAACACTTACCGTGGAATCATATTGAAGGCTCGGAGAAGATGATCCAAGACTCCAAACCCAAGCAACAATCAACTGACTGACTCACATAATCAATTAACACTATTCTACATAGTCAGCAATACATGCAGTTACTAAGTTCTCCCGCCCTAGAACCGTAAGGGCTCTGATACCAAATTGAAACAACCCGACCCGTTTTTTTTTTTTTTTTTACATTGGATTCGAATTAACATTCCCATAAATGCTAACTCTCAATAACCCAATCAACCAATTAATCAAACAGCGGAAAACAAGACAAATAACCCAGTAAACCATTCAATAATTCCATCCATAACAATAATCAAAAACCAATATCAAATCCATGACACAATTCAACATCTAAACCAGTTCACTCTCCACACCAGAATCACTAACATCCTAGCGGTGCTAACAACCTACTTCACTCAATCGAGACACTAGATCATCTCCTCTTCCTTGCCCGATCCCACGATCACACTTTCTCTTTACCTGCAACACATGGCAAAAAGAGTTGCGTGAGTATTATCAAAAATACTCAGCGAGACGGTCATCCCATCTACAGATTATATGATCAGGCATAAAAAGAATACAATACCAGGGTGAAACAAGCGGCACACACAAAACAAGCAAACAGAACAACAAACAGGCCAGCAGCCTCTGTGTCGATCGACACATCCTCTAGGCGTCGATCGACACACGACTGTCTGCTGTGTCGATCGACACAACCCACGTGTGTCGATCGACACGGCACCTGCTGATCGAAGGATCGAGCCTATCCTCTCATGGCTCCGATCCAATCGACCCCAACCGATCACCTGCAACATATCAACCCATAGCACACCACATACATTCAACATAACAGCAATCAACCTGATAAATCTATGGTCACGCACTCACCTTGACAACGGTTTGAACAAGGGAATCCAACGCGAACAAAGGAGAATATCTCACGACTCGCTTCACCAAAACGAAATCCGAGACCTGATCTGGAAACTAGACACCGAGATCTTTCCAACGGTGTATCGTGAGACTCCTAACTCCAAGCCAAACGTCGGGAAAACGTCTCCAAAAACTGCTACTCCGAACAAAAACTGCAAAAAACTGCACGAACTACCCAAGTTCCAAAGGCCATAACTCAGCGACTACTCGACCAAAAGACAAGCGGTTTCTTCTCAAATCAAGAGCAAAGATCAGAGAACCTACCCCCAAAGTCTCGATCCAAACCGACTTGATCTTCACCGCCGTTCGCCCACTCCAGAACTCGCCAGAAACACCCTCAAAAGCCTTCAAGGAAACCCTAGCTCTCTCTCTCAACTCTTTCTGACGGAAAAGTGGCTAAAAAGCCTAAGGACAACGTGTTCCTTCTCTTATATACGAAGCCCTAAAACCCCTAAAACCAAACCGCGACCAAACCGAACCAAAACCAACTCCCAATTCTCACTTCGAAACCGTGTCGATCGACACTCAAATTGTGTCGATCGACACGGACCTCTCTGGTCGATTCCAACACGCGAACAAACACCCGTGTCGATCGACACACACCTGCTGCGTCGATCGACACCCTACCAAAAATCCTATTTTTGGATCACGGGCGTTACACATATTGTGCATTACTTAGCAAAAATGTTATTTTGTTATCCATGAATTAGTCTAATTGAGGACAATAAAATTACTTTTCAGAACCTATCAAAGATATAAGTTCATAAATATGACCATTTCAAATTTAGCACTAGTCCTCTAAATCCAATTTTAGACCGTCAATATACAAAATTACGGATAACATATTATTTATCAGTAACATGTATTGTTAGACCATCAACATATAAAATTATTGGTAACATATTATTTATCAGTAACATGTATTCTTAGACGTTTAATGATTCAACACATTGAACATAATAAATTAGTTCTTTGATTACATCACGTAAGAGAAAATATGGGTCGTGGAGTTCACAATGTTTAGCTTTATCAGCGAGATTCATGTTGTTCGGCGGTGGGTCATCATTTTTTCTAATCAAAATCACTAGAGAAATATTGTAGTATGGTTATCTTTGTATTTTGAATGAGTCTTCTAAACTCAATGTTAGATGTTTAACATATATAATACAGAATAACATTTTAGTTACTGGTAATATGTATTGTTATCTAGACTATTATTTAACACATTCAACATTCTGCAAACATCAATGTTAAACATCTAACAAGTCTTATAACCGATAACAAATTACTTAACTTACTATCGTTAAACATCTAACAAGTTTAATAGCCGATAACAAATTACTTAACTTCTGAATCAACTCAAACCAACTCACAGAGTTAACTCAATGAGTTGACTCAACTATGTCAACTCAGATCAACTCACCGGAATTACAAAAACGGTTCGTAGATACACAACTTCCTCTTCTTCAAAAGCATTGAGAATAACGCGAATCCCGTCAGATGGGTGATATGCTGTTACCTGAATCCCCACAGGCTCATTTCCAACAACAAACATCCGGTAATATGTATTGTTATCTATACTATAATTTAACACATTCATCATTCTGCAAACATCAATGTTAAACATCTAACAAGTCTTATAGCCGATAACAAATTACGTAACTTACTATCGTTAAACATCTAACAAGTTTAATAGCCGATAACAAATTATTTAATTCTGAATCGACTCAAACCAACTCACAGAGTTAACTCAATGAGTTGACTCAACTATGTCAACTTAGAGCAACTCGCTAGAATTACAAAAACGCTTCGTAGATACACAACTTCCTCTTCTTCAAAAGCATTGAGAATAACACGAATCCCGTCAGATGGGTGATATACTGTTACCTGAATCCCCACAGGCTCATGTCCGACAACAAACATTCGGTTTGGGAATCCGAAAACTCCACTGGCCGAATCTGCAGAAACATGAAACCGGAAGAATTTAGGTTTGTAAAATACCCTAACTGGGAAAAATAAAATACGGCGACTTACCTTTTTCGCTTTGGTAGTTTGATCCATCAGTGAAATTATTGGATGCTTCGAATTCCTCTGCAGATTTTTGAAGTTCTACCCAGAAAACCCCTTTCCTCTCTCTCTTCAAATCTAAATAACAAAAGTTTTGCTTATATTTTTTTATTCATAATATTAATTATTATCATTAATATATGTATTAGTCGTATGTATATGTTAGCTACAGGGTACGATACTAGAAGATTTGTTCTCTGACACAGACATAATGACACATATAATACTACATACTCTACATCTTATAGGGGTAAAGTAGGAATACAAAAAATCGAATAGTTGAGCTAACAGTGTTTGTATACAAAACCAATTAGCCTATAGTTCTTGTATATGATATGCAAATTCTCGATATATATGTATATACATATATATATATATAAATACATATATAGTCTAGTAAGTTGTATAAAAAATGTAGTTTTATTTGACTTCAGGTTCAGTTAATATATATTGTTCGAAATAAAATGGTAAAATCATATGAGAAATAAAAAAAATGGCGTTCCAGAGTTTAGAAAAATGTAATATTTTAACTAATATCTATGAACTAAAAAATGTTAGACTATTTTTGAAACAACGATCATATATATATATGTAATATGGAGAAATTTTTGATAGCAGTCTTAAATTGAGGGGACGAAAATCGCTATAAAAGAACCATTTGATTGACTTATTATATGTTTGTGGGTGTTCTGAATTTCCTTTTCAACTCGCATGTGTCCACGACGCCGCCATGTTTCTAAGAATATACCAATTCAAAACAAATAAAAATGACTACATACACAGTGAGAATAAATTTAAAGAGGGAATAAACTATAAACCAAAATATACAAAAGCACTTTCTAAGAAAAATAAATATATATATAAAAGCAAAGTGGTCAACAGATTCACTAGAATAAAGTCAAAGGCACCATCACCATCAACAAAACCACTATATGAGGACCCTACCGTCACTCACCACTCACTTATTTTTATTTTTATTTTGGTTCTAACCTAACCTTTTTTCATATGTATAGGACACAAAGACATATTAAAACTTACATCATATTAATCAAAGAGCTTACTCTATATAATTACCATTAACTATCAAAACATAAAAGGATATACTTAAGTAGACATTCGCATCTTATGCTTCTCAAAATTTGATTCCTGTGCCTATTTCTTTTCAATCTCCATACATTGCCAAAAAAATAATTGCAATTACCATCATAACTTCTTCTTTATAAGTTTCTTAAAAAACAACTTATTCTTTATCAAATTTAATAATATAATTTATATTTTATGACAAAAGCACATTTTCTACAACTTCTAAATCATATGAAGTAGCCGAAGTTATTTTATATAAACCGAGTTTTCACACCGATGCTCTGGAATTACAAAGTACATTCATAGTTTACTAAGTGAACTTAAATATGAATAGAAGACTTATATGGACGAATAAATTGTAAATTTCATAAACTAAAATCAATATTGACAACAATTTTTCCATAGGTACGTAATTTCGATCAATCTTGATTCGTTCTTGCTGATCTCCCAACAAATCTCGAAAATATTCTATACTTTGAATTAGACGAATTACAATTATATAGTAAGGAAATTACAGTATTTGCAAAGTCGAAGCTTTTAAATCTCGTTGGCTCCTGCACACAGGGAAGTTGCACGAGGGGCCCCACTGTAGCTTCCGCCACCCAGCTTCTATTTATACATACAATAAAGCTCTAGAAAAAGAAAAAGAAAAAGAAATGAGAAAAATTCTTATGTTATATTTTTCTCAAAAAAATATATTCTTATGTTATTAAATAAAAAAGATGATGTGTTTTCTCTGAATCACTTCATCATTTTAGTTTTACTTGTAAGACTGAATTGGCTCATAATAATTAACTTCTCTACTCTCTTTGTTAATAAGACTTGATAATATATTATGAAGTTTGTGAAGTCCTGTGAGTTCTCTTCAATCTTATTATATAAAGTTTGATGCATCAAACATTGTAATTAACATGATCGTGACACATGTCAAATCGGTTGATTAGATTTTGACACGTGTATATAAGTGTAATTTTTTTATTTTTAATTAGCTTTAACCATATTTCAAAATATTTATCTATTTATCTCTATATCTCTATTTGTAAAATACTGAAAAATAAACTTAATTTCAATAGGTTTTATAAAAGAAAATCTAAACTAGATTTAAATAGAAGTAGAAAAATCTAATTATTTGGAAATATGTGGTATAATTTAATTGAGATGATGAAAACTAAATCTAATATAAGTAGGATTAAAAATCTAAATGTAATTTAAATAAGATTAAGAAAATTTAATTATTTGGATTTATTTGAAAGAATTAATTCAATATCAAATAATATAATAAATAAATATGAGAACAAAATAAATAACTATTTGATAGATTTCTCTATAAGAGTTTTGTTGACATTCTCAATTTTATTTTATCACTTTATGGGGGTGATTTAATTTTGTCTTCCATGTTTTTCGTGTTTGATTTGTGGTAAAAATAGTTCAAATATAAATATGAGAATAAATTTATCAACATTTTGAAAAATAGATATTTAAGTAGTAATAAAAAAATAAAAAGGTATAGTACAAATACAAATATGGGAATAAATTTATCAACATTTTTTAAAAAATATTTATTTAAGTAATAAAATAGAAAAATAAAAATAAAAAGGTACACCTAATTTAAATATGAATAACAAATAATTTGATAAGATGTGATAAAATTTAATTCTAAATCAAACAACAAAAGCATCAAAATTAATAAATAAATGTTATGTTTTCTAATTAGTATTTTTTCAATAACGTTGTCATTTTTATTTTATTTATTTTCACGGGTGATCCAATTTTTTCTGTACAACTAAATATTTTTTTCCACAAATTTATGAGATATTAAATTAAAGAAAACCCGCATATATGCGGATCTTTTACATAAAGAGAGAATTAATAACATAATTTTAGGGTACATATCAAAGAAGAGAAAATAGATGAGAAGGAAATATTATATTCTGATCAGTATAGTAGTCAAGTTTATCACATAAAATATTAGAGAGATTTTAAAAAATGCCACTTTTCAAGTGCCATTTTACAAAAATACCATCTTTTTACAATCTTTACAAAAATGCCATATTTTCAAAATTATTTATTCATTATATCATTTATGTTTGGATTAACTATATTGTATTAGGGTTTAGTTTTGAGAGTTTAAGGAGTTTTAAGTGTCAAAAGATTTTCTACGGTTTAGAATTTTAAGATTTAAACTCTAAAAAATCATAATTAGTGGCATTTTTGCAAATGGACACTAAAAGTGACATTTTTACAAATTTAGACACAAAAAGTGGTATTTTTGCAAATGTTCCAAAATATTATCATAATTATGTCATATATAATTCGTGATTGTCGAATCCATCGGTGAAAGACGATATGGTGCGTCAAAATTGCAGCTGAGACTAGATACCATTGGAACTTAACACCTCACGAACTCTGAAAAATCTACGTACGTTAATACAAGTAGGGTCAAAATAATTAACCATGTTCGGTTTACGTAAATACAAATGATATATGTTTGCTTTTTTTTTTTTTTTTTTTTGGTAAACTGGTATATATTTGTTTGTTAACTCTAACGTATTCGTTTCTTGAAAAAAAGCGTGATTAATTAACTAATTGCATTTACATATTCATATAGAAAATGTCTCAATACCATTTAACTTAATGAAAGAATCAATTTCTATAAGGAATCATGTCATTTAGTATTACGAAATTGTAACAACTAACAAGCACAGGCTGTTTCCCTTAACTTTTTAATCTTAAAGTTGGCCCGTCTCAAAATTGTAGCGGTTCAAAGTCATTCACTCTTGCTTTTTCCATCTTTTGTTCTGCTATAAGCATTTTTCATATTTAACTATATTATTTCGAAGCTTCTTTTGTTTCTTCCTACCCCAAAAGTGAATCTTTACAAGAAAAGGTGAGATATTATTCTCTCTGATTGATCAGTAGCACAATCTTGGTTCTATATAATTCTTTTTTCATAAACTAAAGAAGAGATACCGCAATTAAACAATAACAAGGACCCAAATTATGTCGACTGACATAATACCCACATTATTTCTAGAGTTAATTAGGTTTATAGCTTAATTCTCAACTTATTTAGAAAATAATTTGATGGCTAAATCAAAAATAAGAGAACATCAAAAGTTTGTAAGTTTTGACCAAATACAGTTTACACTTGCGCTTAATTGTTTTATATTATGAACTAACGTGTCATCGGATATAATAGCGTATCATATGGTAATATAATTTATCATCCGATAAAGATTACGCACATATAAAATTAGTCGTTATCGTGACATTGAATAAATAGTGTGCTACCAAATAAAATAGCTCACTTGGTATCAAAGATTTCCTTGGGAAAGAGAATAAGTCATTGTTCTCAAGTTCAAATCTTCACTTAGAAGTATAGTTTATGATTTACTAAGTATTATTAATGGCCGGTCCCGGACCAAGGGAGATTATGAGCCAAAAAACTAAATTTCAAAGTTAATAAAAAAGTGTCATTTGTTTAGAATTTGTGCTAACCCCTTAAATTTTTGAGAATGCATTTCTGATCTCGCTATAAGGTTATTTACTTAACAAAATAAATGTTAAAGATCATTTACCTGATTACGAATAGTAATAAAGTTATCTCTAGTGCCACTACAAGAAAACAATGAGATTTCCGACGGTCAAATCCGTCGGAATTCCGTCGGAATAGGGCCTTTTCCGAGGGAATTCCGACGGATTTGATCCGTCGTTTCTATCTCGTCGGAAAAAAAAATTCCGTCGGAAATCCGTCGGTATTTCCGACGGATTTCCGACGGATTCGAAATCCGTATACGGTATACGGTATCCGTCGGAATTCCGTCGGTATTTCCGACGGATTTCCGACGGCGTGTTTACCGACGGATTTCCGACGGATTTTGAATTTTTTTTTAAAAAAAAAAGTCTCCGGCGATGTCACCGCCGGCGTCACCGGCGGCGTCACCGGCGGCGTCACCGGCGGCGTCTTCTTCTTCATCTTCTTCTTCTTTCTCCTTCTTCTTTCTTCTTTCTTCTTCTTCTTCATCTTCTTCTTCTTTCTCCTTCTTCTTTCTTCTTCTTCTTCTTTCTCTTTCTTCTTCTTCTTCATCTTCTTCTTCTTTCTTCTTCTTCTTCTTCTTTCTTCTTCTTCATCTTCTTCTTTCTTCTTCTTCTTCTTCTTTCTTCTTCTTCATCTTCTTCTTTCTTCTTCTTCTTCTTCTTCATCTTCTTCTTTCTTCTTCTTCTTTCTTCTTCTCCTTTCTTCTTCTTCTTCTTCTTATAAGAAAATTTGGTTTGGGTATAAAATTAGGGTAAATCCGTCGGAAATCCGTCGGTATTTCCGACGGATTTCCGACGGATTTACCCTAATTTTATACCGCCAAACATGGGCGGGAATTGTATCTTCACAATTCAAAAAAAAGATATTCCGACGGATTTCCGACGGATTTCGGAAATCCGTATACGGATACCGTATACCGTATACCGTATACCGTAACCGGATACCGTATACCGTATACCGTATAAGGAATTTTCCGACGGATTTCCGACGGATTTCCGAATTTTACATTCCGTCGGAAATCCGTCGGAAATTTCCGACGGATTTCCGACGGATTTCGAAATCCGTATACGGATACCGTATACCGTATACCGTAACCGGATACCGTATACCGTATACCGTATACGGATTTCGAAATCCGTCGGAAATCCGTCGGAAATTTCCGACGGAATGTAAAATTCGGAATTCCGTCGGGAATGCGTCGGAAATCCGTCGGAAATTTCCGACGGATATGATGTCCGTCGGAAATTCCGTCGGAAATCTCATTGTTTTCTTGTAGTGTGCATCTTATCTCTGTGATATAATCATATTACAATGGTTAAATGGATGTAAATGGCTTCTCAGAAAGAAAGAAAAAAAAAACATTTAGTTTTCCACTGTCACTTACAATTTTCTTTTTGTCGAGGAGGAAAGGCCTAACATGAATATATTCAAGGCAAAATTGAATATTTCAAAGCAAAAAAAAAAAAAGGAATTCTTAATGATCTTCTTGAGGCCTTGAGACTTGGGACTATTCCTCAGGCCTTATTTCATATGAAAATAAAGTCTAAGAAGAAAAGACCAAAGAACGTCTAAACATAACTAAAGAAGAAAAGACCAAATAATGTGTTAAAGAGTGTTTATCAAAAGATGGTAATTATGACCTTTGACTGTTCTTGAAACCTTAGAACATGATTAACCCTGATATCATAGGCGTATCATAAAACAAAATTGAATAAAAAATTAATTAAAAATTCAGTCTCAAAGCACACCTAGTGTGAGTTTTGAATTGACAAGTGTTGGAGTTTCGAAGGCGAGTCATCAAGAGAAGGGTAGAGCCATAAACTTCAACAATGGAATAATATTGAAGATACACGACGCTGCAATTAAGTTGTGAGAAGTGGAGTCACATAGAAGTCTTTTGGTAATGAAGATGAAGTGGAATCAGGTGATCATGAAAAATATTAATGGATGATGTGTCGAGAGTACTGGAAGTGCTTGACTTCATTGTGAGTTTGCAAGTTTGAGCTATGGATGGTGAAGCTGGATTGCATCAAAGTTGAACCGTACGAGGTATGGTCTAATCTAAAGTGGGGGAGATAAGAGATTTACAATTCCAAGGACTTGGCTTGATACTACATGAGGCAGTGGAGTAAGTAAAGCTGCTTAGATATGTAAGGAAAAAGGTTTATTTCATCAGCAAATTTTATTTGGACAATAATGAGAGGAGGAGAAATAAATTAAGTAAGATGTACCATAAATGTGGAAAAAAAAAATGAAGACGTTTATAGTGGAGGAAATAAATCTGTATATGAGATAACAAGGATGACGAAATGAGTTGGGACTATAGCCGAGAGGTTAGACCCACGCCAAAAGTTGTTGAACCTGCACAAGTGTTTCATGTATGAATATCGCGCCAAGTAGTTAAAACAAAAAAATGATCACATCGGCATCACCAAGGGTTTTGGTAAGGAATTTCATGGCTAGAAAGTTATATAAAAGATTTGAAATCGTCAGAAGACTGGGGATTGGGTAAAAAAGAGTGTGGGCTGTGAATGTATGTGGAGGAAAGGTAGTGGCATAGAAGAAAAGGTATGCAGACCAGAGAATGGAATAAGGAATGATTATCTCAAAACTTTTTAAGGACTAGAGCAAGGTGAACTCATGTCATGGATTCGAGGACGAATCCCAGTTAAGTGGGGGAGAATTGTCACGATCGTGTCCCAAAGCTTTTAAAGTTTTGAGCGGAAATATATATTGGATTGATAATAAAAATTGGGCAAAAGAAAAGCCCACTATAGTAACTTGAAATATTGGGTAAATATATCGTTTTATCTTTAAAAGCCCATGAACCAAAAAATATGTTTAATTGAGAATTAAACTAAAAATTAGTAAAAAAACCCTAAAGGAAAGGGATCTCTTTGACGATGAAGAAAAAAGAGACAGCTCTTGAGGCACAAAGAAAGAAAACCAAAGAAGAAGTCGTGAATAAGGAGAGGAGGAGAAGAGGATGTCATGGAAGGAGGTGGATATGTCCCATTTTATGGAAAGAGAGGAACGGATGGGCAAAACATATCGAAACTAAATGAAACTTTCTGGGTAAGTCATCGAGTTACAGACCTTTCTATAGCCAAAAACCGTTTGTCATTCGGAATTATGATCTGAAAGTTATTGGTGTTTTTATGGGACTGATCTGTGCAGAATGAACATGCGACCAGTCGACTTCGCAGGTGATTTCCGCCCAATTCCTAAAGAACTAGATGTTGATCTTGGTTTCGTTAGAAAGATCACGGATTCTAGTTTCTGTAGTTTTTTTTCGGATTTGAGTTACGAGGTATGGTCTGCTCGCAAATCGTGTTTCAATATTGAGAAAATCACTGTTTCTGAAACTGGAATTTCTATTCTTAAATCCGATCAGAGGAGTTTCAAGCTGATTTATCATCGTTCTGTAAGGACCCAAAAGACGAGCTGGATATCATTGGAAAGCTCCGAGTCTTGGCTTTCCAGAGGCACCGAGTTTGTCTTGATATGAGGACGGTGTAAGAAGTTATCGTTGTTTTCGTCTGACTGGTATAATTTGGCCGAACCGAATAAATATTTTAGGACTTTTAATAATGGAATGTTACACATGGTTTCCTAATCGCAGATTTGCAGTAGCTCATTCTTCCATGTCCATTCTTCCATGTCAATCTATCCATAAAGGCTAAGGTGAGGGTGTTGTCTAAATTACTTTAATACTAGTTAACAGTAGATGTTATTACATGTTAGTCTAGGAATGGAATGTGATGTTGTTGGTTATATATGCTAAATCTAGGGATGCTTGATGTTTGCTGGTTGCTATGTGGTAGTTTGTAATATTGTTTGATGTGTGGAAACTGTTTGAAAAATTGTATGGTGCTAGGTATAGAAAGAATGTTAAAGATTTAAAATAAATTGTTTGAGATTGTTAGAGTATATGATAGTTCTGCGGACGATCGTGTATGTAAGCCCGTTGCAAAACTTTGCTTGTTGGACTATGAACGATCGCGTATGTAAACCCGTTGTAGTTCTATTAGGCCTTAGAGGGCCATGACGAGGAGGATAGATCCAAAACGCGAGAAAGAGGTTGGCTCCACCGTGATTTATTAAGTAAAGGAAGTAAAAAGTTAAGTAAATAATGTGGAAAAGAAAGAAAGTAAAGAATGTGGAAAGTAAAGAATGTGAAAGGTGAAATGTTTAAGTATGATAATGTATAGGTAAAGAGATTATGGTGGAGAAATGTTAGGTATGAATATTATGTTGCTAGTAATAAGTTGGGTGATGCATGTTCTATTTCTAGTTAATGTGTTTGATTGCTTATTATTTTCAAGTATTAGAGTTCTTTCCGGAATTGCTCACCCCTCTTTTTCTTCTTTTAGTGTGTGCAGCTATGTTATTTGTTGAGCAAATTATGACATGAGACCTAGGGTTCAAAGTGATCGGGAAACGGGTGTTACAAGCGTTGTGGTTAAAATTCTCAAGGATCTTGAGCCTAGCCAGAGGCAAGGTTGTGTGGACTCGTTCTATTTCGAGGGAAAAGCCCGTCTCCTGGACCTAGTTTTGGGCTGCGAAGGTTTGGTTCGCCACCTCGAGCGTCAAATTGAAGACCTTAAGCTCGGTTTGGAGATGGACAAGAGGGAGCTCAAGGCTTTGCAAGAGGCCCACTATCATAATCTTATGGAACAACGACAACACCATCAACATCCGATTAGAAGATCACGTCTTTGAGGCATTTAATTAATTAAGTATTATCACGAAAGACAACACTAGGCTCGTGGTTTGGGACCCGTATTGGGGAAAAACCAGGTGGATCGAGTCAACATATCTTTATAAAAAATTTCAAAAAAAAAAAACATATCATTATAAATTTAACTTTCACATATTAGATTAGATAATTAAATACTTTAACATAAAATTAAAAATATTAATGTAAAAAGAAAATAATAGTATTATTAAAATATTTTTATTCATAAAATATTACAATAAACAAATTTAATACAAAATAAAGTAACACAAAAATAAATTACAGAAACACATAAATATTACACAAGGTAAAATACTACAACAACAATAATAATGACTATATTAATTAAAGCTTGTAATATTTCTTTAGTGTATGTTTTATAGTTATTTATTAAAGCTTTATGATATTAATTAATTTATAATCAATATTAAGACAATATTGCAAAGAAAAATTTTAAGAAATATCACATCCTCCATACCGCTTTACAAAATATCATCTTTTTAAAACCTTTACAAGAATGCCACTTTTTTTTCAAACATTCTCATATTACACTTTAACTTATTTTAACCTAATTTTTTCCAAATCTGATGGTAGATTTTATTAATAACATACAACCTAAATTTTTTAGATATGGTGGTGGATAACATAAATCTGGTGGTAGAACTTTAGAACTATTTTGCCGGACTCTTTCTTGTTCCAACCACTTCATAGCCAGAAGCTTACATATATCCTACCATCTTCCCTCTTCTTCACCACCAAATTTCTACTTCAAAATATCATATTCTTCATGGACAACCTCTATTCGGTCTGAAGTCACTCGTTAATTTATTCTGTTTTTTACTCTTTTTTTTTTAGTTCTCACGACTTTTAGTGGTCTATCTCTTTTATTGTCTCTCTAATTAGCTTACCAATTACATTGGATTATTTTATTTAATAGTTTGGCCGACAAAAAAAATTATAAAACTGGAAAATTATACTATTTACTATCCACATTTGTTTTTAATTGTAACTATAGGAGAGGAAGAAAATACAAGTTCTATCATGTAGAACTATTACTACCCTTTTGTAGTCTCTTATGACTGTGATTGGTAAGTGGATCGATCGATTCAAAATCAACGAGCATGAATATATAAAACTAAAGCTGATTATTGTTTTGTAACATCTGAAACTTTTTTATTGCATTGATATATAGAATAGTTGACTAAATAAACTGAAAAAAAAATTATCCAGTTTATTTGAGTAAAAACAAATTATTTGAGTAAACCCGGCTTGGGTTGATTGGTTTACTCGGTTACAAGGCTCTGGAGAGAGAGAGACTCTAAAGGGAAGGATGCTTCGTATTAATGAGTTTCATAGTACCGGACGTCAAATAAGTAAATAACAAAAGATTTGCAAAAATATAGACAAGGAATTGAACCGGCTTACAGATTTCCATAATTTGTAATATATATATACCTCTTTGATATATATATATATATGTTTTTTGATAACAAGCCTCTTTAATATTATTCACTGGCATTTGCATCTTCTTCGTGTCATAAACCGGCCGGGTGTGTTTCTTGTTTCTTCATCTTCTCGCCTTCCTAACGGATCTGAACGGAGAAGGTTATATACGGACACGTCACTTTTCTGGTTGGTTAATTACTTTGTTAGACTGTATATTTTCATTATTTTTTAAAAGAATAATTAGAATTAGGGTTTCTACAATGTCTAGGGTTTTGAAGGCTTACAGGTTTCTTAAAAATATGATATTTAGGATTTGTCAAGTTTGATTGGTTGTTAATAGAGAGTTCGTCTTTATATCCGGAATCACAAATAGTTATCTATACATATAAGATTTAAAATCTAAGCATGCATCAATTCATATATTTTTGGTCGTATTTAAAATCTAAGCAAGCGTTAATCACATATACTTTTGGTAGTAAAAGACTATTTCCTACATACCAAGTTTTTTATCCTCTTCTAATGAACACAAAGTTTTTATTGATTTCAAGAAGCTATATAAATAGAAATATTTCAGATTTTGTTTCTTCTATACGCTTTTTTTTTTCTTTTTCTTGTGCTCACCACATGGCTGCGTCTATACACTTTTCTTATTTTGATCCTTTTAAAAAAAAACATATGTTGTATTAGCTAGCAGATGGAACCCTGTGCTTGTGAAGAGGCGAGGCAAAAATGCACAAACGAGTACTGTGTGCTTGCGCCTTACTTGCCTGCGAACAATCCGGAGGTTTACGCTTGTTTGTCTCAAGTGTTTGAGATTAGCGTTGTGGTTAAAAATCTCAAGGATCTTGAGCCTAGCCAGAGGCAAAAATGCGTGGACTCCTATTATTTCGAGGCAAAATACCGTCTCCTAGACCCAGTCTTGGGCTACGATGGTTTGGTTCGCCACCTCCAGCGTCAAATTGAAGACCTTAAGCTCGGTTTGGAGATGGACAAGAGGGAGCTCAAGGCTTTGCAAGAGGCCCACTATCACAACCTTATGGAACAACGACAACACCATCTACATCCGATTAGAAGATCACGTCTTTGAGGCATTTAATTAGTTAAGTATTATATTTAACAAAAAATAAGTATTATATTGATTATTATCTCGATTTGAATCCCTAACGTTGTTTCGATTTGAGTTATCTAGAGATCAGAGTTTTGATCGATGGACTAGAAAAGCAAATGTCTTTATATAAACTCCAAAGAAAATGTTTTTTTTTTCTCTTTTTGGTAAAGCCTTAAAGGATTTTCAATTAATTAATCAAATAAAGGCTTAATTAAAAATAACATATGAAAAATATATGGATTCAATTGGTGACAAAAAAAGCGATATCGAGATTTATAGTGGTTAAAACTAGTGAAAAGACTAAGAGTGGTAAATTTACTAGAAACACAAAATTTAGCTTCAAAGGCTTTAGAATATTTCAATACCACCCGTGACTCATATCGTTGTTGCCTTCTACGAACGTCTCATAACAAATCGAACTGTAAGAGTATCTTTATCCATGATACAATAACATTAGCTTAATATTAATTATAATAATAGTTTAATCTTTGAGACTCATTAATTTTTTTTAAGTTTTGTAGATCTAATGGTGACACTCAATGAATTCTAAATAATAAAAAAATAATTTATATTTTTTTAAATAAAATAAAAAATCAAATTAATATATATAAATACAAGATTTTATAAAAACTTGAATTTATTATGTTTCATAAATTTTTAAACATATATTACAATCCATTAAAAAAATTGAAACATAAAATCGCATATAATAAAATAAAAAAATAGAACGATGAAAAAGCATATAAAAATATGATGAAAAACACAATTAACTCGTTCTAGTCTTCAGTGGTGCCCAATTTTTGCTAAATATGTAGATGTCTCTGTAGAATTCGTGTAGATGTCTTTGAGTAATATAATAACCTGTACCCGAATTTTTTGGGTACAATCAATTGTGACCCGATCCAAACCTGTACCCGAAAAATTTGAACTTGCAGCCGACCCAAAACCTTACAAGTACTTGTATGGGTATAAAATTTCTATACCCGACAGAATCTGTACCGATATGACCCGACCAGGACAAGACCGAATACCCATATGCCCTATCCTAAACTTTCATTTTCATTAATGATATTTACTATTTAGAAAGAAAAAAAATTAGAATCTCAATGGCCCAATCTGAAGTCGCCACATGGCTCCATGATATCGTCTCATCCGTCTCACCCTATTGATCCATCTCACGCACAAATCTCTTACAAAGTGTTGAACTATGCTCTTCTAATCGAAACATACTCACACAATTTATTTAAATTAAACAAGCATGCGCAAATAACCTAGATCTATTCAATCATCCTAAGACTTACAAGCAAACATCACAACTCTAGCACGAGACCATAAATACCCAAAGATCATTCTCCATAAAACGGAAAAACTGTCTATTTCCCCACCATAACTTTGATATATGCATATATGTCTCCCAAATGTTACTCTCTGTATATATCTCCACGAACCAAAAGTTAAATGTGTATATCTCCACCAATTAGAAGTTAAATGGGTATATCACCATCAACTCCGATTTTGATCGGTTTTGTTGTTAACCAGATACCAAACCCAGAAAACCGTTAGTTAACCGAATTAGAAATCCGATTGAAATTATAACCTGATCCATTTTAAGAACCCGAACCCGAATTCATGTTATTTACATTTATGCCACTACTCTTTTTTTTTGTTCTAAAAGAGTTATTCATTAATAAAATTAAAGGCGACTTTTTTATCAAGAAATTAATCAAAAATCATCTCTAAGATGTTCTTCATCTCGATTTTCTTCTTCTTCTTCTTCCCAATTCTCTCTAATTCTTTCTCTAATCTTCTTCTCTTCTTTATTTCAATTTATTTCTCCTTGATAGGTTTCAATCTTATCAGACGGTTTTGACATCTCCGGTGGTGGGATCGAGGTAAGAGAGAGTTGAGTCAGGGAGTTTGTCTCCGACGGAAATAGCGGCGGATACGGTTGTTGAGAAGGATCTAGTGGTGAAAGAGAGTGGAGGAGAAAGTAACGGCTTCGCGACGGAGATTTGCGGTGGCTGAGGAAGCGGAGGAGAGGAGTCTCGACATTGTCTAATTCGAGTGCTGATTTCTGGGTTGTGGATTTGGGGTTTCCATAGGAGGCTGAGGAAGATCTTCGGATTCGTTGTCGGTCTCGCTTTCGGATTAATTATTGGAAACATCTCATTCAGTTCTCTACATCTTTAGCTCTTCGAGGACAAACAAAAACATAATTTTTTTTGTCAATTTCACATCTCAAAACAGCTACTTTATTTGAAGAATCAAACTCAATAGAATTGAAAACTAAAAAGTAAAACAATCCCTGATCTTCCAGTTATTCCAAAAATCCTAACTTTTGGATTTTGTGCTCAAATTCCCCAAAAATTGAAGCAATTTCCATCGAATTACCTCGTCCTGTTGCAGAATGTATGGCATGAAGGTGAAAGGAGGACCATTTATGTACGGAATCAACTAATTTCTCTCTTTGGATATTGTTTGTTTTGATCAAACAAAAAACGAAAAAAGTTTTGGGATTTCTGATTTGGGAAAAGACAAAAAAAAAAGGGATTGGGTTATTTAGGATTTGAGATTTTGGTTTCTATTAGTCGGATCTAAAAATCGGGTTAAAATCCGATTTCAATGGTTAAGTAATGGTTCCAAAACAAAAAACCAAACAGTAAACCAGTAATCTGGAGTTGGTGATGATATACACATTTAACTTCCAATTGGTGGAGATATACACATTTAACTTTTGCTTCGTAGAGATATATACAGAGAGTAACATTTGGGAGACATATACGCATATATCAAAGTTATGGTGGGGAAATAGACAGTTTTTCCCCATAAAACATTTGCAAAATCCTTTTGAAGTTTCCGGAAACAGTTTAAAACATTTTTTTTGTTTGAAAACATATGGTCACCTAGGACAGCCTTCCGGGTCAGAACCGGCTTGGCTAACCTAGACTCTGATACCAAATTGTAACACACGTACCCCGATCACCTTAAACCCTAGGTCTCGTGCCCTAACTTGCTCAACAAGTATCGTACATGCACACACTAAAAGGGGAAAAAGAGGGGTGAGCAATTCCGGGAAGAAAATACTCAGTGAGAAAGTGTATAGAAGAAACAAAATCTGAAATAATTCTATTTATATAGAAGAGTGTATAGCTAATACAACACATGTTTTAAAAAAAATGATTAAAATAAGAAAAGTGTATAGAAGAAACAAAATCTGAAATAATTCTATTTATATAGCTTCTTGAAATCAATAAAACTGTGTAGCGGATAAAAAACTTGGTATGTACGAGCTAGTCCTTTACTACCAAAAGAATATGTGATTAACGCATGCTTGGATTTTAAATACGACCAAAAGTATATGAATTGATGCATGCTTAGATTTTAAATCTTATATGTATAGATAACAATTTGTGATTCCGGATACAAAGAGGAACTCTCTATTAACAATCAATCAAACTTGAAGAATCTAAATATCATATTTTTAAGAAACCTGTAAATCTTCAAAACCCTAGACATTGTAGAAACCCTAATTCTAACTAATTGTTTTAGAATAATCAAAATATGCAGTCTAACAAAGTAACTAAGAGTTTTCAAACAAAACAAAAAAAGTAAGAAAAACTGTGCACACCTTTCTCCGTTCAGATCCGTTAGGGAAAGCGAGAAGATGAAACAAAACACACACCCAGTTTATGACACGAAGAAGATGAATATATCAGGGAAGAATATTTAAGAGGTATATATACTGCACATTATGAAAATTTGTAAGCCGGCTCAAGTCCTGTTCTATATTTTTGCAAATCTTTTGTTATTTGACGTCCAGTATTATGAGCTCATTCAACTATTCATAAGTGAAAATTTCCTTATCTATTTTTTTCTAAATATATATTATCATTTGAAACCGGTTACAAGCCATGACGTTGAACATAAGAACTAGGGGTGTGCAAATTAACCGAACTGAACCAAACCGAACCAACTAAACTCGAACCGATCTAAACCAAACCAAAGTATATACACCAACCATTGGTTGGGTTTCTTCTCCACCTGAATGATTCGGTTTGGTTCAAAGCCAAATCAAACCGATAAACCAATGTATTTTGTATTTATTTAATTAATTAATTATATATTAAATAATATTATAGATATGTTATTAAAAAAATTTCACTAGATCACGTTTGATTATTTATACTTTTTTTGTCAATATAATTAAATAGGTTAATTTTTATTATTAAAATTTTTAATTATGTAATTTAATATAATTGAACTTACGTATAAATTTGGCTTCATATTATTGGAATGATATTTTGTTTTTAGATAATTATCTATCTAAAATCAAACCAAGCTAAAACCGAATCTAATTAAAACCAAACCAAATTAAATCAAACAAAACCGAACCAAACCATATTACTTCAGTTTAAGTTCAGCTAATGATTTACTAAAGCTAAACAAACCGAACTGAACCGAACTCGACCCGAAAATAAACCAAAATTTCCACCCCTAATAACAACGCTGAACATAACCTCTAAAGCTCCTCCAAACATTTCTTAGGGAGGGGAAAGATTGCAATCCAAAAATTTATCAAGCTGTAGATTACAAATTGGATTAGTTGAAACCGCCTGGCATAAGAAAGATATCAGACTTACCATTTGGTGATCCTAGCCAGAACCTTATCCAACAGAGGTTGGTAGTCATGAGCTCGCATTTTGTGTGGAAGCAAAGGCGAAGTCCTAAATATCTTACATGCAGAGATCCAAGAGTAATACCAAACCTTGAAGCAAGTAAGTCATCAGCTCTCATTTTGTGTGGAAGCAATGGATTTGTTATTTCTTGCAATTTCTCTCATATGTTTGTTCCAAATATATGTTAACAATTGTAAAAGTCTTGTTACTTTTAAATATATGCATCAAAGTTAAAAAAAAACATATTACAAAAAGGTTATTATATTACAGAATAGTTTTCTAGATTAGAACCTACGTATTAACGCAGATAAACACATTGAAAATTATTATTCACAAAATTTTAATTTTAATTAATAACCCGTTAAATTTTTAAAATATTTTTAATATTTAAGCATAGATCTTTGTGGAAACCTCTTTAGCCAATGGTTGATTAATGGTTCATTAATGCTTCTAAATCATTAGATATGGGGTTCGAATCTCAAAAGATGCGATTTATTATTATATTGCAAATTGGAGAAAAGTTGCAGGAGATTTCCAGTGTGGGGCGCAGTAGAATTGTTTGGAGTGGATCAATGCGGTAGACTTGTCCGTTGTGGAATCGTCAATGTAATAGATCTCATTATTTGTAATAGAATAATAGAAAATATGCAATGTTAAAAAACATAGGTTTTAAACCATTAAAGTTTAATTCATATCTTAATTCTCATGTCTTAATTCATATGATGCAGACCCAAAAATATATATATGAATAAATAAATTTCAAATTCATATTCTTAATAACAAAAAAAATATTTTTACCCATTATGGATTTATATTAACTTTAGCCATGTTCTTAAATCGATCGTTGTCGCAACGACTACAACGGAGCAAACTAACTATAATGGAGAGGAAAATAATCATGATATAGCTAAAATCAACCGCCGAAAATAGTCGTACGTGCTATCCATCATGTCTCTAACAGACTCTACTTTTTTCGGCGACACCCATCCAATATAAAACGATCGCCGCTTCTTTGATCTATGACAATTAATAACTCCAAACGTTGCCGTTTTGCTTTTTCAATTACTTCCACTGATGTCGTTTTGTCTTCTGGCTATCGCTGACGTAGCTTTCGATTAAAGAACATGGCTTATATGATAAAAGCTTATAACAATTAAATTAAAAGATCAAAGAGTTAAATTATAAAACAATAAATTTATGTGAATAATCTCACAAAAACCTAAAATATATTTTATAAATAGTTTATATCTTAGATTTTTGGATTTTAACAGTAAATCTATTATTTTTATTTCATAACATGTATAATTTTTCATTTTATTTAATTTTCTTTTTTAACATTTTATTATATAATTGTGAGGTCGAAAATCTTACGTGGCAGCATGAGAGTGATTTTAGAGATTTTGTTAAATTACTATTATACCTTTAATGAGTTTAAATGTATTTGTTGTCTTATTCATTTTCAGGACATCTATTGATTCGTTATGATTTTGGGTATGAGTTTAAATATTTTTGAAGTGTCGTTTTTCAAAATGGCACATTTTCAATGTATGAGTTTAAATGTATGAGTTTAAATAATTTTTTTATATTATTGAAGTTTGGGTTAACTATGTTGTATTAGAATTTAGGTTTGAGGGATTAGAGGTTCTTAGGAGTCAAAACATTTTCTAGACTTTAGAATTTTAAAATTTAGGTTTTAAAAAATTCATAATTAATGGTATTTTTGCAAATAGACAACCCAAAATAGCATTTTTGCAATTGTTCCTATATTCTATCCATAGGTTTCAATTAACTACTGTTTTTACAAAACATTTATTGATTTTTACGTGTATAACTTATTTGTGTGTTATGTTCTTATGTTTTTCATAGGAAACTTTCGTTTCTTTTGTGTTATTCCATTATCTGGAGTCGGTCATTCAAAGTTGATATTATATATGATTAATTTTATATTAATTTTAGAGAAAATTGTTTAATTTACCATTTGTTGAAAAAAATATTTTCTATTCTACCACAATTCAAAATGTCTTTTATTGAGTACCACAATGGCAGATTGGTGAATAAAAAAATGATGGGTATATCCCTGGTGTGGTGAGACAAGGAATATGTAGAATATTATGTAGGCCAACAATTTCTGTCTGGTAGACAACATTGTGTACTTGCTGGACAACATTGTATACCTGTTAGACAACATTTAGTATCTTTGTCTTCTTGTTGTCTATCGTTTCATCATCTCCATCTACCATTCGCCATCGTCTCCGTCTACAACCATCACCACCGCTTATGTCCACCATCCACCAGTGTCTCATTCCATGTTTTCGTTTTTGCCTCCGTTTCATCGTCTTCGTCTATGTATTATTATCCACAATGAGAGAGAGAGTCCAACTTGTCCACGGAGAGAGAGAATTCATTTTGTCCCTATAAAAAAAGAGAGATAGAGATAGAGGCTATCTTGTCCACGGAAAGAGAGAGAGAGAGTTCATCTTGTCCACGGAAAGAGAGAGAGAGTCATCTTGTTCACGGAGGGAGAGAGAGAGAGAGAGAGAGAGAGAGAGAGAGAGAGAGAGAGAGAGAGAGAGAGAGAGAGAGAGAGAGAGAATCCATCTTGTTCCAAGGAGAAAAAGAAAGTGAGAAAGGTGGAGGAAGATAGAGAGTGAGAAATGCGGAGGGCAAAATTGACTTTTTAATGTTGAATTATGGTATTAGTCAAAATAAATTTAATATCGTGGTAGATTGAAAAAGTAGATTTTAAAAAAGTGGTAGTGTGGGTAATTTTTCCTTAATTTTATAACTGTTGTATTGTAGATATTGTTTCTCTGATTTTAAAATTTTTATTTTTATGTTTTTGTTTCTTAACTCCTTTTGCTATCGATCTATCCGTCCTACAATCTATATCTTTCATAAATATCTATACTATCATTAAAATTAGGTTAGTTTTTCATATTTATCCTATAAGTAAAACCTTTAGTGGGTTAAAATAAAATTGGTTAATAAATTGCTAATGGTTGATCCATTAATATTTAGCTAAACTAAAACCATGTCTTAAGATTTTTCAGCAAAAATATAATCTCTCAATTTTCTCGCAAAAAATATTGGGGTCAGAACTCCCTCTGACAGTTATTCTCCTTAATATGGCTAAGTATGAAAACGGACAGAAATGAGATAGTGCCGAGTTCACTCAAGAGACCTGGACAACTCGCTAGAATCACTCATTTCTCCTAACACTATTGCCTTCTGCTGACCACTGCCTTCCCAACATCTTCCGCGCCGATATCTCTCCTTGTCGACTACTGCCTTGCGCCGACATCACCACTTGGAGTGCTCGACAGCTCGCCGACATCGTCGTCGTCCTAAAGAGTTAGACAATAGGCCATGGGCCGAGTATGGTTTAGCACACTTGACCTGTTATGCAACAATGGGCCGAGGATAGCAAGTCCAAGACGGCAACGCAGCAAGGTCAAGCCCAAAATGACGAGGTTATGTCAAGCACCGACTTCAATAAAAGGAAATCTCAGAGAATAAGGAAACTTTCTTATTCAACTTATTTGTTAAACCTGGCCGACTAAAACTTGTATAAATATTATTGTATTTCCCTTGAGAAGGGAATCCGCAGCTTTAAGCAGAAACACTTAGCAAAGAATCAGTATAGCTTTCTTAACGCAATTTTCATGTTTTTGTCTTTGTTTTTGGTTGTTCTTACGATTCTTGCCCAGAGATCTCGTTTCCCTTAAAAACCTTTGACAAATTCAATTGAGTTGGTTTAGACCTCTACAATTTGGCGCTGTCTAAGGAGACACTTGAGATTCTCTTACACAAAAACAACCACACAACAACAGATGTGACGAAGATGACCACCAGAGACGAGTTCGAGACCCCTATAAGAGACCGCCCAGAGAGAAGGACTTGGAGGCTCAGAACAGCAGTGCCAACAACACTGGCGCAAACAAGGCAGGCACCGAGAAGAATGGTGCAAATAACTCCGGAGTCAAAAACACTGGTGAGGGCAAGGCATGTGCCAAGAAGAACGGCGCCAACAATTTTGGAGCGAATCGAGCCACCGGAGCAACGGAGGCAACGCCATAATTCCTTCACCAGATAAAGGCGACGATGGAGAATTTGGCGGAACAAGATGTGTGAAACGCGGCGATAGACAATGAGTGAAGGACCGCAGCCACGGCAAGTCAAACCCGAGAGAGGGGAGCTGGCTAGATACGGAGGTCCAAGGGATGCTTCAACCCGACGGCATTGAATTTCTCCACCCCAACTGGCGCACCAAGGATCCACGGACTGCCACCAGTCTGTCCTAACCTCAGTATCGCTGAGCCAAACATGATGACGAGCGCACCTCCAACTAATTGAGAGCCTCCAATCATAGACCTGGATGACAATTCAAGCGGCAAGTGCAACTCAGACAATAATCGCGAGCCTAGAGACGAGGACTCCCCGCTTGACAAAAGTATACATGCCTCCAGCGAGATCAAGATTTCACAGACAAGGAGGAGGAAAACATATTCTGAGTAGAGCAATCGCAACTAGACGATGAGCGTACAGCAAAAATCAAAGCTCAAGCATACGAGATAGCCAAGATACGAGCAACATTAGAGCGAACCACCTCTAACATGAAGGATATGCAATCACAGATACATCGAGTATCTAACAGGGCACTCGAGATCAACAGAGTTCTCGAGGATGCCTAAACCACTCTTTTCACGGCTCGAATCACCCAAGCAAACGTATCCGATCATGCGAGAGTAAAGGTCCTCACTTACGTAGGGAATACAGACCCAAAAGAGCATCTCCTAGCATTCGCAATGGGATGGGTCAACTTCAGAGAGAACGAGAAGAGTACAGCCCAGTGTCTCTTGTTCGTGGAAAGCCTCAAGGGACCGGCTCTCCAGTGGTTCTCAAGACTCGAGTGAAACTCGATCGAGAGTTTTGAACAACTCTCCTATGCTTTCCTGAAACATTACAACATATTTATGGAGCGACAGACCCCCGATGCCGACCTATGGAATATGGCACAAGGGCAACAGAAGACCTCTCGAAGTTTCATCGACGAATTCAAAACAATTCTGTCAAAGATAGAAGGAGGAACTGACAAATCCGCATTGGATGCCCTGAGGAACGCTCTGTGGTATGAATCAGACTTCTAAAAAGAGAGGTGTTTCGCAGACTAGCCCAGAAACATGGCAAATCGAAGCAAGCTAACAATCCCACCCAAGCCGCGAACCGACCAGCAGCAAAGAAAACTAGCCAAGGTTCCGGGTTTGTCCAACATGAAGGAGGGTTCAAGGGCGCTTATAACTATCAAATCCACTCGACTAGTCGTGGTCGAGGTCAAGGACTAGGCCGCGGACGAAGTCCGTGGAACAACACGTGGATAAGAAATCAAAGCAACTTCGATGAAGCAGCATACTGTGATTTTCACCGCATATTCGGGCATTCGACTACGAATTGCCTTGTTCTCGGCCAGAAACTGGCAGCAAAGCTCAGAGCAGGCACATTCAAAGGAGATATCAGTCTTAAGAACTTCAAAATTCACGAGGCTGCCAAAAATTCTGACCAAATCAACGATGAAACCGAAAAGGGAAAGAAGGAACAATGACCAGGATCACGGCGGTGCCCGCAACGAGTCAAATTCACCATGGGAGGATCCCGCCACTGTGTCGACTGCGATTAAGGCATATCAACAACGTGCCGACATCAGCGCCAATTAGTCTGCACCATCAAAGTTCACAAATGACATAACCACCTACGAAGAACTAGAAACCGAAGGCATTGACAAACCACATAGCGACCCCCTCATAATCAAGCTAATCATCGATGATAGAGACGTGGCGCGAATACTAATTGATAAAGGTAGTTCAATCGACGTCATATTTTGCGAACCGTTCAAAGGATGAGTATCGACTTCTCCAAGATACGATCCTCACCCAAACCGATAACAGGGTTCTAGGATGAAACCACGCTGACTATGGGAATAATCAACCTACCTGTTCGGGTTGGCAACTTAACCAACATCGTTAAATTTTCTGTATCTGATTACCCGGCCATTTACAACATAATCATGGGAACTCCTTGAATAAATTCGATGTGCGCCATTCCGTTAACTTACCATCTGTGCATCAAATTCCCCACCCCTGAAGGCATAAAAACAATATGGGAAAGTCAAAAAGAATCTCGTATCTGTTTTCTGGCCAAGCACAAACTCCGAAATCCGGCAACTGATCCCTCCAAGGAAGGAAAAAGAAAATGAAGACAGATCGAAAGGAAATCAAGGAACGCACCAAACTCTTATAGCAATTATATATCGGCGAAGTTTGAAAGAAAAAAAGGACTTATGTCAACCAGCGATCCCGTCATCTCTGTCTGTATAAACGACGATCACCCAGAACCGTGTGTCGAGATCGGAGCAGACCTCAATGAAACACTCAAATGGAACTTATCTCTTTTCTGAGAAAGAACATCAATACCTTCGCTTGGGCCGCCAAGGATATGTCTGGCATTGATATCAACATCGCTAACCATGAATTAAACGTCGATCCCATTTTCAAACCCTAAAAACAGAAACGTCGGAAGCTGGGACCAGAAAAGGCAAAAGCAGTAAACGACGAGGTGGAACGACTTCTGCACATTGGATCAATCATGGAAGTCAAGTACCCTAAAGATAGTTTTTCTTTACCACACATCGAGTGCCTAGTCAAAGCAACCGCTGGCAACAAGCTTCTTCATTCGTGAATGCTTTTATTAATCCCGAGGATCGCTAGAAAACAGCAATTAGATCTTCATGAATCCCAAAGATCACGAGAAAACAACATTCATCAGAGACCGTAGAATATAATGTTACAAAGTAATGTCATTCGGTCTCAAGAATGCCGGTGCCACATATCAACGTTTGGTGAACAAGATGTTTGCTCGTCAGCTCGGCAAGACTATGGAGGTGTACATTGATGTTATGCTCGTGAAATCATTGGAAGAGAAAGATCACATAACACACTTGGAAGGGTGTTTTCAGCTGCTCAACCAACAAAACATGAAGCTTAATCCGACAAAGTGCCGACTGGCAGTAACATCTGGAGAATTTCTTGGTTATATGGTCACCCATCGCGGCATCGAGGCGAATCCAAAGCAAATCGACGCCCTCTTCAAGATGGCCTCAACCAAAAATACGCGAGAAGTACAGAGATTGACTGAAAGGGTGGCTGCTCTTAACATATTTGTTTCTTGGTTTACCGACAAATGTCTGCACTTCTACGATCTCTGCACAGAAACAAAAAATTTGAGTGGACAGAAAAATGTGAAGGCGCTTTCCAACAGCTGAAGAAGTATATGGCTAGCCCTATCGTACTCGCCAGACCGGTCGAAGGCAAGCCTTTATTCTCATACATGGTTGTGTATAGTACAACGGTAAACGGAGTGCTTATTCGAGAAGAACAAGGCGAGCAGAAGCCCATTTTTTATGTCAGTAAATCACACCAATGCCGAGACGAGATATCCCTAGATGGAGAAGTTGGCACTTTCCGTCCTTATATCCGCTTAAAAGTTGAGATCGTATTTTCATTTTCATTCAATTGTCATCCTCATTATCTTTCCACTGTGATTTATCTTGCATAGTCCAAGTCAGTCCAGCATATTCGCAAAATGGGCTATTGAACTCAGCAAATACGACATTGAATATCGCGCCAGAATCTCTGCAAAATCTCAAGTACTGGACGACTTCATGTTCGAACTTCCAGACAAAGACAAGTATTGAATAGCGGCAGCTGCACGTTGATGGGTCCTCCTTGAAGAGCGGCTCATGAGTCGGCCTCCGTCTAACATTTCTAACATGTTCAATTCTTGAGCAGTTGTTCTGCTTGGGCTTCCGAGCATCCAACAATGAGGTCGAGTACGAAACCTCATCGCTGACATGAAACTTGCCCAGGGTCTCAAGATTGAACAGGTTGAGACCTACTGTGACTCACAGCTGGTCGTAAACTAGTTTAACGGAGAGTACGCCACCAAGGACGATCAAATGGAAGCATATCTCAGGATCGCAAAGGAGTTGATAGCGCAATTTAAGGAGTTCACACTAACGAGAGTTCCCAGGGGTGAGACGACATCGACGCATTGGCCACCCTCGCCTCTACTTTCGACCCTGACCTCAAACGATTTATCCTAGTGGAGTTCATCAATTTTTTCAGTATTGTTGCGCTACCCGAATGTCCTCATTCAATCCCAAGTTGCGAGAAAAAAAAACAGTAAGAAAAAGCAGCGTCTGCGGGAACGAGAAACATAGAAGCAGAGATAACCTCCAACTTACCACTTTCCAGTCCAAAAGAGGCACTCCTGCCAAGTACCACACGTCCAAGTCCTCCCGCGGCCACAACACCCGAAACACAGCCCAACGAGTCCAAAGACACAGAACAACCTATAGCAATGGACATTGATCCTCCGAGCGACTCGGGCATCACGGGCTTGCCTACAACCGCAATGATATTTCCTGATTCAACCGCCGATACAAATACCTTTTTCTTCCCATTGAGGAGGATCTCGCTGACTCAGACGATGAATCCCATGCTATCGAGTATGGCTGCAATACTCTGAATCTCTGATTATATATCTCTTTGTTCCCTAATTCAATTTATATCAGATTTCAACGTTTTTAAGAAAATAATTATTCTCTATTGATGGTGGTACATGACATGATCCAAAACATGTGAAAGTCACTTGAATAAATGGAACAAAATAATACATATAACACGATTGAGTGTGGGAACTAAGCCACAAGCCACATGAAGAATGTAGGCCGAACAGTGAGTGAAATTGAAGCCAAAGCGTAAGTCCAAAACAGTATCACAGAGCATTCACTTTCCCCAGCTTCGAATAACTGAGTTATTGTACCTGCAATTAGTAAGTGATCAAATCAGTTTAATCTAATGATATATCTTATCTGATACACACAACAAGTAACTAGTATATTAAATTGAGTTGATTTACAGCAATGAACCTAGATTCATAGCTAGTGGGAGAGCATACTGAATAAGAAGAACAAATTGGTACATGATATTGCTCAAATTTACCCTGAGCTACTCTCTCAAATTAAGAGATCGTTTGCAGTAGAGATCGAACACAGGGAATCGCTGTCACTCAATAGAATTTAGAATTCGAATTAAGCTAAGTAAAAGATGTATGAATGAATGCAGAAGCAAATAAACAAAGTGAGATTTAAAGTGTGTTTTTAGATTCAATTAAGACAAAAGTTAGACCTTGAGAAATTCTCAGGTAAAGATAAATTGCAGATTCAAAACGTTAGGATTTTATTAAGAATCGTTCTAGAACTTGAAACACTGATGTAAAGCAAACCAACTTTCGTTGCGAAAACTATCTTTGTCTACCCTAGACAACCAAATTTCTTTGCGAAATCTAAAAGTTCAAACAAGCATTAAAATCAGGTTCAATTGTTCACAAAATCCCTAAACCAAATTTCTTTGCGAATATGAATTTTGCTCATCTAAGATAGTTCATGGAATCAATTATGATGTCGCATCAACTAATAACCCTAAGATCTAAATTCTAGGTGATCAAGCCAGAATTTGCATTAAGTTTAATCTAGATGAAGAGCAAGATGATTATCCTAAGCAATTATAAGAATCTAACAATTCATCTTTAATCTTTGAATAACTCTAAACCTAACAAGCAGATTACTCAGACATGGATGCAGAAAACATGATTACTGAATAATATTGCATAAGAAGTAAGAAAGATACAACGGGAGTTCGAAATCTCTCAAGAACAAGTATGATTTGTCTCTTCCAAAATCTCTCTCAATCCAAGTCTCAAAATCTCAAATAATCCTAAAACCTAAAAGAAAACTCAATATAAAGTGTCAAAAATTGGGTTGGGCTTTTATTGTAAACTTCTGGAACTTCTGGGGCGAAAAGGAAATCTTCAAAACTAGGAAATTTACGATGTCTTCTCATCAGAGAAGAGTGTCGATCGACACCCACCAATAGTGTCGATCGACACCAGGCAGAAAAATCGACTCCGACTTAGTTTCTTTGGCTACTCTTTCCTTGATGCTCCATAATGCTCAATAATCACCAATTAAGCTCCAAACGATCATTGACCTACAAAAACTCTAAAACAAGTAGAAAATACCGAAAAGACTCGATAAAACGGACTTATATCATGGTAAAAAACCGTTAAAAACTATGATATATCAGTACAAGGGTTCTGAAATGATTAAATCCAACTTATATGCTCCTCTTACGATTAAAACACCGTTATAGGCAGAAAAATGTAACGAGCAACCAAAATACCGACAATGCTGGACTTTTTCATTCCTGAACTCCTCATACCTTTGAGTAGGTTTCCTCCAATAATCAAGGTCATAGCAGGAATGGCCGTATCTCTTCACCCAAAAAGTAACAAGAAAGCTCGATTTTAACTTTCGAGTTTAGAGATTTATAATAAATCATATATTGAGCTACAGTTTCTACATTTACCCCACTAAAGTTACTGAGTCTTGAATAAACCGGAGAGGAGCTTCGGTGCCAATTATAAGCTTCTTAAAGGAGTAATAAAAGATTACACAAACCGCAGTAATAGTTGATGGAGCAAATACTGTCTTTAAGTTGACTTTCTCTGACAGTGAAACCACTCTTTGCTTGAGTTTTTCCACCTCTTAACCTATCACGCACAAACACGGTCACTACAAAAAAAGGTCAACACTGATGAAATGAATACCCATTGATCAGTGATAGAAACCTTATGGTTGTCTTCTTGATCTTCTTCTTCGGAAGAAATCAGCGGGACTTTGCAGCTGTCGTACTTCGGAAGAAATCAGCGGGACTTTACATATGGACTTACATATACAATCTTATGCGGGTGCTATCAAATTATAGACCCACATAAGATTGTATATGTAAGTCCATATGTAAACGGATCCCACCTGATACATACTAAATGTCATTAATCTATATACTATATAAAAGTTGAGGCTATAAGCTTCTAAATGCGTCCACGTGGGATTTAAATCAACCAATAGTAATGTGCCATGTAAGTATTTATAATTAAGTTAATTTTACTTTTTGTTGTTAATAGGAAACTAAGACATGATTTTCTTATATCATAAACTCATAGATTTTAGTAATTTACGTTTTTTTGTGTGGAGTTTTTAGTTTTGAAATTCCTATTTAAATGTTGTAAACATAGATTAAGTTAATTTAACTTTTTGTTGTTAATAGAAAATTAATATAAAAAGAAAAATTATGTAGAGTAAAGATGCAGACAAAAATTATATATGTAAATTTAGAGAAAATAAACAAACAAAAAAAAGGGAAAAAGAAGAGTTCTCATGTATAAAAAATTTAAAGTTAATAAACATATTCATTGGAAAAAGAAAAAAAAAAAGAATAGTCCATCTCATATATATATAGTTGTACTTTCGTTCATATATGTAATTAAGAGTTTTGTGGGGATTTGTTTTTGGTTAGAAAACGTTGTGTAGCAATTTTTTTTTTTTTGACGTAATATTTCAAAACTCTTAATCGGTTGCATGTCTGATCGTTTATTTTTTTTGCCTTTTGTTTTTGTTTTTGTAGGTCTTTTCAACGCATATATGAGTTTGTTTCTTTAACAAGGTTAGTTCGTTTTTTTAGTAATTAATTTGATTTGTGAAAGTTATATTAAGTTTCTTTGAAATGTTTTTTACTTTTAATTTGTGTAAACTAATTTTTGGATATCAAATAAAGTCTTTGTTTATGATACCTCTTTGTGATTTTTTTTACAGTTTGGTGTTTATGATTAAATCTAAAAGTTGCTTCAATCTTAATAGTATCTAACGTGTATATGTTCGGTTTCTTTGTCTAAGATATTCTAATATTTTTCATGCAAACAAATGCATATTTCGTTTTCTCTTTTAATATCATCTAAATTTGGGGATTTTTCTTTTAATTTGAACTGTTTGTTTCTAATTTTTGTTTGTGTTGTGAGTATGTTTCTAATTCTTTTATTTATGTTTTTGTGTTGTTTTATTTGTTTTGTGAAACCTCTCTTTTCTAGAAGCATGACTAAAATTACTTTAAAGAAGGAGGTTACTAAGTATTTGGGTTTTCTATTCTTTTAATAACTATTGCTTAAACTAAAACTTATACTATTATAAACAACACAAATGCATAAACAAAATAATTATTAAGCTTTAAGCTTTACACTGACATTGTAAAAATTTGAGAGTGTACATATAAGATTTTAATCAACCAATAATAAACGTCCATGTAAACATCTAAAATAAATCAGCTAGATTAGGAAATTTTTTAAATTGAATGATAGTTTTGTTAATAGGAAATAGTTAAAAAAAAATAAGGAAATTATGTCATGGTTTTCTTTTTATAAAAACAACATAGTTAAGTGAATATTTGATTAGGAAAGTTTCTTATTGCAAAACATACAAATATGTATGAAATAAAGAAACATATATTATATATATCTTATATATATATACAATTTGATTTAGGGGATGATTGGTTGGTCTTTAAAAAATAGTTACAGTTTTTAATTTATTTTTACAGCCCTAAAACTTACCAATCAAGTTTTAGACTAATTTTGAAAGTTACAGCAAAAAACAAAAAAACTAACTGTAACTTTCTTGTTTTCCATAGGTCTCTTTTTTGGTGCTGTAGAGAGAAAAACGTGGATGTAGAATTTTTTTTCCTTTTCTTCTTTTCTTTCTTTCCTTACATAAACTATCATAAATATGTATGCATATTTCACTAATTTTTTTTATATAAAAACAATATTATGATGGGAATATAAAATAAATTTGTATATATAGATATATATATTAGTTAAATATTTTTATACATTATGATATAAATATATATAATAAAAACATTACGATATAAATATATATAATAAAAAATTTATTATATAAATACATTACAATATTTTTATTCTATTTTATTATATAAATACATTACGATATAAATATATTACAATATTTTTATTTGATTTTGAAAATTTTATATAATAAATAATTATTCTACAGCATACATATAATACTTACCAATCATACTTTAACTTAAAAAAGTTACAGCTAAAATCTCAAAACTACAGACAGACAAAATTGTACAGCAATTAATTTACAACTACAGCCGAACCAATCACCCACTTAATTTAATAAGTTTAAACACATATACATAAGTTTAATTTAATTTAATCAACCAATCATAATTTTGATTGTATATGTTTTAGTTTTGTTTATATAAGATTTTTCATGGCATAAAAAGATCGTAGTTAAAAGCTTCCGCAATAAAAGTTTTGTGTCTTATATTAAAAAGAGATCATGGAGACCGCCATCGGTGAATCAGACAAAGTTGATTCTAATGATGATGAAAGACGAGTTGACGAGGTCTCTGTGTTATTAATTTGTTATTTTTGGATTGGTTGTTTTCTTTATTATATTATATGTTTTTTTTTAAAGCAATCATGGATTTGTTTGGGCGACCGTTTCCACTTTGTTTCACGGTTACTTTTTGGTTTTAGTTTTTATATTTTTCTAGACAAAAGTGTTTAAAAGTTTGATGATTTTGTTTTGGCACAAAATTAAATAGAGAGGTTTCTTTTAAAATTATTTTTCACGGTTTCTTACTTCGACTTTCTGAGTTCTGAATTTTCTCAATATTTTGGTTTCTTTTATTACTAGGGAGTTTTTTTATGAAATTTACTTCTACGGGAGAGCTCATGTCTTCAAGTTATTTTTTAGTCAGAAATATGGACTGTCAAAGAGAAGGACAATTATTTATGGAAATGCAAGTTGCACCCACGTTATGTTTTTCACCTTCGATCAAAATTGAAGACGAGCTAAAGTTTCATCCCTCTTTTTTAAGATTGAAGTCTATTTAGGTTTATCGAATCATAAAGTGTTCTATCAATGGTGGTCACTTTTAAGAGTTCACCTCAGATACAATTTCTAACTGTCACTATTGCTGAACTCTATTGATTTCTAGAGCATTCCATAATAATTAACAGTGAGATCAAACCATGGAATTCAATCTTCATTTGTTTTTGTAATATTGGAATTTAACTATTCATTTTCCATTATATTATTTGACGATCATATGTTTGTTTGTGTGTATGGACATCAAAACATAACATATAAAGCTAAAGATGATCTCAGTCAATTTATATCTACGGAAGATATTGAGAAGACAATGTTTATAGCGTGGATAAAAAAAACATAGAATCTCAAGAGACCCGCCGGCTAAGTTATTTGGAATTTTCAAAAAGATTTATCTGGAACAACAAAAATAAAGTTTAAATCGAACGAAAGCGGGAGAAAATGATAGGAAAAATAGTCAATACCTATCCATCAGCAAGAGAGTTAAAAAATTAAGAATATTAATCAACAAACTACAAGGAGCAAGAAGTTTTGATGAAATCCTAACAGTTGGGGGTAAAAAAATCCAGTCTAACAGTGAAATGGGGAGTCCTCTTACATTATGGAAGAACTGTTAAAAATCATACGGTAAATGCATGCTTAACAAAAAATACAAAACTTTCGACTTTCAAAGGCTACATCTAAAAGAATATGAGCTCCAATAATACACCTTGACCTAAACATAGAAGGTAATGTTGCAACATGAACGCTCACAAACTGAGTTGAAGGATATGCCACAAGCATATCTAAACATTACGTATATATAATTCTCTACATACGCAATAAATTACCGATACAAATTAGTATTTATGGTAAACTAATAAACTAATTCTCTATGATTGCTTCACTTTTTACAACTACACTTTTGAATTCGTATATGTCAACTTCTAGCTAATTTAAAAACTAGCAAGTCCATATATATATAACCCACATATCGATAAAACAAATCCATGCGTAGCGTGGGTATAAAATCTAGTTAATATATAAAAGGTCATATTCAATTGGTTTTAAGTTGAAAGCCTATAATCTAACGTGATACACGCCGATCAAACCTTGTCGAAGAAGAAGAAGAGAGAGAAAGCTTACGGCCATGGAGAGTGCAACATAACCCATTCCATATTTCTGGCAACTCTCAGGATCTCCAAACGGACCTCCTTTTTCCTTACAAACCGGTAGGATTATAATGAGTGGCATATTCCCCAAATTACCTGATTTGGGTTTCATTTATCAACTCATTAAGACATTCATAAAGCAAAAACAGATTTCTGAAATCAGAGACATGTTAAGTTTTTGTACCAGTAGCACAAGAACTAATAATGAGACCACGAAGATGCGAAGGAGGTTTAGTGATGACAACAACAATCCAGCCGAGTAACGAACCAATCAGAACATTAACCGGCATAAACCACCTAAACACACAAAATCATATTTCTTTTCATTATGTAACCAGAGAGCATCAAAGATCTGGAAATTACAGAAGATTCATTGACTTACATTTTCACCAAGCCTTCATATGTAACCCTATTAGCTAAACGGCCTCCAATAAGCGAAGGGCTAAACACATAGAAGACAATCTATAACATGTAAACAAAATAGAGCATTAAAGTCGAATCCTTAAGGTTTATTATTAAGGAATACAATAGTAAAATTAAGTTTATGTTAAACGAACATTGTTTAAATATTTGCGAGCATCTTGGCCAAGAAGATTGACTCCATCAAGAGCCATATAAAATCCAACTGATGTAATCAACAGAATCTCCACAACTGGTTTCGACGAAGTTATGAACAACTCCAAAAGCTTCATCTTTTAACTTTCCAAAGCTAGAATGGAGTTTCGAGAACCAAAATATCAAGTTGTTTACAGGAAAATAACAGAAGTGCGCAAAGAAGAAATTAGCTGCAACTTTGTGTTCAATATCGCTTTGATTGAGATTATATGCTTCAATAAACAGTCGGTCTATGGTTGTGAGATCCTACGACGAAACTCACATATGTTATTCAATAGGTGTAGTGAATCTCTGCAGTCCACCCAAGATTGCGGCTGATTTTCCGAATGAGTTTATCATTAACCACGATTTACAGTACACCTACGATAACGTTTTTTTTTTGTCATAAGATTCACTTTGTGTTGTTTTCCTGGAAAAAAAATTGATGTTTTGGTCAATATTTGAGACGTTTTGTCATTTTTGTAACAAAAGACCACAATTTTTATGAGGAAACGTTATTGTAGACGGAATGTTGATTTTATTAACGAAGTATAGTTGAGGGGATTTTTCATGATCCGAGGATAGTTGAGGGGATTTTTTATTAAAAATCCTAAAAAAAATACATATAAAGAAAATTAAACTTAAATTCAAATTGATTATCATTAGCAATTTTTAACTACGAAATCTACTTTTTTAGCTTATTTGATTTCTAAAAATATTTAACCGCGTATAACGCAAAGAATCACCTAGTTGAAAGTAAGAGACATGCATTTTTCTGTTTTATCCTATTGTATATGATATATATATATATATGCTAACTAAACATTACATTTCAGTCCTGCAACTTCAGAATTGGACAATATGCCAGGAAGAAGGAAAGTATGTTGAAAATTCTAGAAGACAAGTTGGTGAAGATCAATAACAAACTGAAGTTTATCGAATACGTATTCACCAAATAAATCAAACTGGTTGTTGGGGATATTGATCTTCTTCTCTTGCTCTCTTCGAGGTGAATGTGACCATGCTTGAGATTTTGCGGTGTTGGTAATTGGATTTAGTAGCTCGTTTTGGGTGTTTTCTGACCTAGGTTTCTGGTGAAATTCTCTAAATCTCTTAAATTTCTCAATCTAGTTATATTTTAGTTTTCAAAGTGTTGAACCTCATATCTATTGAACTTGTCCATATTTAGTTTGGTGAAGTATCATCGTGAGATTTTGTTTGTTATATGAGTTTGGAGCTTGAAATTTTTAGTTTTGCTAATCCTCTTTCCTTGTAGATCTTAGGCCATAAATTCAGTGTCGAAACCTATTCTGCAACCGGTATTGTAAGTTCTTTAATTAATTTCCTCATGAATAATGGTTATGCCTATGACTATGTTTACCCCTATAATACATCCACACATGTACAAAATTCGTTCCACAATGACGATGATAAAGATGATATGAAGCTTTTGGTGATAGTGTTTTTTTTTGGTATGATTGGTGATCAGTGTTGATGATGAAAATCTATATTCGGCGAAAAACACATTTTTATAGATTACTTTCTTCTTTCTTAATCAGTTTTGTAATCAGCTTCGTAATCAACCTCATTTCGGTTGCATTATTTGTGTGGTTACCAATTGACTTTTCCATAAAGAAATTCCCCTTCTCGAAAAACATAATCTTAGGAAAATTCACTATTCCATTAAACTTCATGAAAGAATCACATGTCATTATCATAAATGCCCAACAATTTTTTTTTTTTTTTTGGTGAATAGAAAAGGCCCAACATAAATATTATTCAGGCACAAATCTAGAATATTTCAAAGCAAAAAATGGGATTCTGGATGGTCTTCTTGGGACTTTTTTCAAGGCCCATTTATGAAAAGAAAGACTTTATAAGGAAAGAACAAAACATAAGTTAGATGAACTTTCACAGAACCGCAATACATTTTCCATTCCCTGTACAACCAATTGAGAATTCTTAAGGAAACGAAACAAAATCATTTCTGTTCTATAAAGGGCAAGAGCAAGAAAAGATCAACAAGTAGTTGAGCAGAAGAACCTAGAAAGCTTCAAACAAGGAGACCCTTTTTTGCATTTTGCAAACCCTTTAGTTGAATGTAGAAGAAAGTCTCTATAGATAGTTAATAACACTAATAATCTGCTCGTAGAAATTTCTCATACTCGGTCCCATTCAATGTCTTGTTTATATCTTCCCAGTTCTTGATGTGATCTGACAAATCCCCTCTGTGTATCTTCACCTGTCTGCTTGATAAATCTTTCACAGGAATGTTCAAAAACTCTTGAACCAGTTTCAATGTCTGCATGAAACCCCATCAGTCATTCGTGTTATAAAGCATAAGGTTATCAATATCTCTTACTCAAATAGTCTCTAACTTTTAATGTGTATAAGAGTGTTTATCAAAAGATGGCAACTTTTAAAAAAGAATAAAACTTTGTCTAAAATTTAAAACCTTCCATTGTTGTGAAACCTTACCGTTCGATTTGTTACAAGATCTTCGTAGAATATGACGATATGACGAGTGGTATTGAAATGTTCTAAAGCCTTTGCAGCTAAATTCCCTGTTTCTTGTAAATCGTGGATCAACGATGTTGAGTTGATTACCGGCTTATACCTAGAAAGTGCATCTGCCTGCAGTGGAAATGAAAGGATCAAGAAACCAAACGAAATCAAAAATCGAAAAAACGAAACATTTGTAGGCATATAACATAAACCTCTTCAGGAGAATGAACATGAGACTTGTGAGTTCCGTTCAATAGCTTAGCGTAACGGTCATAAGAATTTGCCAGCACAGAAACCATTCTCCTTAAAGGGTTCCTTCTAAACAGAAATATAGCCGAGACACCTCTTCGGTTAAAGTAATCTACTATTTCTTTATGATTATCCAACAAACCCTACACACAACCAGATAAAAAAAAAACTATAAAACCGGCAAGTAACTGGTCCGGAACCGATTCAAGTTTTTCGTTTTCTAATTTACCTGGTTAAGCATCCATTTGAATCCAATTGCAGCAGAGCATTCATTCTTTGAAGCACTCGTAAACCAATCGAGATTATAAACTCTATCAAGAGTCTGAATGATTGCGGAAATGTTTTTTCTCCGATCCAAAACCGAGAAAATCTCGCCATTTGAACTCACATTGCTATGACTATTCAACAATGTTTCGAACCAACCGCTTCCGGATCTCTGCATCGACAATATCGCAAAGAACCTCACCGGATTATTCCCACATTCAGATCTGTTTTAAGGAAACCCAATCAAAAGATTTGAAACAAACAAACAAACATCAAAACCAGTTAGAGATTTAGAACAGATATTGTGATAATAGTTACCGATTAAAAGTCTCTGGCTTTGGGTAATGAATCCGAGTAACAAAGTGTAACGAGTAAGAAGCATCAAGAGGAGTTGGAACAAGTTGGGAGCTTTGGAAACTGACATAACCGAACTGGTTTAAGCAAACGGAGCAAATGTAGAGACCACAAACCATAGCAAACACCAAAACTATCATTCTTAAGAACAAAGGTGACTTCTTTGGTTGCTTTATTACAATCGCTGCACTGTGCTGTTTCAACAAAACCATTAAAAATCCCAGTCTTGAAAATTCCAGAGAGTAAAGTAAAAACCCTAATTATATATAATAAACTCTGTAAGTGAATCTTCTTCCCAAAATTCGCTCTCTCAAGGGGTTTTTGTTTTAAATTATAGTCGGAATCAAGAATATGAAACACAAACAAAAATAGATTCTGTTTCAAAAATCAATCTAATTTGTTTACAGTGGAGAAATAACAGAGAAGAAACATGATTTGCTTAGAAAAAACAGAATTTTTAGCTAGATTCTGTTGATAAACATACATGCAAAGATACCCAGAATCTTAATCACACAAAAATAGACAAGCGAGAGACAGAGAAAGAGAACAAACCTTGCCGAATAAACAGATAAACTCCGCCATTGATGCTTCTAAAACAGAGTAAGCTTCAGAAACAGAGACGAAACTGAATCATGAATCAACCCTCTTTCGCTCCAGAGAATCTGAGAAGGAAGGAGAAGAGAAAAGAGTTGAGCAAATTTTGGGTCTGAACAAAGATTTTGTATTAAAGTTTCGCTCGTGGAAAGTAGAGCCACTGTCATTAAAACATGGGGACTGTCTTTTTCTTCCTTCGCTCATTTTAATCGGAGAGAGAAACCAAAATTTATTAATGAATTAATTTGTGTTTTAATCTAAAATCAGGAGTAATTTTGATTTTTGCTTTCGCTGTTAATTCAAGATTTAACCAAAGGTTTCGGATGAAATTATAAATATTTCCTTGTTTAGGGATTGACTTGTTAATCTTTCTCATTACGTAAGTTCCTTAATTAATGTCCAATTAGAAGCAGTAAATTAGAGAAGTTGACATTTATTAAAAGTTTTAAACGAGTAATTTGACTATTAATTATTATCTAAATTTATTTGATTAACTAATTTAAATTAAAGTGCAAAATGCAATCAATTAAAGTAAGAGAGCCTCTGTGTCACGCGCGACTATCTTGAGAACGTTACACTTTTTGACTTTTAAATTAGTTTTTGCTTCGCAAATGCTCTAAATTTAAATTAAATAGCTCCGTTCGTTTTTGGTTTTAATCAATAGTGCTACTACTTTACACAAAACACTACTAATGACAAATAGTATTGACAGGTTTGAATGCAAGAGCAATTACAAAAATACTATTTTTTATATATATATTTGTAAAAATGCTATTTAAAGGTGTTTATTTACAAAAAATGTTATTAATTATAGATTTATAAAATCTATATCTTAAAATTCTAAATTTTAAAAAATGTTTTGACACCTAAAACTCACTAAACATTCAAAACTAAATCTTAATAGAACATAATTAATCCAAATATAAATAATATAAAGAAAAAATAATTTTGAAAAAATGACATTTTTATAAAAATTTCAAAAATATGGTATTTTTGTAAAATGGCACTTGAAAAGTAGCATTTTTTGAAATTTCTCTTTAATCAATAGTGTTAATATTTAATAATGACAAATAATTCTTCTATGGTGAATCTTTTGTATTCAAATTTATAAATTTTTTTTTTTTAATAAGAGAGAGTATTTGGTAAACTTTTCTTTAGGACAAATCATGATTAGCACATTATATTGTCTTTATTTACTTACCTTGTCTGGCAGAAGTTATTATGTCCCTTTTAGTCTACTTATTTATCTAATTTATGTTTATTTGATCATTAATTAATCTAATTTTTTTATCCATCGAACGAGTCAAATGGGGAAAAAGACTTAAATTTCTGAAGACGGAGAAGAAGGAAAGAGACTTTTGAAGTTTCACAAAATATTATATTCCTATTAAAAAAAAATTGTTAGTTTGAAAGTGTTAATCAAGATAAGTAATATAAAACAAATATAGTTGCGATACTTTAACGATATTAATTTTGTTTTAAAAAAGAAAATCTAAAAACAGCTAAGAAGATAAATTTACTTGAAATAATAAATATTTTTCTTTACAGCAACACAATAACACTTCAAAGTTTGAGCTACCGACACCGTACGTTCTAACTTATCACCAGTCGGTTTATTATATACCAGACGAAGGATCCGCGTATATACGGATTTTGAAATTTGATATTTTATAAATTTGTGAAAAAGTAAAATATTTAATTATACGAAACAAAATTAAATTATCTATTAAAATAAATAAATTAAAAGTGAAAAAGTTGTTGTAAATCCATTCATTAAGAAACATAACATTTATTTATTAATTTTGATACTTTTGTTATTTGATTTAAAATTAAATTTTATCACATATTTTTAAATTATTAGTTTTTCTTATTCATATTAAAACTAAATTAGGTATAAATCTTTTTCCCAATTTTACTACTCAAATTTCTATTTCTCAAAATGTTGATAAATTTATTTGGGAAAATCACAAAAATGCCACAAATTTGTCAACAGTTTGCAAAACTGCCACAACGCTGGGCCTTTTACAAAAATGTCACAATTTTATCCGGGAAGGACAAATTTACCCCTGGAACAAAAGAACGCTCTGAATCTTCTCTCTCCCAAAACCTAAACGCCATCGCCATTTTTCATCTCCTTAGCAACGAAATATCCAGATCAAAAACTCCCTTCTTGTTTTTCTCTTTCTCTCTCTCATTTTTTCTACAAAAACTCAAGATCTCCTTTTTGTTTTTCTCTTTCTCTCTTTCTTTCTCTTTTTCTCTCTATTTTTCTCTAGATCTAGATTGAATTTTATGAGTTTTTTGTTATTGATCTCGTTTTAATTTTCGCAAATATGATTTTATTTGGTTTATTTTACAGATTTGAGTTTTTTATTCGATTTGTGTTACAAATCTGAGATTTATTCGATTTGGGTTACATATATGAGTTGCTAATTTGATTTGTGTTGATTTCAATCTGGATCTAGATCTAAAAATCTGGGTTTTGTTTCGTTTTGCTTTATTTTGTTCTTGATTTTGATAACAAATCTTGGTTGATTTTGTAATTGATTTCAATCTGTCAATTTGGGTTTGATTTCAATACGGTTAATTTTTTTCTTGCTGTTCTTCTGAGTGATCTAGAGTTTTGACGTTTTTATAAAGTTTTTTAAAGGTTTATAAAGTTTTTTAAAGGTTTAGAAAAGAAGGAAAACTTACAGTGGCTAGATCACAGAGCAAAAGAGGAGAGAAGACGCAGAGATGATTGAGAGAGAGAAAGAATCTCAAAAAGGAAGAGAAGAAAAAATGTGTACTATGTAACACCATTAGTGCTTCGTGACCCCTGCTTTGTTGCCTTTTCCTCTTTGGTAAATCAAATCAAAAGTAAACAAAATTTCTTATTCACAACTACTAACATATGACGACTTCTTGTTCAAATTTGTGCATTGTGAGAGGTAAATACTATCCGAAAGTGAGGTTTCTTTGGATTTTGGTTTTATAAGGTTTTTATAAAGGTTTTAAAAGGTTTTTATAAGGTTTTATAAGGTTTTGTAAGGTTTTTTTAAAGGTTTTGTAAGGTTTATAAGGTTTTTATAAGATTTTTTAAAGGTTTTTATAAGTTTTTTTAAAAAATTTTGTAAAACTGTTTAAAATAATTTATAAGGTTTTTAAAAAGGTTTATAAAAGTTTTTAAAAGATTTATAAGAGTTTTTTTAACTTTATAAACCTTGTAAAGAACCCTTATAAGGTTTTTTAAAGGTTTTTATAAGGGTTTTATAAAGTTTTTAAAAGGTTTTTATAAGGGTTTTATAAGGTTTTTAAAAGGTTTTTAAAAGGTTTTATAAGGTTTTTTAAAAGTTTTGTAAGGTTTTTTAAAGCTTTTGTAAAACTGTTTAAAATAATTTATAAAGTTTTTATAAGGTTTTTATAAAGTTTTAAAAAGGTTTATAAAATTTTTAACAGGTTTATAAGGGTTTTTTACAAGATTTATAAAGTTTATAAGAGTTTTTTACAAGTTTTATAAAGATTTTCTAAAAGATTGATAAAGTTTTTAAAAAGTTTATAAGGATTTTTTACAAGGTTTATAAGGTTTTTAAAAGGTTGATACTGTTTTACGAAACCTTTTAAAAACCTTATAAACCTTTAAAAAACTATACCCTAAATGCATAATAGTTTACCCAAACTCAAAAATTTACATTCGTTTATATTTTTGATCAAAACGTTTTTGATTCTTCTTCTCCTTTTGAGTTTCTCTGAGAATATTTTTCTTCTTCTTTTTCATACATATCCACCAGATTAGAGAGAGCAAGAATAAAATTCTCATATCTCTTTTACGAGAGATCTAGGGGTGGGCATAATACCCGAGACCCGAACCCGAATCCGAACCGAACCCGAAAAAACAATACCCGAATCCGAACCCGACTTGAACATTACCCGATCGGGTGTGATTTATTTGTGGTTAGGGTACCCGAATCCGATCGGGTAATACCCGATACCCGAACGGGTACCCGAAATCATATGTTTATTAGTTTTTTTAGCAATTTTTATAGATATATTGAATAATTCTAAAATATTACATAATTTTCAGATTGAATAGTATTTTATTTTTGTTTGAATGTGCTAATAAACATAAATTGTTTGAGTATTATAATTTTATCTTAAATTTAATTTAAAATGTTTTAAATATTTTTCACTTTTTTTTTTGTTTTAAACTTAGTATTTTGCAAATTTTCGGATAAACCGAAAATAACCGAACCCGAAGATAACCGATCCGAACCCGATCCGAAACTATAAAATATCCGATCGGTTTCCAGACCCCTAAACCGAAATACCCGAAAACCCGAAATATCCGAACCGAACCCGATCGGTTAACCGAATGCCCACCTCTAGAGAGATCTGAGAAAAGAGAAGAGAGAGAGAAAGATAAAAGAAAGAAGAAAAATTTCTCAGATCTCTTTCACGAGAGAGAAAGAGAAAAGAAAAAAGAAAGAGAAAAAAGGAAAGAGAAAAAAGAAAATGAAGAAAGACAAAAGAAGAAAAGAATAGATTTGACTTTTGGTTTAATGAACAGTGGCACGTTTAAAAACAATTTTAAAGTGTGACATTTTTGTAAAGTGGCATATGAGATGTGGCATTTTTTAAAATTTCTCAATTTATTTTCATATTTGTATTTGAACAATTTTTACTTTCTAAATATTTTATAACTCCCGTAAAACAAATCGAATACGAAAAAACGAAAGATAAAATTAGGTCACCCCACGAAGAGATAAAATAAAATTGAGAATATTTGTACAAAATTACTTATAGAGAAATCTGTCAAATATTTATGAGAAGTTTTAAAATATGTCAATTTTCAAGTACTACTTTACAAAAATGCCACTTTTTCAAAATTATTTTTTCTTTATATTATTTATGTTTTGGTTAATTTATGTTTTATTAGGGTTTAGTTTTGAATGTTTAGAGGGTTTTAGGTGTCAAAACATTTTTTAGGATGTAGAATTTTAAGATATAGGCTTTATAAATTTATAATTAGTGGTATTTTTGTAAATAGACACCCTAAGTGGTATTATTGCAAATGTGCACACAAAAAATTGTATTTTGTAATTGCCTCAATATTTATGGGACAATTGTAAAAATACCACTTTTGGATTGTCCATTTGCAAAAAGAGAAATTTTTAAAAATGTCACTTTTCAAGTACCATTTTACAAAAATGCCACATTTTTACAATCTTTACAAAAATTCCATTTTTTCAAAATTATTTATTCATTATATCATTTATGTTTGGGTTAATTATGTTGTATTAGGGTTTAGTTTTGAGAGTTTTAGGAGTTTTAGGGGTCAAAATAATTTTTTAGAGTTTAGAATTTTAAGATTTAGGCTTTAAAAAATCATAATTAGTGGTATTTTTGCAAATAGACACCAAAAATGATATTTTTGCAAATGTGGACACAAAAGATAGCATTTTTGTAAATGTCCCTTGCAAAAATACCACTAATTATGGATTTTTAAAATCTAAATCTTAAAATTCCAAAGCTTAAAAAACATTTTGACCCCTAAAACCCTTTAAACCCTCCAAACTAAACTGTAATTCAACATAATTAACCCAAACATAATAACATAACAAAAAAATAATTTTGAAAAAGTGGCATACTTATATTTTTTTCTCAATATTTATTTTTTTTTATTCTCATATTTATTTCTTATATTATTTGGTATTTAATTAATTTTTTAATATATTTATAAATAATTAAATTTTTGTTAATCCTACTTAAATTACGTTTAGATTTTCTAATCCTACTTATATTAGGTTTACTTTTCACTATATTATAAATAAAAATAAATAGATAAATATTTTGATATGTAGCTAAATCTAATTGAAAAAAATATTTTATAAATGTTCCTTGCAAAAATACCACTAATTATGGATTTTTAAAATCTAAATCTTAAAATTCCAAAGCTTAAAAAACATTTTGACCCCTAAAACCCTTTAAACCCTCCAAACTAAACTGTAATTCAACATAATTAACCCAAACATAATAACATAACAAAAAAATAATTTTGAAAAAGTGGCATACTTATATTTTTTTCTCAATATTTATATTTTTTTTTATTCTCATATTTATTTCTTATATTATTTGGTATTTAATTAATTTTTTAATATATTTATAAATAATTAAATTTTTGTTAATCCTACTTAAATTACGTTTAGATTTTCTAATCCTGCTTATATTAGGTTTACTTTTCACTATATTATAAATAAAAATAAATAGATAAATATTTTGATATGTAGCTAAATCTAATTGAAAAAAAAAATTTATATTTGTATACAAGTGTCAAAATCTGGTCATCCGACTTGACACGTGTCACGATCATGATAAATTTATTCCTATTTAATTTTCAAAAATAGTTAAATTTTTCTAACCCTAATTAAATTAGGTTAAGATTTTTCTAAGCTTATTTAATTAGATTTACTTTTCACTATTTTACAAATAATGATAAATAGATAATTTTATTTGACATATGATTAAATCTAATTAAAAATAATCTTTTACAGTTTGTTTATACGTATCAAAATCTGGTTAACCGACTTGACACATGTCCCGATCATGTTAATTACGAAATTTGTGAACCAAGCTTTATATAATAAGATTTTCAATTAAATTATGTCACATATATCAAAATAATAAGATTTTCAATTAAATCATGTCACATATTTTAAAATAATAAAATTTTACTAATCCAATTTAAATTAGTTTTAGATTTTCTTAATTCTATTTAAATTAGGTTACTTTTCACTATTTTATAAATAAAGATAAATAGAAAAATAATAAAATTTTCCTAATCCTATTTAAATTAGGTCATTTTTCACTATTTTACAAATAATGATAAATAAATAAATTTTTATATTTGTGGTAAAATCTATTTGAAAATAATTATTTCACACTTGTATACACGTGTCAAAATCTGATCAACATGTGTCATGATCTTGTTAATTATTTAGTTTTAGTTTTTTCTAATCCTATTTAAATTATGTCACTTTTCACTATTTTACAAATAATGATAAATAGATAAATATTTTATTTGTAGTAAAATCTATTTGAAAATATATATTTTACACTTGTATACACGTGTCAAAATCTGATTAACCGATTTGACACATGTCATGATCTTGTTAATTATAACGTTTAACGCATCAAACTTTATATAATAAGATTCCAGAATCAATAGTAGTATTTATTTTGTTTATACGATTTAGTGTAATAAACACAATACTTAGTCGGAAAATAGCTTAATTTTTATTGTATAAAATAGTATAACCGGGCTTCACGCAGACGTTCCATTGATGGTAGCGCCTTGTTTGAGCAACCCTATTTATTGTCGCGCGAGGCTAGTGTGATTAGATATGTCAACTTACACATTCGTAAATATGGTTATTTACAAAAACCATAATTCATTTCCAATGAATTTTGAGTTGAAGAATTACGAAACTTAATACTCTTTCCATATTTGACCCCAAAAAAATAATTTATTATATTATTAGGAAGTTTTCTCTCCACATCATCAAAACAAAAATTATTACATTAAAATTTAAAGTAAATGTTCATTTTAATGCATATTTTTATTATTGTTATTTATAATTATTAGAGACTAAAATTTAAATTAAAAAACGAAAATAAGTAAGTAAATAAAAGTAAATACAAGATTATGAAATATTTTTCGGTAATAATAATATAGGGAGAATAAATAAAAGTAGATGTAAAAAGACGCAACTGTATATCGGAAGATGATGAAAGAAATGTTTCGTAAAAATGTATTCGAAAAAAAATTGATTATATTTCAGAAAGATATATGTATAAGACTAACATAAAATCTTTTATATCGTATTCACTATTTAAAATAAATAAGTTTTCATAAAATACATGACATGTATTATTGGACCGATAAAGTCGAGCGCATTCATTTCACCATGTAAACATTATCTTATCGGAATATTCACTGGATTTGAGGGATAAAACATTTTCAAACTCATTGCAACATCATGAGTATTTCGTTCATACTTTTAAAAAAGATAATTGTTTATATTTGACATATTCACATTTAGTGTGGGGTTGGGATACTATTAAGTCAATGGTCAAGATTAATACATTAAAACTTCCTAGAATGTCCTTATAATACTTTAATATAAAAAAAAAATTTCCCAGATAAAGAATCATGGGATTATTACCAAAACCGTCTCCTCTTCTCACGATGTTTCTAATTTACATTGGTTACCACATGACACTTAGCAATTCATTGACAATATATATGTTGTATATTTCTTGATAATATATTTTTATAAGTATTTATTAAAAAAAATGATTATATCGATATTTAATAATTCAATAATTTGAGTATTCGTGCATCGCGCAAGGTAGAAATCTAGTAATAATAATAATACTCTTTCCACTTCATAATATTTTTCATTCTAAATTATTTTACGTAGATTAAAAAAACATGTGAATTTTTTTTTTACTTCTAACTAATGTATAATTTTATTTTATATGTGTAATTAATAAACTAAAAATAGAAATAAAAATGAAAAATTAATCATAAATATCCATTAAAAATATAAAATAACAAGTAATATAAAACAAAAAATTAAATATAGAATGACAACTAATATGAAACAGAAAGAGTACTTTCGACCTTTCACAAAGAATGATGTTTTAGGTGTTGCACATATATTTTAAAAAAAATCAATAATTTTTAATATAATTTTATTTTTCTAGACAATTAATTCATATTAATACCAATGAAATTCATATTGTAAAGAAAAGTATATATTAAGAGCTAAAACATTAATTTTTTAGAAAAAACAAATAAAACCCAAAATATTATTCTCCAAGGAACGAAGGAAGTATTATATTAGAATTTGTGTTTGACATAAATAAAATACTAATCATAGAACAAAATATTATTTAAAATAGAAACAATTATCTCTGAAAAAGTTATTAAAACTATATATAATATGTGAGAAAGAACAAGTAATATATCATAAATCATGAAAAACGTGGTTGTTTTTAAACACGAACAAACAGAGCAATTAAACGACTAAAAAAACTAAATTTTTTTAATTATATATATAAATTTTGGAGCCTAGTTTTTTTACTTCTTTAATATTAGATTGTTATTATTATTTTATTACAAATTATGAGAATTATTACATCGACTATTCCACAATGAACAAGTCTACCGTCTTAATCTATGTCAAACGATTCTATTTTATCCCATACTGAAAATCTCCTACAAGCTTATCTCTATTAATCTGGCATATATAATAATAAATTGCAATTTCTGGGATTCGAACCCCAGACTTCCTAATGTATAAGCGTTAATAAACTATTGATCGATCACTAGGTTAAAAGAGCTTCTATGAACCTAATTTTTTTTAAAAAATATTTTTCTATATTAAATACACCTTTAAAAAAGAAAATTGGACGAGGCCTTCAAATCTTTTAAGACGGTCTGATAATAAATCTTTGGAAACTAAAATATGAATTCAAATCTAATGGTTGAATGAGTCACTCTGAATATCTTACTTTGGCATAATTTTTTGCATTGCGATTTTAATCATCACTAACCGCATATAGACGTTTTTAGTGGCAAACAAAATTCTGAATTTGAGATTTCCCAAAAAAAAAGAATGTATATAAAAAAAAGTAGATATTTCTAGAAGTGATTAAACGTCTACCTTAGTGATATTTTTCACTGGAATTCAACTCTACGTTTCTACAAAAAGTTGAAAATTGATCAAATGGACTTTTGGACGAAAACATTATGTATATATATTAAAGTTATTATATATCATTTTTAGGTAAGGCATGCAAGATATATAGAAACATAAATAAGATATTTTAGCATATATGTTCATGAGGCTTAGTGCATGCCGCATGCGATATAATTTGCATAGTTCATGATGATTTGCATGTTTTCCTTTTTTTTCCTTCCTCCATCGTTATACATTAGAGGAAATTTACAAAATATTGAAAAAGTATAGCCTCAATTATGAATCACCCACCAATTTATTTTGTTTTTTGGTACCCACCAAATTAGTTGTATTAGTTTATCTCCTAGCTTTTGTGGGACTAAATGTATATTAGTTTTCTCGTTCTAAAAAGAAAAAAGAGAAACAAGAACTCAATTTGTTTATTTGATTTTCCTGTCCTAGTTTGTTTAATATTCATTAGAACCGAAAAGGGTTTTGAGTTGGTGTCACATGGTTCAAGTCTTTGAACATTTGAGTGGGATCCGCGTGGCTCTTCATCGATGTAGGAATCAAATGGCTCGAGTCACAACAACTTCAAAGAGTCAGCTTCGTGTATACTTTGGTCGACACTTGGATGTTTGGTGAGATCCGTAGATTTGTCTTCTTATCAACTTACGATTATAATATATATTAGCTAACTTTGTTTTTAATCTTTTTCCTGATTTATACTATATATATCATGTTCTTTTCTATAGATTCACGAAGAATTGTGGTCCTTAATGGAAGCGTTTGGTGCATAAAAACTATTGTTTCTAAAAATAGATGTACATGAGCATGATAATGTTAAATGTAAAGTTTGTTTCGCCATGCCATGTTTTTGTAATTTTCACTGATTTTCACTGATTTTTTCTCTAAAATTTGATATTTTCATTGAAATTGGAAAATATTCCCGGTTAACCAATATAACTGAATATAGGTTCCAGAAATTAGATTTGTATGTTCTTATTGGCTTTGTAAATTTTGATTATATTCGTTTGGTTTGGTCCAAACAATTGTCGAAGTAAGCCCAATAAGTAAAATCAGGGTACAATGAAGTTATGCTACCAGAATAAATGCTTAAATAACTTTTTGACTATTGGTCCAAAAATTGAGGAAGCAGGCCCAATTAGCTTATCTTTGGAAACGCATATTAATTTCTAGATTTGAACGAAAGCAATAAGTTCATTGATATTACAAAGTTCAATGCTTTAATAGGAGTATAGGACATACCGATAGTAAATTTTTTTTTTTTTGATAAATACCAGAATACATTTGGTCGAAAAATTCGACATTTTCAGAACGTTCGTGAATATGTGAATGACAATTAAACAGAAAAGAAGTCCGAAATTAAACTTAAGAAGTTTCCAAAAATAGATAAGTAGTGAATTTCAGGCAAAAGAGAAGCCAGTCGTTAAAAATCAAATAAGATTATGATTATTTAGTAAATGTAAAGAATAATTATATGGCAAATCTTTTTCTTGACACGAATGCATTTTATTTATCGATTAAAAAATATATTTTTTGTATCGTGAAACTTATAAATAATAATAAAGGAAAATTAGAATCAATTTTGGCAAGCAAAACAGTTTTCATATTCTTATTCCATCACTTATAGATAAGAATGAAACTCTTGAACGCGTCTCTTAATACTTGCTCAACCGCGGAGTTTTGATTGGAATCAATATATTAGTGCTAGTATAATCACATTCAAAAATCAATGATAATAATATTAATGCATCGAATCCCATCAAAATTAGTTCGGACTAAGTAAAATCATATTTTGTCGTTATATCTTGTATGAAAAACACATAAAACATACTCCTTCCGTTTTATATTAGTTGTCATTATAGATTTAATTTTTTATTTATATTACTTGTCATTTTATCTTTTTAATGCACATTTATGATTAAAATTTTTATTTCTATCTTTATTTTTTAACTTATCAATTACTCATATAAAATACGAAAATGTATTAATTAGAGGCAAAATAAAAATTTAATTATTTTTTTAATTTGTGTAGAAAAACCTAAAATGATAAATAATTTAAAACAGAGGGAGTAAATAATTCAGTGGTGACAGATATGAACAAATCAATGTTATTTTAAATTTAAGAATTCTATATAAATTGTTAGAGGCAGAGTAAGAGCCACGAGGTCTAACAAGGAGAGATTCGTCCTTATGTGAAAACGAACCAAAAAACGTATTGTATATTTTCATTTATTTGAACTACTTTTTATGAATATATATAATATGGATCCAAGCCGAATAATCAATCATATGGTGTGAGTGTATTCGACAAATATTTTTATGACCAAAATAAAAATATAAATGTATTAGATAGAAATTAACTCTAAAAAATGCGAATTAACATGTATTTCGAATTTTCTGACAATCGGATCATTTACCACAATAATTGTTTTCATTTTAAAATTTTAAAATGTATTGCGAAAAAATTCACTCGATAGATATATATGCTAATGCTATTAATCGGCACAGAAAAAGACAGCTAAAAAACATTGTTTTGTCCGATTAACTCATTTGAAGTTAATTGAATTTTTTTTATAACTGAAACATCACCACATTGGATAACTAGTGATCCAGATTTATTTTAATAAAATGATTAGTTGACCAAAACTTTTTTAAAAAAATATGTTTTTTAATGAAATTTTTTGAAAAATTGTTTTGTTCTAAAGAGAATTTATGTTGGGAAAAGGTAGAAGAGTGAGAAGGACATGTGGCAGAGATTGAATGGATTGTATCTAAGTGTCCACGTGGTAACCACAAAGAGACAGCGATGGACCATTGAAAGAAGGGCACAAACGTTAAGAGAGAGTTCTTCTCCAAGTTCATTTACGCTTCCTTTCCCGACAAAACGACACCGTTCGTTGTCTTCGCTTCAACTTCTCTTACTTTTTTATTTTTTTTTAGTTTTACAAACACACTTCATTATTAGTTATACAAGTACATTGTCTACATCAGTAAACCAATACGATTCAGAAGTACCAATAAAAGAAAAAATAGTATGGCGAGTGTGCGCCAACCTTGCAAGCAAATCCGCCATCTTGTTGTTCTCCCGTTGCCAGTAGTTGAGGTTGAATTCCGGAAATGATTCCCTAAGGTCTGCTAATTCAGGCAATTCTGGTTGAAACTCAGGCCAGTCGTGCGGTAAGTCTACCATTTTCACTAACTCTGTGGAATCGGTGAGAAACGTAGAGCAAAACCGTCGTTTTCGGATTAAGCATTCCATTGCCCAAATGAGGCTATGAAACTCTGTGTGTAGAGGATAGAGACTGCGATGGTTCTCTTGAAATCCAAGCAGATCCGTCGTACCATCTTGGAGTTGTAATACCCAACTCATTCCGCTCGTATAATCATCGACTGTTCATGACCCGTCAATCGAGCATGGTTTCCTTCAACTTCTCTTACCAACCACCAAAATTGTGTATTCCCTTCTTCATCTCCTAAATTTCCAATTTATATTACAAACACATATAAAATGAAAACTTAATCATATAGTATATGAATAGTATATATCAATATGTGTTTAGTTTACATTTGTTTGCAATTGAATTTGTGAGTTCGTTTTTTTTTTCCTTTACTTACGTATCATTCACGGCAAATGAATCTAATTTCATATACAATGAATAATTTTAATCATATATCACAAGAATTTTGAAAAATGACTAAATTTATGTTATGCTCATAATAAAATTTACTTTTTTTAACACATAAACAATTTTATTTACACCACATTCCATTTCGTAAAATACGATTATAAATTTCAATCAAAACTTTCTCTAATGATGGAATATGTCATCAGATAAATTCATAAGTAATACAATCATGTGCTATATTCTTTCGGCCATGAAAATGTCACTACACATATATTCAACTAAATTGTTTTTATATGTATCCAATCAATTGGTTTGACCAATCTATTCAAATAAGTTAAAATTTTCAGAACGGTCCAGTCACTGCCGTATGGGTGGTGGCATGTTACTACATACATTTCCTAGTAACAAAACCTACAAATATACGTATATCATTGTATTTTATAACGGATATTTATATTTTTTGAATTTTAAATATATTTGGCGAATATATTTATAGTAAAAATCGATAGATACTAACTTTATTTGAAATATATTTCTTTAAGAAAAAATATATATTTCATTTTTCACCGTTTTAATTTTTCACTTTTTCATTTTTTAAATAATTTATTGAATAAAATTAGACTCATTGCATATATTTATTGATTATTAGTTTAATTTTTATATTAAATTTTATTTTTGAAAATAAGATTATGGTGTTTTAATTTTTTTTGTTTAAAACAGATATCCGCGAAGATCCGGATATCCGTAGATATCCAGAAAAAAAAATTCGGATATCCTTCATTCTAGATATCCGAAATTTTTTGAAACAAAACAAACAAAAACTTAGATATCTGTTAAAAAAAAATCGAATCATAAATACTGTACTTTTTTTTTATATCCAAACGCGCCCAGGCCTAGCTGATGCATGTTGTTTAAGAAGGGGGCATATGTTACCACTCATGATCGGGTTAAATGTCGTGTAATCTTTCAAGACTTTTGATTAAACCCCTATTCATATTTTATAGTAATATTTTTTCCTCATCGTATCTATAATATTTATGTTCCCGGTAAAAAATTATTTAGAGCATGATCAACCATTGTTGCTAAAGTTAGGATGCTAAAATTATTTTATTATTTTTAACCTTAACAACCCAATTTTTGAAGTGTTTAAAATGCTAAAATTAGCAACTAAAAGTTTAAGTTTCTAAAATTATTTAATTATTTTTAATCTTAAACAATCTATTAAAAAATTTATTAACAAGTAACATTGATCATATGCTCTTATAGATCAGTCCATGCACATATGGGTGCGTAATTGCGTATACGTAGGTAGTCGTAAATGTGTTTGATTTTGGGGCCCTAGCTATATGTATAGCTTCGTACGTCTAAATAAAACGTAGCTTGTCATCTTCTGCTAGTTCACCATCATGCCAATTATTATCAATAGGTGTATACATTTATTACAATTTGGAGACATCGTTTGTAACTTTGTATCTTTCACACACATCGTTTACTATCAAACACATGTATCTTGTCAGTTGTCGCTATATGGAGGCAGAACCGGTCCTGGATACAAGCTTATGAAGCATCAGTTTGGGGCCCGAGAATTTAAATAAAATTTGAGGGGCCAATTTTCATCAAAGATTAGTGGATTCATATGGTTTTAAGTATCGAGATGCTGATAAGTGGGCACGAGTTCGAACTCTGGAGACACATAAAATTTTCTAAACACTCAAAACTAAATCGTTTGGGAAATAATATAAATAAATTTTTTTTTTGAAAAAATGGTATTTTTGTAAAGTGTTATTTTTTGAAATTTCTCATGTTTTTTCTTACTAGGGACCTTGCAAATATCAGGCGGCACTGTATGTAGGGATCAAAAAATGATAAAATAAACTGAAAGAAAGAAAAAATTGACTAACAATTTTTGGCTAGACACTATTTACGGCAGATTTCACAAAACCACTGTACTTAAACGGTAAATTGAACCAAGTGAATGGAATGGTATCTATAGTACTTCAACAACAACAAAAAATGTTATCTTAGTACAGACAAATACATGTTGAGCCTTGCAATTCGAACTCAATCCTCACTTGAAAATTAGAGTTGATATCTAACAAGTTTATTGATATGTTTGCTCTTGTTATGTGGTGATCGTACGAGTCCAAAACTCAAACATTCTTTTTTTTACAGTAAAAGAAAAAATATTCAAATGTTTAAGTTTTGGTTTCTTACACCTCATATCCAAAGTAGACTGAGAATAGCATATCATCTAGTTTATAATAGTTGTTCCATATGTAATACCATGCTAAAATATAGGATCTAAATAGTAACAACAGAATCTAACTGAATTTTGCTGAATTGCAGAATCTGGCTGAATTTTTAGTGATTTTTTGCATAATCTGGTAGAATATCTTAAAATGTAAATGGTAACACCTGAATTTGGCTGATTCTTTTTTTTTAAATTCATATTTATATAAACCTATAAAAGTTAGTTAAATAATTTTATTAGTTAAATAAACTAACAAACTATTAAATTTTTACATTTATATTTAATAATTTTATCAAACATAAAATAATAACATAATTTAACGAGAAAATTTGCGATTCAAAAAAATTAAAGATGAATTTATCTTACAAATAGAGTAAATTAATCCAAAATTTTGTTTCAATAAATTTTACGCTAATTGTTGAATTTTCTATTAAAAACAAAATTCTTATAGTTTTCTTTAAATTATACTAGTACAAACAATTACGAAAATATCGAATCGAGCCATACCAAAACAATAAACTTAAAATACATGAACAAAATTTTTTTTTTAAAAGTAATAAAACTATCTAAATTATCTAAAAGTTCTAAAATTATAATAATTGTTTTAATTTTTCAAACAAAAATATCTATAAATTATCCAAAATTATTTGTAATTACATAAAATATCCAAATACGATAAAATCTTTACGTGTTTGAAAATAATTTTAAATATCTGAAATCATATATATTATATTCATATTATCCAATTCATTTTAAAAAAAAAAAATATATATATATATATATATATATTCGATGTATTTCTAACTCAAATATCCGCTCTTATCCAATCTATTATTTAAAATAAACATATTTATACATCATTTGGTGTTGGGAAAATTTATTGAGTCTAACTGAGTTCAAATGAATCTTACAATATATTTTTTGCTGAATCTAGCTGAATCTGACATAATTTTTTTATATTGCAAATGGTAACTGCGAAATTGCTAAATCTAGCTGAATTTGGCAGAATTTTGTTTACGTGTCACCATTTACACTCATAACTGGTTATCCCAATGTCACCTACAATTTTTTAGTTTTATCGATCGTTTTTTAAAAAGCCAACATTTATATATAGTACGTATACGTGTGATGGCTGAAAATCATGACATTCTTCTTCGCATGGATTATCTGATACCATTAAAACAACATTTTGTAAACTGATTGATTAAATAAGAAACAATGATATGTTACACATTTCAGCAATCTTGATATATTTCATAAGCAACTCATGAATTTTTTTTTGTTTTCCATTATTACACAAGGAAAGGTTGGCTAAGAAGAAAACCACGTGAATTAAGCATCTTTCCATGTCTCCATTGATTTGAATATTTGATGCATAATCGAAGAAGAAAACTGAATCCACTTTATTTAAAATTTTCAAAAAAATTCAAAAATCTTTTCATGAGTCTTCCTTTTGAAAAGAGAGTTGTGTACTGTAGGTAATTGGCAGCCTTGGGAAATCCAGAGGAAGAAAAAGAAAAAGTTCGAATTAAGAAAGTGTTCTGCTTTTTTTCCACTATGATTGAGTTGTGTGAATGATATTTAAAAGTACCCATAAAATACATCACTTTATTTCCTTTATTGCTTAGAAGAAAAATGTAACCTTTTTTCCTTAATTACTTAAAGTTGTCGTCAGCTTTCTTTGGCATATGAAGTTCTAAATTTTGTTTTGGAAAAACCTATTTCTCGCGTTGTTACTTGTTTGCTTATTATCCGACTGTTTTTGTCTCACACCAATTTCACTATATTTTAATTTTTGTGCTATTAGTTTAGAGATTGCATGTAATTAACTATATGTGTCTAGGTATATATTTTTCCCAAAATATTGTAATGTGGGCATGGATTAAGCGAGTAATGAATATAGGTTCTTAACAGTAACGCGGACATTTTCCTTTATCGACGTGTTCTATGTACATTTGATCCCGATATGGGATATATTTCCGTTAGTAGTAAAACATAGATTTTAACAGAAGTTTTGATTACGATTTTCTCTAGTATTTAAATCGTCGATCCACGTTGTAAAATAGCAAGAAATGTCTTCAAATGTTTTTTTTTTTTGTTGAAAACACAAATGCCTTCAAATGTTAATAAGAACTTAACTGTGATAGTTTGCATTAAATATATGTCGCATTGGCCAGTAGGATATATATTTTGTCCCAGAAAATATATGGATCTTTCTTTTAACATGCGACTATGTAATGAATAGTTGTATTACTTGTTACTAGGTTATTTCGCACGCTACGCCGCAGATTTGTTTTGTTAATTTTTGTTTTATTTTACATTTTAAAATTGTTTGCTCTGCACATAATCAATGTATATTTTTTTTATTCTAAGTAATTTTTGATAATTTTTTCTTTCTGATAAATATCTATGTGACAATGCATAAACTTTATTTTTTTAATAAATATAATTTTAGATGTTCAAACAAATGCAGTTTTTGTTTTTTTGTCAACAATCAGCATTATATTAAATCAAATACTGAAAGATAGTACAAACTAAAAAGGATAAACAATGGCTAGAAATGATTAAATAAAATTATTGTTTACAATGATTATAGTATTTAAGGATAATAATTGTATATGCAACTTATATTTATTTATAAGTTTTCACTTTTCACATTTCACATTTGAGAGAATCATTGTAAACATATGAGGTTGATGAGTCCATCATAAAGATCTACTATTCCATGTGCTTTTATGCGGGTCCATCAGAATAGAATGATCCACTCTCTTGTTATTGCTTGGTAGATTTGATGAGTATCAGTACACCATCCTCATTAATCACCATAAAAGATAACAAGCAACAACTTCAACAATAAAAAGACACGTAATCAATAGCATGAGTCAGTTGAGCAAATTAGTAAAGTTTCGCGTACTTCTTCTTAAGAGCAACATATGAGTTTAGTTCCTTAGCAAACTTTGAAAATTATTGACATATGAGTGCATCAAGAGGTGTAAGAAGAATTCAACCGAGTCGTTGGACTTGACCGGGTAAGAACCAAACAAGATTTCTCATGCTTATTACGTACTTGCAATGTTGTTAAAGAATCATTAAGGATACACCCGCCGACACGCCTCTAACGCTCCCTCACCGAGCCAACGCAGATGTCAAGATAGGAGGCTCAAACGTCCAAAAGAGATTATTGGAAGAAGATGTTGACTGAAAGGTCATGATTTTAGGCTGCTTTGGTTTGGAGCAGGAGGAAGGGGTTGTCCCCGTGCACAACTTGTTACCAATCTGGCGACTTCCATGTTGTCATTTGCTTCACCACTTTGTTTGGACAACCACCTCAAGGGACTAAACCGTAGGAGATTGATATGTCTGAAAACCCTGGACCTGTTACTTGCATGCGTAAGACGGTAAGAGTGTGTAAGCAACAGTGAGAGAGGCAGATTCTGTACATCCTCGGAAGTTTCAAATTCTTTCTAATAAGGAAGATCAAGAAATTAAATAATTCCAAAAGCGAGATTGAACTCTCTCTATAATTGCACCTTGAAATTCATGAAATCGGCCTTAGACCTTTCTCCGTGACGAACCGTTGTTGGAAAGAGCTGACTCGCACGATCTCGTATCCGTAAACTCGAAGTTCAAGATCCTTAGACCACCGAAAAAAATTTCGCCTCAGATCCAAACCTATAACTATCGAAAGCTATTTTTCCAAAACATAGATTAGGAATATAAGCATTTGGAGCCAACAAATATTGTTTTCAAATGTCGACCATGAATGAGATCCCTTGCTCATCGTGACTTGCAACAAAACAATCGAATCTTGATTTAATATGATCTCACATCCTGTGTGAACATTTGGAAATGTTTCGGGAAAGCAAAAATCAAAAAAGTTAAAAGTGCTAGTCAAACCATTAATTGGTTTTCGCTTACCGGTCAAGATGTCCTTTGATTTTATAAGAACAATTTTTCTTTTTCAAATATCAGAATATCTATGTGTCATTAAGTTATATTTCCATTGGTTATCGACATAAGTTTTTTTGTACACATGTCAATCCTATAATTGCAAAAAATGGTGATGTGTCAACACATGGAGAGGTTTTTGTGTCTTTATAGTATTGATTTTATAATTAGGTATACGTAATACAATTTCATAGTTTTCGTAAGATGGGGATTGCAAGTTTCTGAGTAAAGTTAAATCCTCCAATCATTCTCGTTTTACAAAAATGACTCCTGACTAATTCATTAAAGTACTATTGGATTGCATAAATCGAGAACTCAGGCTATTGCATTTTATCTTAATCAATTTAATAAAAGTTTGTTTAGCCATGTTTGGGGGTCTACCTTCCAAACTCCATCAATTATCACTTTTTAATCATCTTTTTGTTTTGACAATCCAACAATGGTTGTGAATCATGTGATAGCTTCGCACTCATATATTACTCACAAGTTATATTTATAAATTACATTAATTAATCTAGTAAGAATCGGACAAAACTATCAAATGTCATATAGTTAAGGTTCGCTCATTCGATCGGCAGCAAAAACAGTACTAAAAGGTTTCACCTAAATATTACTTTAAATATTAACACAAAGTAATAATAATGCTTTTTTATGAAAATAATATATTTTCTTTGTCTCAACTTAATATGTTATCAATAAACTCATTTTTTTCTCTACAGTATGCAATACATAATATGTAATATGTAAGTTTAATTCTAGAAAATGACGCATTGACAACACTAACGTAAACTACTAAACTATATGTCTTGGTCCATCTCATTAATAAATTACTATTACGTATATGTATCAATGTCAATTAAAAGCTTTAGCCATATAAAAACGAAAAATGGGGAAACGACAAAAGCTTGCTTCGCTATTTGGGGTGCATAAACGTTTAGACGCAAACTCTTTTAAGAACTGCATTCTGATTACATCATTTTTTTGAAATGGATGATTAAATCATTTTGTTTTGCAGTTTTATGTAAATTGAATCCATTCATTGTAAATGGTTATAAAGATGTCATTATCTTTTTGCCATAATTGAAAAGAAAAGAAAGAGATAGAACGTGTTTTGTAGACTTGTAGTGAATAGCGAACTAACAGTTTTACGTAATTACAAATTATGATCATGATAGACTTTATTGATTATAAATTTTCGTGCCCACACTATACATATCACTAAAGATCCCATGTGCCCTTGTCTGCATTCACTTAGTCTTTTTCGTTTTATTGGACATCTTTTCCCTCGAAAAATATATCTAGATGTGTCGCATATTCACTTTTCATAATTGACAGTCTTTATAATTGGATAAATTTTTGGGGCATGTTATAAAGTTTTTCGATAAATGTAATCACAATTTTCATGTTTGAAATTATTCATCAAAACGAATATTTGTTTGTTTTCTCTTGCTAACAAAACGAATATTTGTTCACGCAGAGATTTTACAATCTTAGGTATCCATACGTTGGCATTAAGGATCTATATTCATAGTGTTTGTGGCGTTAACTTTTGTTTATTATTGTTTTTCTTTTTTTATAACGGGGTGCCCAGATTTTACCACCCGACTAATGGACAATCCTCTGATTTCCTCTAAAACGGGTGTGTTCCTGTCTACTATACTCCTTCAAACACTAAACTACTCCTAATAATTAATTAAGTGCTAAAAACCAAAACTACTTTTAATAAATTTGGTTTGTCTGAATTTTGTTTTAATAAAAACGAGAAATAGAATAAGAAAATGGGGGGGGGGGAACTCGAAAATGGGGGGAGGAGGGGGGAATCGCGCTGAAATCGTGAAATCCCTAAATCGGACCGTGTTTTACTTTGGCTTCGTCATCGTCGAGATCGTAAAAGGTAGGAGTTCCGGCTAGCTTGTGGAAGTTCGCAAAAACTCCGGCAAGGTCGACATTGTTTAGTATGCTCCGGCAAGGTCGATTTTTGGAGCTGGACATTGGCGATTCCCAGAGCTTGTAATTGACGGTTTTGGAGCTAGCACAGTTGAAGTTTTAAGCTTAGTGATTGAGGTGAGTAGATGTGAAAGCTCGTGTAGGTCGATTCAATTAAAGATTAATGGGATTTGGAATTTTGATATTGAAATGTAATTCTAACTTATACGATTTTGATAATTTGGGAATTGGTGGATTTGGTTGTGTAAGCGAGTTTTGTATTAAAGGGTTGGATTGAATTAAAACTTCGGATTGGATTAAAGTATTAGATTGGTTGTGTTGTTAGTTATGCATTGTCTTGAATTTGATTTTGTGCAGGTACAAGAGTAGGTACAATGAACAAAACAGTGATACATGCTGAATACGGAGGCCAATACGTGGGAAAAGGAGATAGGATTAGATGAGATTCAAAAGAAGCTATCGTGTGCGTTTTACCGTTTAAGGAGGAGATAACATTTGAGATATTAGTGGGTAGGATATGCAAGAAGATTGGCGTAGATCAAGCTACGACAAAGCTGAAACTGAGTTACATACCATTGGTATTGAAACCGCCAAGAATTTGTTTAATTGTAGATGATGATGATGTTGATGGATACTTATGGGCTACAGATAAAAAGCAGTATAGGAGCTCTCTGAATGTGGAAGTAATTAAATCGAAGGAGAAAGTTGTAACACAAGAGAGTTCGGTTGGCGAAGTAGAGAGAGATGATGAAGTAGAGAAAGAGAGAAATAAAGTAGAGAGGGAGGGGAATGGTGAAGCGGAGATTGAGGATCGTCCTGGTGAAGCAGATAACAATGACGCTCCGATGGAACATTGTCAGGATCTTGTACCATATATTGAGCTTCTTGATGAAGAAGGACATCAAGGACATCAATTTGTAAAGGCATGGGAAGACGGTACTGGACTGGAAATAGGGCAAGAATTTGTGGCAAAAGAAGAAGTTCAAAACTTATTGTTGAGAGCGGCACTTAAGGAGTGTTATGATTATGTCATTGTAAAGTCTGACAGTTGGAGATACGTGGTTAGATGTAGTGATGAATGATGTGATTGGTATTTACGAGTGTCAAGGCCTCAATTTTCAGTGAATGAGATTTGGTCGGTTAAAACATACAGAAAGCTGCATACATGCTCTCGTGCAACTGCGAGTTCAAGTAGCAGTAAAAAGAAAGAGACTCCACAACTAGTTGTTGATATTATACATGAAGAATTTTCAGGTACAATGGAAACGCCACCTCCTAAAGTTCTGGTGGATCTGGTTCACTCCAAAGCCGGAGTTTTGTTGTCATATGAAACCACAAGACGATGGAGACATCTAGCTGCATCAATTATACGTGATGGTCCAGAAGATAGTTACAAGAAACTGCCTGCTTATTTGCAAGTATTAGAGAAGACCAATGATGGTACTATAACCAGTTTGTTGTTGGATAAAGAAGATAGATTCAAGTACTTATTCATTGCTTTGGGTGCTTGCATCAGAGGGTATACGGTGATGAGGAAAGTTATAAGTGTGGATGCAACTTTCTTAAAATATGGTGGTGTTCTAGTGTTTGTTATGGCTCAAGATCCTAATGGTCACCATTATCCAGTAGCATTTGGGGTTCTAGATGGTGAGAATGATGCTAGTTGGGACTAGTTTTTCAGGGAGTTGCTGAAAGTTGTACCATATACAGCAGAATTGGAATTTGTTTCGGACAGGAATGCTAGCCTCATGAAGGCAATTGCTACGGTGTACAAGAAGTGTACCCATAGGTTTTATACGTTTCATTTGTCGCAGAATATAAAAGAAAGAGCTCCTAGCGGAAGTAAAGACTATATTGAAAAGAAATTCAAAGAACTTGCCAGAATTTACACGGAGGCAGAATTCGAGAAGGGTTATGCTGATTTGAAGAGAAAGTTTCCAAAAGTGGGAGAATATTTGGCTAAGAGTGTAACTGTTGACAAATGGGCAAGGTGTTATTCCAAAGGAGCAAGGTACAACATCAAAACTACTAACATGTCAGAATCTATGAATAATGTTTTCAAGAAAGCAAGAATGTATGCTTTACTGCCTATGATTGACGCGATTGTTGGAAAATTTTCTGAGTGGTTTTAACAAGCACAGGAAAGTGGCTGGTAGTATACTGAGTACCAACAAAATGATTCATTTTGTGGAGAATGAATTGCATCCTAATTGTAAGAAAGGAAACAAGTTGAAGGTGACTGTGTTGAACTCATTTCTACATCTTTTTGTGTAATTAGTGAAGACGGGACACCGTACAACGTTGACTTGAGGAGTTTAAGTTGTAGCTGCAAACGTTTGGATATAGACAAGTACCTTTGTGTGCACGTTGTGGGTATTGTGCTTGTGTACGGGAAATGGCGGCTAGAACAGTAGACATGAATGTCTATGATTTGTGCTCAGATTATTTTACGGTGACCTCGTAGGCGTTGGTGTATTCTGAGACAATTTATACTGTCCCACACGAGTGTCAATGGATAATTCCTGCAGACGTACTTGCTAAGGTGTCATTACCCCTAGAGTATCCGAAAAAGAGGGGAAGACATCGAGAAAATAGGTTTACTCATCATGCAGAACATCCTAGGAAGAAGAGGAAGACGAATAACAAGTATGTCTCAGGAAGAAGTCTAGCTGAATGGATATGTTTGGTTTATTTATGTTTGCAAACTCTCTACCTAGTTAACTCTCAAAACTTGTAAAACTATGTATTATTGTGCTTTTAATTTCAATCCCGGAATTTTAATTACAGATGTCATGAGTACAACTGAAAAATAGCAATATATCACGAGTACAACTGAAAAATCAAAAATGGTCATTGTCTGAATTAATAGCTTGTAATGTTGTAGTTTTAACAACAAACTCTCTTGTAATGATGTTGTTTGAAGTAGTAGTTTATCATACCAAAATGAAAACCAAGTAATAGTAATAGCTTAAAACATCCAAAGGAAAACCAAGTTACTAAATACCAAAACGAAAACCAAGTGCATAAACATCAAAATGAAAACCAAGTGCATAAACTCTAACTAAACGAAAACAAGATGGAACATAGACAAGTTTAAGAAGAGGTGTTCTTGCGGAAACGCAAATTAGGGGACTCAAAATGGCCAGTTACGAGCCTCGAGTAGCTTAACTTCCTCTTCTTCTTCTCCACTTCATTCTTCTTCTCGACTTCATTCTCCTTCTCCAAACCAGTACCCACTTCATTCTCTTTCTCCAAACCAGTACTCACTTCCTCATTCTCCTCCTCCAAAGCAGTACCCACTTCATTCTCCTTCTCACCAGACGGTTCTCCACCAATTCTAACTTGTTTCTCCATACCAATATCTTCATACATCTCAGGAACATATCTCATAACATAATTCACCTTCTTCTCCAATACAGCAAGCTTCTCGGACACCTTTGTTTCCATGTTTGTCATCTTCTCACCAAGGTCCTTCAATCCAGCTGCCATTATGTTCTTTAAGCTCTCAAAACCTCCTTAATCACTCTTAGTCTCCTTCTCCTTCCCTTTTCCCTTCCGCTTACCAGTAGCAGTACCAACAACCTCATTTTCCATGTACCTACCTTCAACATCATCATTGTACAACTTTTCAAACCATATCTTCTTGTTCTGACTCAAAACTCTCATCCAACCATCAAAAACTACATCACAAATTTCATCCTCAATGTCATCAATTATTTCCTCCAAAAGAAGAATCTCCTCTATTGTAGGTTTCATGATAGTATGAATGTCCTGTGATAAAAAGTCCAATAAATTATGTAATCATCCTACTTAATCAATATGTAATAGAATCTAACGTAATTAGACTAACATTTGTGCTGCCAAGTGCATCATTAAGCTCCATGATATGCTCAAATTTCCCTGAGCTACTCTATCAAATTAAGAGATCGTAGTAGTACTTAGGGATCGTATCCACAAAGAATCAAATCACACAATCGACTGATGAATTCGAATTAGGCTAAGCAACAATGTGTGAATGAAAATAAAATAGCGAAACAAGTAAGCAGATGATGATTTATGTTCTTGAAATCAATGAGACAAAAGTGTTAGGTTATGGGTAATTCTCAGGAATGAATCGAAATCAGGGATAAAAGACTGTTAGGATTTGATTAAGCGCAGTTCTAGAACTCGAACACTAGTGTAAAATCAATCAATTTTCGTTGCAGAGATTATCTATGACTAAATTCCTAAATTCCAAATTTCTTTGCAAACTTAGTGAATAAAGACAAGCCATAAAGTTCAGGTTTGATTGTTCACAAAATCACTAAGCCAAATTTCTCTGCGGATAGATAATTTTGCTCATCTAAGATTAGATCAGGTTGTTAATAATACTTTCGCACTATTAAATCAACCTAGGGTTTCCAATTTCAGTTGGCCAGTCCTAAAATCAGAGTTATAGCAATCTAGATGAAGAACAAGTAGATAAATCCCAATAGAGTTTCAATCCTAACAATTTCTCATCAAACCCTTGAATTCCCAAAACCTAACAGGCAAACTACTCAGACATAGATGAATAAAACATCATGAATGAAATAAATTGCATAAAAAAGATAGAGTTAGAGATACAGAAAGGGTTCGAAAACTCTGTAGAAATCTCTCCCAAAAGCTCTCCAAATCCAAGTCTCAATAGAAAAACAAGATATCTCCTAAACAATGGCTAAAAACTCGAATAAATAGGTCTAATCACGTTTTTGGTTCAATCTCTATGACAAAACCAAGTCAAAATAGGAAAAATTGCAATTTCCTTTTTCTCCAGCGAACCGGTCGGTTAAGGGCAGACTAACTTGTCGTCATTAAAACTTGCATAACTTTCGATCCAACAGTTGTAATTACCTCAAATAACTTCCAAATGAAATCTAACTCAATTTTCTAGTGTGTACCAAATTTTCAGCTCGATCCGTCGGTGGAAAAGGCTTCAACGAGTGCAAGGGGGTTGCGTCGATTGACGCAAGAAAGAAATATCGACTCCGACTTCATAACTTTGGCTACTCTTTCCACAATGCTCCAAACCCCTCCAAAGGCTCCCATTATGCTGAAAACGTACGTGGACCTATAAAGACGTGAAAAGACTTGAAAAATACTCAAAAGACTCTATAAAAAGGACTTATATCATGGCCAAAAATCGGTAAAAACCATGATATATCAACTCCCCCAGATTTAGCCTTTGTTTGCCCTCAAGCAAAACATAAACTAAGAATGTGAAAGAGGTTTGAAAACACAGAAACTTACCTTCTCTTGGAGCACCGAACTGACCTTCCAATCAGTAATCCACATAATGCAAAATCAACCCCAAAGTCAGACCACCATGTACTTCTCCACGGACATTCGCAGCCTCCCAAATTCATCCACAACTTCACAGCATAATCTGCTAGTCTTCATTACTGGGTTTCAATGATCTCAATGCTAAGGACCTTCTAGACTCATTCTCATACAATACCATGACAATCAACCAGATAACACTTGGTACTCTTTCTTTTCCCCAGACTTATTTAATCTTTACCCTTTTTTTATTAATGTTGGAGACTCAAAAGCAGTGCTTTCACTAATGTTGTTCCTTGTGAGGAAACATGGTCATGAGATTGCTCGTCCTCTACATCCGTTCTAAGGGACTCAGACTTCTGCTTTTGAGCTCTGGGTGATCACCTCTTGAGTACTGACTTACTGGAATTTTATTTCCTCATCTTGTACTCAAGAACTATAATATCACCCCAATCATTTTTTTTTTTTGAACAAAAGGGAGGAGAGTACCATTATTTTAACAGAGGTTGCACTTGTCAGGTATGAATGAGGAATTAAGCCCTATGTACACCGATCACAAAGCAGACCGTGCAGTAGCTCTAACTTGGCGGATTATAGTGGAAGTAACAGACGTCTCCAGTTAATTGGTCAGCCCTAGGATTTTTCATTAGTCTGATTCTGAAATCGATCCTGAAAGAATGGTCACACAACTGAAAGAGACAGGCTACTAATTCGAAAGAAGGGTCATAGTTTCCAACTGACAATTTTGACTCAATAAAACACTTAGACTCAAAAGAAACAAAACAAAAAATTTGTTAGTAAATGATAAAACCCTCTCCAAGACTTACTTTACACCGTCCCCGGTGTGAAAATAAATCAAGAAGAAGGCAAAACAGACTCAAAAAATGAAAAATAAAAAGAGAAAAGAAAACTTACCGATGGGTTGCCTCCCACCAAACGCTTATTTTCAGTCTTTAGCTTGACTGTGTCAAGACTCATGCCTTTGGTGGATCTTTGAGGGGTCTTGTGCCTCCCTCATCCTTTGAAGACCTCGCATTTGATCGTTCTCCTCCTCCAGACTTCCAAGGAACAACACCAGGAAGAAGCTTCATAGTGTTTTCCACCATCTCGTGGATGACTTCCTCTCCTTTCTCCCTTAACTCCAAAGGGATGATGATTCTGAACTTCGAGAAAGGTTTTGAGCTCCCTTTTCGCCTCACCTTGGGTGCAGCCAAGTCTCCATCATGACGTGCTATTGAAAAGTTCATCTTGTTCTTAATGTCATCTCTAGAGTTTGAGCATTGCTCCCCTCCATCATTGGCGGTCATGCAAGAAGTCTCTTTGATATGAACTGCGGGGTAGAAGACGTCCGTGTTGATCTTGGAGAAGGAGATTCGCTCATTGGGAAAATCCACAATCGCACCCACAGTGGCAAGGAAGGATTGCCCAAGAATCAATGGTTCCTCGCTGTCCGTCTTCATCTCCATAACATGAAAGTCCGTAGGAACAAGACAATCTTCCACTTGAAGCATTAGATCTGGAATGAAACCTTTCGGAGTTGTAGAAGAAGCGTCTGCAAACTTGCGAGATGCCTTTGGAGGTTCCATATTAAGAATTCCCAGCTTCTTTGCAACGACCATTGACATGACATTCACATTAGCACCTGTATCACAGAGATAGTCCTTAAATTCCAAACCATTGACTAAACATGGAACAACAAACCTCCCTGGAGTTTCTAGTTTAGGCAGCTTCCTCAGCGACGGTTGAGCATATTTCTCTGGAGTCATGTCTTGAACCACTGCATAGACTTCTTCATGAAACATTGCAGTACATTGCTCAGGACTGAAATTCTGGCTAGCCATCTTCTTCACAAACCTTCTTACCATAGGAGAAATCCTTTCAGCTTCAATCTGTGGGATCTCTAAAACAAGCTTATCCATGATATGCTTGCATCTAGCATCCTCCAGCTCTTGTTTAGACATCGCTGATCTCCTACGATATGGTATCTTAGGCTTGTAAACCCTTTCCTCTGTATTGCCTGAAGGTGTAGTCGAAGAAGCAACATTTTGCGAAGTGCGTCGATCGACGCCAGTAATCTGCATCGGTCGAAGCGTCTGTGTCGACCCTGTGTCGAGCTTGGTTGATGCATATCCGATCGCGTAAACTCCTCCGTCCAGATTTTTGACCTGCGTCGATCGACACAAGTCCTTTACGTCGATCGACACAGCTCCAGCAGATTTCGAATTTGCGATTTCTAAGGGGTGTATCGTTCGACACAAACCTGACGTGTCGATCGACGCAGCTCCTGCAATCTCCAAGTTTGAGATTTTTTCAAGCTCCATGAACTCGTCCTCCTCTAGACCCTTCTCACAAGCTCGCAGCACCTCTTTCTCACTCCTCAAAGTGATCGTATTGACATGTAATCGTGGCTTTGTCTCCGTCTTGGCTGGTAGAAATCCTTCTTGCCTTCGAATATTCTCTGCAGTCTGAGCAACTTGAGTATCCAGCTTCTTGACATGGGTGTTCAAAGCTTCGAACTTCCCATTCAAGTCTTGGTACATAGCATCCATTTTCCCGTTAAAGCTCACGGTCATCTTCTGTTAGCCCTCTAGAAGTTGCTCAAGCATAGATTTCATCTCACTATCCGAAGATTGAGCAGGAGGCGTCGGATAAGAGGAAGAATCGTAGTTCCTGGTGTAGTTGCTCTGGAATGGCTTCTGATACCCTTGCTGATTACCGAACCTCTGACCCTGATAACCAGCTCCATTGATGTAGTTGCAATTCCTTTCTTCTGGCTCGAAAGTCTTCACTTCTGCAGCAAACTGCACTGTCTTCTTCCCCACTCGAAGGTTATGCACATAATCAATCTTGGCTTTCACCTCAGCAATTTGGCTTCCATCCATGTTCCCACCAAGCTTCTTCCTTTCGAAGTCTGCATTCTTGGTACTATTGCTAGAAGCCAAGTTTTCGATGAGCACAAGCGCGTCCTCTGGATATCTAGTGTTGAAGTTCCTATTGGATGCAGCATCCAACGCCATCTGATACCTCCAATTTACTCTTCTGAAGAATATACCCAGCAACTGCACATCACTGAACCCATGATGAGGACAATCTCTTTGGTAGGCCTTGAATCTCACCCAAGAAGCTTTGAATGCCTCGGTTGGTCTTTGTTTGAACATAGAGACCTTTGTCCTCAGATCCTCGGACCTTGCCTCATCAAAGATGTTGTTGAGGAAAGTATTCTTGGTGTCCTCCCAAGTGGTCAGCGAGCCTGGCTCCAACTACTTCAGCCAGTAAGTTGTTTCTCCACTAAGAGAGTAGGGGAAAAGCTTGCAGTAGAGGTAGTCACTCGACACTCCATTAGCCTTAATGCTAGATGCTAAGTCCTTGAAACTCTCAATGTGGTCCATGGGGTGCTCAGAGGAGAGACCATGGAATGGATTCTGAGTCACAAGCGCGAAGTACACAGGCTTTAGCTCGAAGTCGTTCCTCTGGAAAGTTGGAGGGCGAATAGCAGCCCTGTTGGCATAGAACTCATCAGGCCTATTGTATTCTTCTAAAGTGCGCCCACGCCCAACTGGCTCTTGGCGCTGCAGGACATGTTGCCCAAGCTGCTCAGGCTGCTCCACAATCACAACTCCATGCTCGTCTAACTTCTGACCCTGAGCATTGTACCTTTGACCCTCTAAATCCTGAAGAACCCCATCTTCACCTCTGATCAGAACTAAATCTTGGCTGCCTTTTTCGCTGCTCGGTTAGCTCGCTCTAAAGCTCCCAACTCAGAAACGAAATCCACTAACTCTTGATTCTTGTTGCTTCTGGTTTGGCGATTAGGCATGCACCTGAAACACACAAAAACCAAAGAAAACAGAAGTAAGTAAACAAAAATTAAAACTTAGACAAAACTCTAAAATCAAAAATCAATTGGTGAAATCAATTCCCAGGCAACGGCGCCAAAATTTGATATGCTCAAATTTTCCTGAGTTACTCTCTCAAATTAAGAGATCGTAGTAGTACTTATGGATCGTATTCACAGAGAATCAAATCACACAATCGACTGATGAATTCGAATTAGGCTAAGCAACAATGTGTGAATGAAAATAAAATAGCGAAACAAGTAAGCAGATGATGATTTAGGTTCTTGAAATCAATGAGACAAAAGTGTTAGGTTATGGGTAATTCTCAGGAATGAATCGAAATCAGGGATAAAAGACTGTTAGGATTTGATTAAGCGCAGTTCTAGAACTCGAACACTAGTGTAAAATCAATCAACTTTCGTTGCAGAGATTATCTATGACTAAATCCCTAAATTCTAAATTTCTTTGCAAACTTAGTGAATAAAGACAAGCAATAAAGTTCAGGTTTGATTGTTAACAAAATCACTAAGCCAAATTTCTTTGCGGATAGATAATTTTGCTCATCTAAGATTAGATCAGGTTGTTAATAATATTTTCGCACTATTAAATCAACCTAGGGTTTCCAATTTCAGTTGGTCAGTCCTAAAATCAGAGTTATAGCAATCTAGATGAAGAACAAGTAGATAAATCCCAACAGAGTTTCAATCCTAACAATTTCTCATCAAACCCTTGAATTCTCAAAACCTAACAGGCAAACTACTCAGACATAGATGAATAAAACATCATGAATGAAATAAATTGCATAAAAAAGATAGAGTTAGAGATACAGAAAGGGTTCGAAAACTCTGTAGAAATCTCTCCCAAAAGCTCTCCAAATCCAAGTCTCAATAGAAAAACAAGATATCTCCTAAACAATGGCTAAAAACTCGAATAAATAGGTCTAATCACGTTTTTGGTTCAATATCTATGACAAAACCAAGTCAAAATAGGAAAAATTGCAATTTCCTTTTTCTCCAGCGAACCGGTCGGTTAAAGACAGACTAACATGTCATCATTAAAACTTGCATAACTTTCGATCCAACCGTTGTAATGACCTCAAATGTCTTCCAAATGAAAGCTAACTCAATGTGCTAGCGTGTGTCAAATTTTCAGCTCGATCCGTCGGTGGAAAAGGCTTCAACGAGTGCCAAACTTCTGACATTTCTGCACTTTTTCTTCTCGTCAGACCTTGCTCGATCGACGCAAGAAAGTAATATCGACTCCGACTTCATAACTTTGGCTACTCTTTCCACAATGCTCCAAACCCCTCCAAAGGCTCCCATTATGCTCAAAACGTACGTGGACCTATAAAGACGTGAAAAGACTCGAAAAATACCAAAAAGACTCTATAAAAAAGACTTATATCATGGCAAAAAATCAGTAAAAACCATGATATATCACTCCGAAAGTGGATAACCTTTCAAGTTAGTTGATTTGAAAGCATTCTTGCACATCCTAGGACACGCAGGCGATGGAGGTGTAATCGGGTCTCTGACTTGCTTCATCATATCAGGGATCGCCTCAAACACTAAAATCTACACATTTTAACATAACTAAAGACTCTTATAAGCAAAAGCATACACTAAACACTTAATCAAAAAGGCATACACATACTTACCTCCAAATGAGTTATGAACATTGGAAAGGTCCAAAATGGTTTGGACAATCTTTTGGCTTTGTCCACAGTATGATTTAAGTTCTCCATAGTGTGATTAAAAGACAGTCGACCCCCATGGAAACGTTTTGCACCACTCAAGATCAGTAACGGCTCTTTGAAATAACTTTTCTACCGCTTGTGCATCGGCTCCTGTCTTAGCATTTCCAATGATGATGCTTGATAAAAAAATACAGTACTGCCACCTTCAATCTATCATTAGAACGTCTCATTGACAACAACTTCTTCTCAACGGCTGCGTAGGTTGGTTTAACCTGCTTGAAGACCTTCTGAACAAACTTCAAATTCCCAAACTTCTTATAATTTGTTGGATATTGTAGACAGTTTAAACCAGACAAGACTGCATGTTCATTCATGGAGTATCGTACTGGAACCCCATTCACCACAAACCAAGCTTCTTTTCTCCCATTTGTCTTCACCTTACGGAGAAGGAACATCCACATTCCCATCGTCATGTGGTTTTTGTCTTTTGGCATGTCAAATAAATGACTAAACTGAGGGTGATCAAGGAACCATTCCAACTCATCTGGTTCAAGTGAGCTGTGATATTTGCAATGGCATTCTCAATATAACATTTGGTTATGATTTTTACAGACTTGCCATACTCACTTTTAGGGAAACACATCTCCAAATCCAGCATTGGTACAGTTTCTATCTCATTATCCTACAATTCGAATCACAATTCACTTTAAATTCATTAAACTCCTAAACTCAAACTCTCAAGAATAGTGTTTCGATGTACATTGAGAGAACAGTGTTTCGATGTACATACCTCTGCATTTCCAGTTGCGCCATGTCCAATTTCTTCTTCTTCCTCTCCATTATTTCCAGAACCGCCATGTCCAATTTCTTCTTCTTCCTCTCCATTTCGAGAAACTCCATGACCAATTTCATCGACTATTGCTTCTTCTTCCTCTTCCGGTGGGACTGGTTCGGGTTCTCGCAAACCCGGTTGACCACTTCCGGTGGAGGATCGCAAACCTTCTTTGACTTCGTCTTCTTCTTCAGTTTGCTTTTAGGTCGTCCAATGCATGTCTTCACCATCTTCAAATCTTTGTTGGATTTATATCCTAGTTATCTTCCTGTTCTACGGTTTTGAAGTGTGAAGAGGGAGATCGATCGAGAGATGAAAACTGATTTTGGGTTTGAAAAATAGAGTAAAAATGTTAGGGATTTCGTCAATTTGGGGATTTATCTGTTTCCATCCGGTAACTAAAACGTCGGGTGGGTAAGAGTGGTTGGGTTCATAATTATGTAATTATTCATTCGGTTTTTTGGTCATTTGCTTTATTTCCGGATTAAAAAAATTGCAAAATAAATGGTCAGTGAAAACAGGAGTATATTGGCATTTGACTTTTCCAGGAGGAGCATATCAGACATTGACTCCCCGACTAATCTCCTATGATGAGTGTAGCCGTCGAGTAACCCACTCACCGGATTTTTTAATGGATCTCTGACCAAATAAAAGTGAAAGTATTTTGTGGGGGAATCGAACTAGGGTTTAGTTCTTTCTCCTAAGTCGTTTTTTCATTATTGTTGTTTTGTTTTTATCATATCCCATCAAATTTTATGTATATACTACCACACAAAGAAATACTAAAAACATGTTTGAAAAGTATGGTACTTACGTTTCAGTCGAATAAATTATGATTAAGAATATATACACGAACGGTATTGGATGTTAATTAGTTTTTCACTTATATATAGTTGGCAAATAATTTTCACAATTCGCAGTATGCCAAACTGGTGTATAACTATAGTATAATTTTGCACACATTGTAATATTTTGAGGCAAAAGAGAAGAGAGGTAGTTAAATAATGATTTCGTGGGCATATTATCAAATTGAATGGTATGATCATAGATATGCAGACATGCAAGTATCGTCTGAATTCAAGAATTAATATAGGACGACGAAAAAAAATATCAAAATAGGACGAAAGATGATGGATATTAATTTAGAAATTCATTATAATTTATTTATTTATGGACCGGTACTCCAATTATATCCGTGACCTTTCATTTCATATTAATCAACCATATCCATCTATGTATGCGTTCAATATTTGTTTTGTTCACTATGTATATTAATATATAAGCATGTGACTATGTTTGTGTACGTATTGTATTGCCACAACAAATCAAGCATGTTACAGCATTCATTTCATTATCACCTAACTGTTAAATACCGTCATGGCCCTAAGATTTATTGTATTTTTGTACCCTTCATTTATTCTTATATTTAGATATGTCGACCCCCTTATAAAGTTGAATACTGCGAGTCTACGACTATATACTAATATCAATTACACTTGGATATTGCGCAATGTTATAGCTAAATATGAACAAAGAATGTGGAAGTCGAAACTACTACGATTTTGTGCTGATGTTTCTAGATTAGGAGTAAGATGGAGATTTAGATTTCGAAATGGATAATGATCAAAATGAATATGAGATTTATTGCTTGATCTTGATCTAGGTCACATATTTTATGCTTGAGGTAATCTCATATGTTTTCATACAGTCTTTTGCTAGGGTTTTTTATAGCTTTGTCTTTCGATCGTCCTTTCAAACTTGGACCTCGCTTGTTACAGTTCCGAAAAATCGTCAATATCGATTTCTTTTATAAATGGTTGCTGGACTTTCAAGCTAAACTTCGACTGTTATGAAGAGAACCGAACGAAATTTTTTTTGAGAACCGAACCGAACGAATTTGCACTACGGCTCCGAACGGTACTCCGATATGTGGGAGCGATGCGATTAGTTAGAATTGTGAATGGATATGCGATTCGGGAGCGATACGATTACCAAAATTTTTGAATGGCAATGCGATTTACAAACGATTTGGAAGTTATTCAAAAAAAATTACCAAAAAGACATTAGCTCTCTTATTATTTTTTTTTCTTGTATAGTTCTTTTTATAAAAGACTAGTTATATTATGTTTGTTTGTTCATTTATATATATATATATTTTTTTATAAAATCTCACGCGTCCCTGCCAATCTATAATGATCTCTTAATATGTTGCACAATCTACGAAAAATCACATGATTCATTCGGATGAACTCATAACATTCTTGATCTCATTAGTACTCTATCACATAACGGATCAGATCTTTGATTCTCAATAAAAAGACGGAGCAACAAACGAAAATTTTCATAATACCAATTTGCCAAGTCCTACAAAATGTAAAATAAAAAGAGTTGCTTACGAAGAGATCAAAGTCCTAAAAGTTTTTATATATCATCTTTACATATTGAAAACTCCACATACCAAATTACATACCTCAATAGTTGGTTCATTAGGAGATTCTAATCTTCGTCGCTTTGGCATTATTTCAAAACTGTAAAAATCAAACTTTGTTGAAAAAGAACTTAATCAAACCTTTGATCCATAGATCATTTATTTAAGGGAAATTTGAATTCCAGTTATAAACGCAGAACCATATCCCTAATAACCTAATTAACCACCTACTAAACCCATCACTGAGCATTACATATCTCCACCCCCCCCCCCCCCCAAACAAATTATGAAAATCATCTATATCATATCACCAATCAATTGTAAAGAAGTGTAATTCTACTTTGTTTTAATAAATATAGCAAACGAGACAAACATACCTCACAAAAAGTATCGAGTATGATGATGGCGATGAAAGCAGAGACTTCTCAGAACTTCATCGATAAAGAAAAACAAAAAAACCAAATGCATAACTTTTTATCCAAAAAATAAGGGCATAAAAATAAATATACATATAAAACATATCCACCATAGCCTAATCGTAACTAAAAAGATCAGTTGTGGATCGATTCAGAATAGGGTAAAAGCATAATCACTTGCCGCTCGAGAGAAGGAGATGAACTGTGCCTCCTCCGTCAAATCATTTTTCCCATTCATCGACGCTCTCCGATTAAGGTTGACGCACCATAACCGAATCGCACTCCCATTTAGAACCTACAACAATGGTGATCTCTTAAACCGAACTCTAGTACGAAACCTAACACCAACAATGATAATTAGTAAAAAATTAAATATTATAAAAGAAATACCCGAAAATTTGTATGTCTAATAAACATTAGAATCCCAAACAGAAGAATTTTCTCATTATAAGAAAATAAAATGATTTGAGATAGTCCTACACGTTCGTTACTTCTATGTATTTGCTCGTCTCGTAATAATTCGATGGCATTATCGTTGTTTCTCCGTAAACCGAAGTATGTTATTGTCTTTTCGTCATACAAACTCTCAATTATTACCACTAAAGATAAACAAATCCCCCAATCTTATCTTAAAAACCACGACAAAAATTATTCTCATTCTCTCCTTCCTACGTTGATTCCATTGGAAAAGTAAAACAATCATAGCATATTAAAATAAACAAAACTTATTAATCCAAAAAGTATTCGAAATTCGAACTCAATATACCAATAATCGTTATTCGAGTTTGAAAAAAAAAAAAACAGATAGATACACAACAATTCTGTGACGTTTAAGTCCGTTAAATGTCTAAGCCCGTTGAGGAATCATCGTTAGTAATTAAAACACACCATATAACGGCGCCGTCAAATTCCCCGTTACATATTCGTCGTCTTCTCTAATTGGTCCCCACCACACACACACATACGAGAAGAAGAAGATGAAGAAGAAAGCTTTTCTCAATGAACAGATCGTGACCGTTAAAAAATCCGATCAAATCCAACCGTCGTTTTAAAAGGTAGTACTATAACAGAAAACCCCAAATGGTGTGTACGTGAGCTAGAGAGAGAAAACACACGCACGCACAACAATACACAGAGAGAGAGAGAGAGAGAAGAAGAAGGTGACGTCGGAGATCGATTTCGATGGCGGCGGGAGAAAAAGGTGTGAGAGGTAGGAGAAGAGAACGAGATGTGACGGATCAAGGTACGACGACGACGGTGGAGACACCGACGGTGAAACGGAGGAAGATGATGGAGGAAGAAGTAGAATCGAGGATTGTATTATCTCCACAGGCGACGAATCGCGGCGGAATTATAGCGACGAGAAATTCAGCTGGTGTCGTTATCGTTCGACGGCGAGGAGAAGAACAGTGTCAGATTCCTCTTAGCTCTGATTTGGATTCTTATTGCTCTGGTAATATTCATAACAATAGATCGGAAGAGAAATCGAAAAGAAGAATCGAATTCGTTGATTTTCAGGTGCGCATTGTCGTTTTTGAAAAAGAAATAAAAATAAAATCTCGATCCTCTGTTTTGATTCCCAGAGAATTTTTCGTTTGATAATTTTCTCAGGAAAATTATAACGGTGGTGGTGGTGATGAAATCGAAACGTCGTGGATTTATGATAATTTCAACAAAAGGTTTGTTACAGATGAATTAAATATTTGTATTGAAATCGTCAGTTACTAAATTTGTGTATTTGATCTTAAAATAACAGGAAGAATCCATACAGTGAACAAGAGGAATCGGTGAATTACATGGATTCCAAAGCTATGGAGAATCGATCATCAGAAGATACCGTCGTTGAATCTCGCCGCCGGTTAAAGAAAAGCGGTGAGACGACGACGGTGAAAAAAGGTGAGATTGAAGATTTTTTCCAAACGGCAGAGAAAGATCTCCGGAATAAAATGTTGGAATGTTCAAGAAAGTAAGTTTTTCTTTTTAAATTTTTTAAAAATAAAATTCAAATCCATCATGAACAATTCAATCAAAGTTTTATAAAAGTAAAACGATTAAGAGAAATTACTAATTTGCAGGTATAATTTCGATTTCGAGAAAGATGAGCCATTAGGTGGACGATACGAGTGGGTAAAATTGAATCCTTGAAGACCAAGACGATGATGCATGATTGATGATCACTCACACCAATGTAGTTATTTCTCTTCTATGATAATAAATCTATTGAAAAAATGTAATCTATTCATTTTTCTTACCCCTAAAAAAGCAAATGTAAATATTTCTCAAATAATCAATACCATGTAATTCAGAAACTCCAACGTACTTGGATTTATGTTTTTTTTGCTAACAATTCGTTTTAAGGTTATGTTATTGGAACTATAAGAGTCGTCGCTTCATGAAGATGAGACTTCAGAATGGAACCGGAATCGAGGAGGAAGACCAATCAAACCAACTCTAAAATTTTGAAAATGCAATGAATTATGGTTAGAGGACGAGGGAAACGTGGTCGTGGAAGCTGTGATAGTCATGGCTAAATCGACTATTCCCTCCGTTTTAAAATAGTTGTCATTCTAAATTGTTTCAAACATATTAAAAATATGTTTTACCTCTAATTAAATATTTTATTTGATATGAGTAATTAATAAACTTAAAAATAATGATTAAAATGATAAATTGGTATTGAAATTATAGAATGACAAGTAATATAAAACAAAAAATTAAGGTTAGAATGACAACTAATGTGAAATAAAGAAAGTAGTATTTTAGAGTTAGTATTTTTTTTAACTCTTTTTACTTTATTGGTATTCAAAGCTAGTTAATGTGTAAACATAAACTACTTTAATCTTTAAAATCGTATAGCCCAAAAATATCAGTCTTGTAAATTTTTATACAAATTTTAATAGAGAACCTTTAATAGACAAAATAAAAGTAGTCCATTTTTATACATAGTCCATTATTGCTATGTTTATATATACCTTCTTCTAGTCTTTTTTACCAGAATATTCTTCAACTATTTTCTTCTTTACGTAAAAATATTTTTTTAATAGTTTATGTCACCTTTTTTTAATTAAAAAACATTGTTAATAGTATTATATTGGATATTATTTTGTATTTTACAATGAAAATAGAGTGTGTAGAGTAGAGTAGGAAAAAAAAAAAAGGCGAGACTGAGCTGGCTGATGTGTAAAGGAATATTACTGTTAATTCATCAGGCTTTTTTTTCAGTGTTACGAATTTTATTATATTTTATTCTCATTTGGATTTGCGTGCTACTCTAGTGATTTAACAACGAACTTGTGCATCACATGCTATAAAAAAACTGTTTCCAAAATCTTATTTAACTTATTTGAAATATTTTCTAAAAAAACCTCCGATTTTGAATGCAGCTTAAATTAATAGCAAGTTCCGGTTTTTTCCCACTTATTTTTTCCAACCATTACTTACTTTTTCATTTTATTTGTGTTATTTTATACTATATATGTGTAAGGTCTTTTATCAAAAAATATATGTGTACGGTGGATTTATTAGAAATGATTGGTGTTTATTTACGGGTCGTTTTCTACTTGTGAAGAAATGGTCAATCACAAATCTTTTCATACCAAACTCTGCCTTTATTATATAACACTTTCTTATCAATTTCCTAAACCAAGAATGACTTTATTAATAACTTTTTCCCTCTTTTATTTTGGTCTCTCCTTTTCTGTTCCTTTTTTTATTTTTTGTCATTATTATCTCTCTTACTTTAACAATACTAACTCAAGATTCAACAATTTAATGAAAAAATTGCAGAGGTCATGATTAAAATGTGTAATTGTCGTACCTGTACTGATCAGTTAAAGAAACTGACACAACACAAAGATGCGGGAATGTACACTAAAACCCAGGAGGTAAAAGATTTTACTTCTTATTATTGTCTTTTTTGTTTTTCTTCCTCTTGTGAACTAGAGGCAAAGAGAGTTCATCTTGTCACCAATTCGTTTATAAATAAGTTGGGCTTTACGGCCCCATAAAGAGTTTTTTTTTTTGTTCACACCAGTGTAGAATAACACTGAAATTTAGATTTGGTTTAGAGAATTGTGGAAAAATGTCATTGTTTAAGTGTCGTTTTTGTAAAATACTATATTTTGATTTTGTTAAAATACTACTAAAATTCATATAATTACCTAACTCTTCCTTACATAAATACATTGTTCAAGAAATCGCTAGACGCTAAACAGGCGACGACCAAACGTCTAGTGTCTAGAACGCATAATCGGAACCGAGACGATTTTCTAGGCAATCCAAACGTTTTAGAAAAATACATAATATATTAGATAAATATAGCAAAATATATAAAATTATAATTTATAACCAATAAAACTTAAATTGTATTTGTTATCATATTTTTGTAATACAATATATAGAATGAAACAACCCGACCCGTTTTTTTTTTTTTTAAATAATAGCATCGAATTAGTATTCCCATAAATACTAATCCTCAACATGCTAAATTCTCACAATCACAATTAACCAGCGGAAATCAATTAACCACGATAATCCAATAACTCAATCAATTTCATAAACCACCCTAATCAATTCCAACTTAACCATTCTAAACCGTTCATCAATTCCAGAATTACTAACAGCCTAGCAATTCTAACAACATGCATCACGCAACCGAGACACTAGATCATCCTCTCTTCCTGGCCTTGATTCCACGATCACCTCTTTTCTTTATCTGCATCATATGGTTAAAAGAGATGCGTGAGTATTATCATAAATACCCAGTGAGACGGTCCTCCCATCTACAGGTCAATTACTCAGAGAAAGAATGCATACAATACCAGGGTTATCAAACAGCAAGCATAGCAAATAACAAACAACATGAACAGGACAGCAACTTATGTGTCGATCGACACCTACTCTAGGTGTCGATCGACACTCGACTGTCAACTGTGTCGATCGACACAACCTCTAGGTGTCGATCGACACAGACCTACAGAATCCTAAGATTGAACATATCCTCTCATGGCTCAATCTCAAGGACTCAGATCACGATCCTGCACAATTCAATCACCAAACACAGTAAAAACAAACCACAATCAATCGTATTCCACACAATTCTAATCCGAGAGCCTATGGTCACGCACTCACCTTTACAAACGGATTGAAACGAGGAAACAAGGCACTCCCAACACGACCCGACCAGAAGGGAATAACTCGCGAGTCCCTTTACCAAATCAAGGTCTGAAACCTGATCTGGAAACTAGACACCAAGAGCTTCGCAACGGTGTATAGAATGTCTCCTAACTCCAAACAGATCGACGGGAAAACAGCCCGCAATCTCGCTAATTGAAACTGGAAAAACAGAGATTTCAGAAACAACGCCCTGAAATCAAACGAACACAGAGAATGGAGACTACCTCCAAATCAGGATCTGAAACCTAATACAAAAACTAGACAGAGAGATATTTCCAACGGCATAAGGATCGTCTCCTGATTCTCTTTGGTTCGACGGGAATCCTCCCTCGAAGTGGACTGATCGCAGACTCGAGACTGCAGAACTACCTCACGGGAAAACAACGATAACTCTTAGAATACTAATCCTATTTACAAACCGTTTTTCCTGAATCAAGATTAGAGAGTGGAGAACTTACCCTCCAAGTTTCACTCTGATTTGATCCGATCTTCCCCGCCAATCATCTCCTCCAAAAACCTGAGCAGAACTGTTTCTCTCTCAAGAAAAACACTTCTCTTACAAAACTCTCTAAAACTCTTTCTCTGCTCAAATTTTTGGCCAACCCCAAGAGAAAACGCTTTTCTCTGCTTAAATACGGAATCCTAGGTTCTCTAAACCAACCCAAACCAAATCCGATCAGAAATCAAAACCACACGGTCCAATTTAAGCATGTGTCGCTTGACACAAACCTCTTGTGTCGCGCGACACAGCTCCAGCAAACATATTCCTTCGCGAATTAAACACACGTGTCAATCGACACACAACCAAAAATCACATTTTTGGTTCACGGGCGTTACATAGAATATTATGTTTTATACATAATATAATTTATATTATTTTATTATAATAATATCATAATATTTTAGGCATAGAAACGGTAAAACACACAGTTTATAGGAGTTTAGCGCCTAAACGGACGCCTAAAACGTTTTTTAGAACAAGAGGAACTCATATGACAAGATTGGGCGGGCGTCTCGAATTCTTGTTACAAAAATTTTCAAGACACTGATTTATATTAGTACTAGGATTGAGTTTACAATCATAAAAATTTAGGAATCTTTAATGAACCATCACTACAAGAAAACATGCATCTTTGCGACGATAATTTGTGACTACATATAATGGTCGCAAAATTGTGAGTAATTTGCTACGAATTTGCAACGTTGGTCGCAATATAGTCGCACATTTCCGAGGATAAAAATCATCGCAAATAAGTCGTAAATAGTGTTTAGTTTGCGAGGAAGGCAATTAGAAAATGACTTTCATAACACAAAGTTGGTTGTAAGTTATAAAACTTAATTAATCCATGAGGATGAATCATAAGATTTTAGTAAGACGTTGTCATGCAAACTGAAAGAGCCGCCTCATTTTTCATCCCCGTAAATTCTGTAATGCGGATGTCGAAGATGAAGAAGGGTAGTTACTAATGTTTACTTTCATAAACTATATTTCATATTTCAAAAAAAAAATTTAATTGTAAGTGCCATATTTGCTTCTAATTTGCGACTAATGCATAATGCTACATGTTTCATTACGTGTTTGATTTGCATCATATATCTCCGACGCGTTAACATGAGAGAAAGAACATATATGCGAGTCAAAAAGTTAATCAAGCGTTCTGAAGAAGAGTTTTCTAGAACTTCATTTCGTATAAATTTATCATCGGGATTGAATCATTCGAAACGCCTTTGCTAAATACAATAAATCATCTAAATGGGAGAGAAGTTTAATTGGTTGATAAGATAATAAGTCGTGAGATAATTGCATGTAAACCATAAAATATTTTAAAGTGATAAACCATTTACTCTTTTTTTTTCCTTTTTTTGTACAGACAAAATTTCACTTGCATCGGAAAAATAAAGGTGCTCCCACAAAATTTTGATTCGAGAACTAAACAGATAACATTTTTGATAATAAAACAAAAAGCTTACAAGAAAAACAAAACACGTGAGCCGAGAAGAGTTGTTGGAACCATCTTTGTCCATAGAACATTCAGATACATTCAATCTAGATTATCATAATAAATAATAATCTAAATTAATTTCTAGAAACCAAAGTGAGAGCTCTACAATTCCTTCATCATTTATCAGCAACTTGACACTCCTTCATCGCAACATTTCCTGAAACCCAAATCATTTTCATTAGCTCAAATAAATCCCATGAAAATTTGTCGAAACGAACATGTTAAAAGTTTGATACGTTTGACAAAAACCCAATTGAGAAAGAAAAAAAATCCAAAATTTGACAAAATATCCATCCGACAAGATTTAGATTTTTTAAAGAATCGAAGAAGAAATATGCCAATATAGATTTAGATTCATAGGTCTAATGGTTGAAAAACTTAGACCATCTACATCCATAGTATCTACATGAGTTTCTAAAAAATAATAAAATACTAACAATAATATAATATTATGAATACAATAGAAATAATAATATAATATGCAATGCCTCTAAAAAATTGAGAAACCAATGTCAAAATATATCATTTGAGAGATTTTGAAATTAGTTTCAAAAATTTTGAGAGACTCATTTAATTTTATATTATTATTTGTATTTATATTATTTGTTGAGCGATTTTATGAGATACTATGGATAGAGATGGTCTTATCTTCTCACTCCGATTTTAGTCATGGTGACAAGCAATTATGGACGTTTTAAAATACAATAATACTCATTTTTGTTCAAATATGGGAAGATTACCATAAGTTTGGGACTAAAAAATGCCACAACAGAGAATTGTTTGTATATACCTGAAATTATCTTGTGATCTTGGCCCGATGAAAAAATCTCTTCCTCGTTGATTTTATCAATCTTCTTAGATCTAACATGGGCTCTCTTGAGACCTAATAGCTCCTTCCACGTGCCCTTTGTGGAAAACGACGAAGAAGACAACGATAGTGGCCTTAGTGAGAAGATGTTACCATCGACCACAGAACCCTCTTCTTCAGAGAGAAGCTCTTCTCTTAAAGTCCTATGAACGTGACTCGCTTCCTTAAAAGGTAAGATCTTTCCTTTTAGGAAGAGCTCATCGGCCGGAATCATGGCGTAATCGTTGACCGAGAACTCGAAATCAGCAGAGTGCTTAGAGAGAGAGCTTCTTGTGTTGATGTTGTTGCTCTTAGCATTATTACTCTTCTCCGATCTGATCTCGACAAAGTCGTTAGAGAAAGAGATTCTAGCAACAGCATTTATGGAGTTGTGCATTTCTAAGCATGCCATTAGTTTTTTTTTTAAGCTGACACTTAACAAAAAAAAAACTTATAAAATAGAGAGATAGATGGATACGTGAATGCACTAGGATGAGAGATCTAATCAAGCCTTTGGGTTGCAACGTTTATATATATAATGACCATCAAGGACATTTCGGGTATTTTAAGTAGGGCTTGCTCATTTTTCTAATCATTGTTGGCATTTTTCCATCTTGTAAAGCGAAAAGAGAAAGAAACTTATACTTCTTTTTTTTTTGTTTATAAACTTTCTTACGATAAATGTGAATTATTACAGATATAGCTAGTGTGCATATAATTTGTTGTTCTAAATCATTTTATAAATTGTTAGTGATAGAATATTTTTGTAACAATTCTTATAATTTATAATAAAAAATAAATCCAGACGATTAAAAATAATCGTTTTCTGAATATCTGAAATACGATATGCGCCGAGTCTATATGACTATATTCTATAAATGAGATGCTTAATGTCCAACTCATATATCCATCAAAGTATTTGACTATATTATCTTCGAGAGGTTACCAAAAAGTGTTATATATACTATCATTCATTGGCAAGATATTGATCTTCGTATCTTGATGGAGTTCAAGATCACATGGGCACGTGAGAACTATCCATTGTCTTCTCTGTTATTTCTTGTTCTATTGGACTACCATCAAATAACAATTAATGTAAAATCTAAATAACGATTGGCATAAAAAGTTGTAATCTACGTACATAATAGTTGTAACGTGCAGTCAAAGGACCAAGGTTGTCACTCATGTGCTGCGAAGTTCCATTGAACCATGTTTCTGCCACGTGTTGTGCTGGGAAGAGGCAACATGATCATCTCAACTCAATTATTGGTCAAATTAAAAACGAATCCGAAAGTATCAAAATATCATTAGTTGACCCTTTTTCCTAGAGTTACCAAAACTGGTTTCTATGACTTGGAATTTCATCTTCAAAGTTGAATTTCAAAACATAGATGATCTCCTTTACACAAGTGATAATTTCTACCAATACTCTAGTTAATTGTAAATGAAGTGATTAGATTTCTAGTTTTTCGATTTTTACTTTTTTTTTTTTTTATTAATTTGATCATCCATAATCTGTCTAAATCAAAGCAATTAGCTGTGAAGAATTAGATGGGTTATGTGCGAATACTACTCTCTCTTTTTTTAACGTCTCGACAATGTCAAGAGAGTTCACATAACTACTCTAATAATTGTTCTCGTTTTTTTAATATGAAAATTGTTACTTAGATTAGGCCCGTTTTATTTGGGCTAAGAGCAAATTTATAATAAAGTGGGCTTTTGTCAGATGAAAATGGGAGGGATCGAGTACAGGAAGGTCTAGCGTGAAAGGTTTTTGAAATGTGGGGACCACAAAACCACTGAAGAAGATCGATGGGTGACGTCATCGTGGCACGTTTGATGTTTGGGACGTACAAAGAGAGAAAGACTGACACTGAAAGAGTCAACCAATGGGTCACTCGGTGCGGTTTGTAACAAAACTATTTTTAATATCTTTACAGGATTTTACTATAATGATTTGTAATGGGTCAGTCGTCACCGAATCCGTCCCGCTAAAAGTCTAAGTCAAAACCGTCGCTTATTCCATTATGACCAGATATTAATGGGTCCGCGCCCCAGCCTCAGGAAAAAGGACATGATTCGGTCAAAGGTCCAAGTCAGCTTCGAGAGCACTGGGTCAATGGATGCAGAGCTAACGAACTAGCAACGAGTCAACCGGACGGTTAGCACAGTCGTAGGAGCGAGATTTACGGGGAATATGCCAAGAACGTGTCCGAGATACGCGGAACCGCCCTGGATACGTGCAGCTGGATCGATGAGCTGAACTGAGCTATAAATAGAGGAAGTCTGAGGAGATTTTGCCAACTTTTCACTTACGCGAGAGCTAAACACTACACTTTCAGCTTGTAACTATTGTTTTTGATCTACTCCTCTTTTCCGTCTTGCTACTGTAAGGATTCTTCTTTATTTTTGTTTTCTAGAATTTGGCTCTGTCAAGGTAATTCTCTTATCATTTTTACTTTCCATGTTTTCTGACGTTTCTTTTAAATGTTTTGTTATTATTGTGATTTTTTATTTCGATATGGTGAGCTCGATATATATTTCATACAATTTTGATTATGCTTGACCTTTTTTGGTTTCTTCAGATTTCATCGTCTATATTGAAATATTATCGTCTTTTTGTGTTTCGTTTGGTTACTACTTAGTGTGTTTTTGTTTAGATCTTCATATATAATTTTTTTTTACTTGTAGATGTATCGTTCGTTACCGAGGTATGAAATTTAGTGTTGATTATTATTTCGTTCTATATATGGATATCTGCATGTATATTTATTTTATTGTAGGAATATCATCCATGTCAAGTACCTTTCTATTCTTGCCATATTCGTCGGCTTCCTCATCTATACATTTTAGTTCAGTTCGCACATACTTATTATCCAAAGTTATATTCGAGTATTTTGATTTTTCTGTTGGTGTTTGTTTGTTTGTTTTGAATCTGTATGTTTGTATGATTGTTTGAATGTTGCTGCAATTTTAATTTTGTGATGGTATAGTTGTTCAGTACAAAGAAGAAGTTATTGAAGCATAGTGATATAGGGACCAGAAAACCTCTAAAAAAGTGATTTGAAAAGTCTTGATATCTTTGATTTGTTTTGTTATTCTTCCCGTTTAATTTGATCTATATTTTTTAATTTAATTTATTTATTATATGTTTTTGATGTACAAATATAAAAGAATGGGAATAACATCTCGAACGTCAGAGGTTAGGGTCAATGGCTACAACTTTCAATGTTAGAAATATGACAAAAGAGGATAAGGGATTTGGTTGGTTCTTATGATAAATTAAGAATTTGATTTAGTTATGAGGTTCGGTTTGTGACAGTGCGTGATTGTTGTTTGTGATTGATTCTAGGTTATTAGTTGGTTGAGTTATTAATAAAGATCATCATCATCGTGGAGATTATTATTGGTATAGGTGATCGTGATTGGCGAATAATTGCTATGTATGTTGTTCCTTGAGTTTTATCTTCGTTTCTTCTTTTATGGATCATAATTTCACTATGCGTCTTGGTTCTTTGTAACATCTCTTTCTTCCCTGTTGATCTCTTTTTTTCTTGATCGTTCTTTGTGTAAATCTAATATTTGATGGTAATTTTGGGTTCTTTCAGTAAGAGATATAGGTTCAATGGAAGTTTGGCTCCTCATCTATTGTGCCTTCTCATCTATTGTGCCTTCTTAGAAACGAGAAGTGTTTGGGAAGATTTGGTTTATGATATTGTTTTGTATAATTCAGCTATATTATTCTTGTGGGTTTATGCATATACTTTATTCTTGATTGTTTCTATGAAAATTGTTTCTAGTTTTGGGTCTCTAAATTCTAGGAAAGTTTCTTCCTTTGTGATCAATATTAGACATGATAAGTCATTATCATCGTGCAGAGGATCTAGGCATCGATAACATCAAGTACACATCAACCATTGGTGAGGTTTGTCAGAAATTTGAGAGCATTTTTAGGAAACCATATGGTTTCTACATGAGCTTGAAAGAGAAGTGTGTTTTGATCTCATTTTCCTATCACTTCCATTTTGTTTCTTTGAGATACTAAAGTAAATGTATGTTCTTAGGGATGAGATTCCTAGAATGTTTAGAGAGGGATTCAAGTTATCATTGTTATTGATGGTGTGGGCGGATTCTCATCCTGGGAAGATCTATGTTGCAAGGTAATAAATGGTTCCTTGAGTTAACACTTGAGATATAAATTCATTTTATGTCGAATTTATCATCAGCTTGAACGGTTGTAATTTTTTCCATAATTCCAGTGGGAAAACTTTCTCTTTACACTGCTTTGGAAGGAATCCGTCCATCAGCTCTTAGCACCAGAGCAAAAGCTGGAACCTTTATTGTTGAGCTAATTGTTCTTAAAATTTTGAAAGATATTAGTAAATATGAGAATTAGTAAATATGAGAATTTTTAAGAGCAATTGTCCAAAGATCTTGATGTTATGGACCTTATGGTAATAGTTTCTGTTTTTATTTAAGTTTAGTATTGTGATTGTCTCGTAATTCTTGGTTCGCTTTGTGTTTGGGCCTGGTAGAGAGTTTATGGTCCACCAAGATATGAGGTTGCTTGTGGTATTTATCTTGGTTTAACTAAAAGATGTCAAATGTTATTTTATACTGATACATGGTTGTCTTTTGGAATTCTTTTTAGATGTGTGTAGTTGTCAACTACATGACTTGGCTATGAACACTTGAATTTTAAGTCAAGTGTTTTTTTGTAATTTCTGAACGAATTATCGTTCCTTATCCCTCCTTATCCCTCTCACACAAAGTTTCTTCGCAATCGCCATCCTGACCGATTTATACAAATATCTTTGGACAGATGATTTGCAGGCATTATTTCACTTTTTAATTTTTGTTTCAAAATTCTTTTTTCTAAGAAAAAGAGGACATGGTAAAAGAAAATGAAAAGTGATAGAGAAACAAAACGGACAACACTTTTAACGTAAAAAAAAGACGGACAACACTACCACCTAAAATAATACACATACAAAAGTTAGTATGCATCTTGATCATGATAATCCCAAGACCCAAACGGTGTCCATAGCCTGAACATTGAAAATACCAAAGACAATATGACCATCATAAAACTCTGAACCAAATCCCTAAATCATGTCTACACGCAAATCTAAAACCCAAAAAAAAAAATATAGTATAAAATAAAAGAGTATACGTAAAGCCTTACGCAGGACAACATTATATTAAATCATTATATGAAACGGATAATAAAAGAATAATAACAATACAACTAACGTGATATTAATTTCGGATATCATGTTACCAAACATTATTAAAAAAATAAAACATAATTTATCCACATGATAAAAAACATATAATTATATTATCTATGACCTACAACAAAGGATCACACATGCCTACTATATTATGTCACATGTTTACGTATAATATTCTATTGCATGAGTCTCTTGGTTTCAACATCCTCATAGTGCAATACAAACAATATTCATATCACATCAAAGTGACAGATCGAGCATGAAAAACAAAGAGACGAAAAACAAGAAAATCCGAGAGTACAAGAAGATGAAGAATATGACAAAGAAAACAACACAAAGAAGGTATCATCTTTTTAGTTTGTATTCCTCTGTGATAACCAAACATGTATTAGATCTTTAGGTTTTATACTACTTAGGGACTAATCTAAAAGCAGGAAGACATTCTCAATGGAAACAAATGGATCAAGATTTCATTCAAGATTAATTAGTATGCTTCTAAATACAAGTTTGTATCTCTATCTTTGACACCTCCCCCCCCCCCCTCTGTGTCCAACGATAGCTTCTGGTCTGAACTCATCAACGTCATTTTTCGTCTTTAGAAGATCTTTACTTCGATAGTGGTTATGAAAACAGCAGCGACAACAACGATAGATGGAAATAACCACACACTTGGCCTCAACGTTAACAATGGCCTTTGTCATCACCATTCTCAAAGTACTTAACTTTGAACCTTAAGAAAATCAATTTATATGTTAGTCTCTCTTAAAAACAACCATTATTTTGATAGGATTTGGTCATTTGGGAGTAGGAGCGAGAAGTAAACTTTAACATGGCAACTCAATTTTGCTCTAATGATGGGAGGCAAAGCTCATTCGTTCAAGACAATCTCCATAGTAACACTGCAAATCAGTTACTTGTGATGCATGTTATCCAACCATCGTTTCAGATTATCAGTGAGTACTATGACATGGGAAAGTTGTAACATCCCGTTTTATGGAAATATGTGTTGCATGTGGAGAGGCTTAAGAGAATTGATTTGGCTACGTATATCACCAAAGTGCACTTATCTTTTCCATCACACATCTAGAGAGAAATCCAGAGTTAACCGTGTTTGGGATGGAGCAATTTAAGGATGGATGACCTACTGGTAAGTCATTTCCAGTACCGTGTGAGTTAGGACAAAACACGGAGAAAGATCACATGGTGATTTGCAAGGTTAGTAAACAAGTCTTTCTAGCCTCCTGGTATGAGATGAGGATTGTTAGGATTGTCCTGAAATCATTTGTACTTTAATCTAGTGAAAGTTTTGATGTCGAGGTTTGACAATCGTATAATATTAGGTGGTTATAATGCTTTGTTAGAGACCGCTTATAATCTATGGATTTGGGAATCCATTACTAATATTGTGCGATCCTATATGGTCACACACCTAAGCAAGCTGGATCAAAGTATAATAAAGTCTAATAAGATTAGACCAAGTTTAACATTGGATTTAAGGTTTCATTTTATCTATGTGATACATAAAATAAACAATTAATATATATGTATAATTGTATATATATATTGATCATACACGTGATGATGGCTTATGGGAGTTCAATTTAGAATTGGAGAGGCCCATTCCATATTAACGTGGGCTAATCCTAATTGGATTAGGATTAGACAAATAATATATATACATGTCTCGTGGCTTTGAAAAAGATGTAAGAGAGAAACATAATTATTTAACACTAGGGTTTTCTGTTACTCAATCAAGCCGAGACAGAGAGAATTGTGAGGAAGAAATTGGTTTCTTCTCACGCAAGTAAAACCGATAATTAATTTGATAGTCAAGTGTTTTGAGATTAGATCTCTACGGTACTAGCATCCCGTCAGTTCCAGTTTGTGTGCGTGTGGATACCAGTAGAGGGATGACATTTCGAGTGCTAAGCAACCTCGAATCATTCGAATCCATCTTTCCGCTGCAAGAATATCCAGGTATATTCAAACTCTATTGTTTAAATCTAATTTAATATTTGCACGAATCCTGGTGAATTGAATTCTTAATTGATCATTTATAAATAGTTATAAATCGCTATGAATTCCAACAGTGGTATCAGAGCCTACGTGTACTATATTGAAATTGGTCTAGTTTAATATATATATGATATATATGCTAATTGTGTGACTGGTTATGTTTGAATTTATAAATCGTATAGAACATGCTTACGCAAATATGATTTGATTAGATTATGAGATCTGTGATTCAAATTCTCTAGTACGCTTGTTGAATTTGGACATAATTAATCGCTGTTATAATTTGATTGTAATTGGTTATTGTGCATAGTTCGTATGTTTGTTTAAAACATGATTATTTGAAATTTGGCACAGTAGTATTAAAATTGTAATTTGATTACCGATTACTGTATATGCATGGTCGAAAGTGTTTCGTTGTTTATCATGCATGATCGATTTAATAATATTATATATGTGCACATATAAACTATAATAGATATATAAAGTATATATATATATATATATATTCGTGTTGATGTTCGTGTTGATGTTCGTGTTATTAATAGTTAATACAATACGAATATAAATGTAACGCCCGTGAACCAAAAAAGTGATTTTTGGTTGTGTGTCGATTGACACGTGTGTTTAATTCGCGAAGGAATATGTTTGCTGGAGTTGTGTCGCGCGACACAAGAGGTTTGTGTCAAGCGACACATGCTTAAATTGGACCGTGTGGTTTTGATTTCTGATCGGGTTTGGTTTAGGTTAGTTTAGGGAACCTAGGGTTCCGTATTTAAGCAGAGAAAAGCGTTTTCTCTTGGGGTTGGCCGAAAATTTGAGCAGAGAAAGAGTTTTAAAGAGTTTTGTGAGAGAAGTGTTTTTCTTGAGAGAGAAAAAGTTCTGCTCGAGTTTTTGGAGGAGATGGATCGGATCAGAGTGAAACTTGTAGGGTACGTTCTCCACTCTCTAAGATTGATTCAGGAGAAAACAGTTTGTAAATAGGATTAGTATTCTAAGAGTTATCGTTGTTTTCCCGTGAGATGGTTCTGCAGTCTCGAGTCTGCGATCAGTCCACTTCGACGGGGGATTCCTGTCGAACCAGAGAGACTCAGGAGACGATCCTTATGCCGTTAGAAAGCTCTCTCTGTCTAGTTTTTATATTAGGTTTCGGATCCTGATTTGGAGGTATTCTCCGTTCTCTGTGTTTGTTTGATTTCAGAGTGTTGTTTCTGAAATCTCTGTTTTTCCAGTTTCGATTAGCGAGATTGCGGGCTGTTTTCCCGTCGATCGGTTTAGAGTTAGGAGACGTTCTATACACCGTTGCGAAGCTCTTGGTGTCTAGTTTCCAGATCAGGTTTCATACCTTGATTTGGTAAAGGGAGTCGCGAATTGTTCCGTTCTGTTTGTGTCGTGCCGTGTGTTCCTTGTTTTCCTCGTTTCAATCCGTTGTCGAGGTGAGTGCGCGACCATAGACTCTCGGGAAGTAGGATTGTATGGTATGATTGTTTTTTTCGTTCCTTGGTTAAATTTGGCGTTGTTTGGTTGATTTCGATACAGGTTTCGATGAAAAGGGACTGGGATTCGAGCCATGAGAGGATGAGGCTCGGACTCAGGTTCTGCGCGACGTGTCGCGCGACACATTTAAGCGTGTCACGCGACACAGCGCAATTCTGCACGTTTTGCGTGTCGTTTGCTTGTCTTGTTCACTGCTGTTTGATAACCCTGGTATTGTATGGTTCTATTACTGAGTACATGGTCTATAGATGGGACCGCCTCACTAAATATTTATGATAATACTTACGCATTTCTTTTTGCCATGTGATGCAGGTAAAGACAAAGTGTGATCGTGGAATCAGGACGAGGACGGGATGATGGATCTAGTGGCTCGTCGTTGTGTGTTTTAATTGAATTGCTAGGCTGATAGTAATTCAGAGTAGAACGAATTAGGTTGTTGGAATATTGGTTGACTGTTTTGAATGATTGGTTAAATTGATAATGGAATTATTTGGTTTAAAGGTTTAGTTTGATTTCCGCTGGTTATTTGTTGACTTGTGAAATGGATTGGATTATTGAGGATTATCATTTATGGGAATGATAATCTGATTCAATGTATATAAAAATAAAACGGGTCGGGTTGTTTCAGTTTGGTATCAGAGCCCTTATGGTTCTAGGGCGGGAGAACGTAGTTGATTGAATGTGATTATCAATTGCGTTGTTTGTGGATTGCTTGATTGATTATGAGTAGTTAGTCAGTTGATTGTTGTGTGGGTTTGGAGTCCTAGATCATCATCTCCGAGCCTTCAAAGAGATTCCACGGTATGTGTTGTTTGACCTCTTATGCTTTTTAGTATGCTTAGTTTCTGCTTCTGGTTGAGAAGAGGAATTGTTAGAGATACTAGAGTTCTGCCATTGGTAGGGCAGAGTGTGATGGGTAGAGGTACTAGAGTTGCTAGAGGTATTGGCCGGGGAGGCCAAGGTGGGTGTGGAGGGCGTAGGCGCGGGCAGGGACTTGTGAGTGAGTCTGCTGCCGCGTGTGTGACCCAGGAGACCACGCAGGAGCAGGTGGCGCATTCGCAGACGTATCAGGAAGGATCCGTGAGTGTGGCCACTGCGTGTACCAGTGTGAGGGCTGGTGGGACTAGTGAGAGTTCCGGGGTGGCCACTGTGTGTACCAGTGTGAGGGCTGGTGGGACTAGTGAGGGTCCCGGTGTGGTTGGCGGTGCAGCGGGCCCAGGTGGGGGTGCTGTCGCAGGTGTCGGCCAGGATCGAGATGATAGTCTAGCGAGTCTGCTACAATTGATCTTGGAGCGGTTACCGGGAGGGGTGCCGGCTCAGAGTTAGGCTCTGGGGGTTCAGCCTGGTGTTGCTGGTGTGCAGTCGGGTATGGCTGGGTGCAGCCGGGAGTGGCGGCTGTGGAGGAGCTCCCATCCTATCTTAGGATGATGGAGCAGATGTAGAGGATTAGCACGAGAGTTTTCTCGAGAGGTGCTAAGCCTGAGGGGCCGATGAGCAGCGGATGAGTGTGAAGCGTAACTTCGACTCTTTGAGGTATCCGGAGGGATTCCGAGTGCAGGCAGTGATGGCATGGGTGGATTTTTTGGCTGGGTTTAATGCCAAGTATTCTGCAAGAGGCGGCACCGACCTGAGTTGAGTTTTTGGAGTTGACTCAGGGCGACCGATCAGTGAAGGGAATTCGATGCGGAGTTCTGTCGACTCCTGGTTCATGCGAGTGGAGGCATGGAGGGCGAGTAGGCCCAGGTGGAGAGGTTCTTGAGAGAACTTCGAGCTGATTTGAGGACTTGCTGTAGAGCGAGTAAGTTTGCCACGAGGGCGGAGCTGGCTGAGATTGCTGCGACGGTTGAAGAGGACCTGAGAGAGCATGTGGTGGTGGTTAATCCTCCTGTTCAGCAGAGAATGTCACAGTAGCAGGTAGATCCGAGCAAGGGCGGTAAGCCTGCGCAAAGACAGAAGAGGAAGTGGGAGAGCACTTTGGAACCGAGTCAGACGGTTCAGGGTGGTCTGAGATGGTTCGGGTGTGGGAGCATGGATCACAGGTTGGCGAGCTGTCCTAGGATGGATGAGTCTCGGGATAGTATGTTAGGGTTCTTAGGCACATGAGAATTACGCAGGGACCTTAGTAGTGGGCGGGTGTGAGTCCCACGGTTGTTGATTCTGGAGCAACGAATTGCTATATTACTCCGGAGTGTGCGGATAGCAGCGGGATCCAAAGTGATTCTAGGGAGACGTCGGGAGTAGTTAGAGTGGTTGGTGGGAAGTCGTTGGCTACTTTTAGGCAGGCTCGTGGAGTGAATGCTCTGGTGGCGGCGAGTTGATGCCCGCAGATCTGATTATCAGTCCGGTGGAGTTATATGATGTCATCTTGGGGATGTATTGGCTGGATCGGTATAGGGTCCATCTTGATTGTTACCGGGGACTTAGTTGAGTAAGTGTAGTTCTGGTAGCGAGAGATGGGTTGTGTCTTGATGCAGCAGAGGAAGGTAATTGCATATGCTTCGCGGCGGTTGAGGAAGCATGAGTGTAACTACCCTACTCATGAATTGGAGTTGGCTGCGGTGATCTTCGCCTTGAAGATTTGGCGATCTTATCTTTATGGCGGGAAGGTCCAGGTATTCACGGACCATAAGAGTCTGAAGTATTTCTTCACTCAGCCAGAGCTGAACCAGAGACAAAGGCGCTGGATGGAGTTGGTAGCAGATTATGATCTGGAGATTGGGTACCATCCGGATAAGGCTAATCTGGTGGCTGATGCTTTGAGTCGGAAGCGAGTTGCTTTGGCTCAGAAGCAGGATTTGGAGGAGTTAGTGAGTGAGCTCGATACATTGAGGTTGTGCGTGATCTCACAGGAGCCGTCGGGGTTGAGGCAGCTAACCAGGAAGATGTGTTGAGCAAGGTTGGGAAGCTCAGGAGAAGGATCAGGGGTTGATTGATGCTTCTCGGGTTGCAGGTTCAGAGTATCAGGTCTCGATGAATAGGACGATACTAGTGAACGGACGGGTTTGTGTAGCCAGGAATGAGAGTTTCGGGCAAGAGATTCTGAGAGGGGCTCGTTTGAGCATGTTGACGATTCATCCGGGAGCGACCAAGATGTACAGAGTCTGAAGAGGTATTATCTTTGTGTTGGGATGAAGAAGGATGTGTGTACTGGATTATGGTGGTATTTGGGCAGATCATCTGAACCTGGTAGGGTTTGCGTATAACAACAGCTATCAGGCGGGTATCGGAATGGCTCCATATGAGGCTTTGTATGGGAGGCCGTGTAGGACACCATTATGCTGGACTCAAGTGGGGGAGAGGAGCATATTTGGTGCGAGTTTCATTCAGGAGACGACGGAGAAGATCCGTGTCTCGAGACTGAGCATGAAGGAAGCTCAGAATCGGCAGAAGAGTTATACCGATAAAAAGAGGAAGGAGTTGGAATATGAGCTGGGAGATCTGGGGTATCTCAAGGCAGATAGATTGAGGGATCCTAACAGATCCATTTCGAAGAATAAGCTAGGTCCGAGGTTTATGGGTCCGTTCAGAGTTGTGTAGCGGGTCGGACCGGTAGCTTATCGTTTGGAGTTACCTCAGAACATGAAGGCTTTTCATATAAGGTCTTCCATGTGTCGATGCTGCGGAAGTGTCTGTATGAGTTTGAGGAAGTGTTGGCTAGGATCCCGGAGGATCTTCAACCCAACATGATTTTAGAGGCGAGACCTGTGAGGATTCTCGAGAGGAGGGTCAAGGTTCTGCGCCGGAGGAGGATACCGTGGGTGAGAGTTGTGTGGGACTGTGACGGTATTGAGGAGGAGACTTGGGAACCAGAGGCGAAGATGAAGATTAAGTTCTCGAAATGGTTCGAGAAGCAAGCAGAGGCTTGAGGAGTCTTTCATTTCGTTGGCTTTAGTCTTTTGGTTTGGTTGTAGCATGTGGCTACGGTTGCTGTATTTTCGTTTTGTTGTAACGATATACATCTTGTGTTTAATAAGATGGGATTTCTTATTATTTGTGTTTCATATGATGTGAGTTCTTATGAGGGGTTTTTAGGACGTGGAGTTCATATGTCATGACTGAGTGTCATGAGGTTTGGACTATGAGATGTGAGTTCTTATAGTAGATGACCGGTGAGGGTCATGTGTGTTGTGTTGTCTGGCAGCATGGACGTTCTATGGGAGTTAGAGCTAGTCCATGGCTAGAGATCCTAGGGGCGGCGATCATATGGGTAGTTAGGTTTCGTCCGTTCGCTAGGAGAGCTGACTAGAAAGTAGAAGTCTTAGGTGGAATCGAGACTGGTCTATTTTCTAGAGGAGTCGGGAAGCAAGCCTTAGGTGGGATCGAGGTTTGTCTGTCTCGGAACTCTAGCTGGATGGAAAGTAGAAGTCTTAGGTGGAATCGAGACTGGTCTATTTTCTAGAGGAGTCGGGAAGCAGGTCTTAGGTGGGATCGAGGTTTGTCTGTCTCGGGACTCTGAGCTGGGGAATAGAGATCCTAGGTGGGATCGGGATATGTCTATTTCCTAGGGAAGTCTGGAAAGAAGGTTCTGCAGGACTTGTCTTTTCTAGGGACTCCAGATGACTCGCTGAGGGGTCATATACGATATTCCGCTGAGGGAATGTCATGAGAACCACGTGAAGGAATTCGAGTCAATAGGTACTGATAGCCATGTTACAGAAGATGCCGGGCATACCTGAGGGAACATGATTCTCTCTAGGGAACCAGTACGGTTTCCTGTATATATATATCTCGAGAGACGGATGAGATCTCTCCAGGGGACAATTGGTGTCTCCTGCTCGCAGAGCGTTTGACGGACTGTGTGTTCTGAGGATGTGTCAGCGGGGAGCAGACCAGCCTGACGGGTGGCCGCCCGGAGGGTGATTGGATGTTATACACTTGACCTCAGGGTGACGACCTTGGGGGTGCTAGGTGTGTATATATGTATACATATACATTGAGTGCGGGCAGGGCGTTCTGTAATGTGACTATGTGTTGAGACTTGATGAGCTTCGGGGATCGCTGAGGATCTCAGATGGTATCGGCCGGGTAGGGCCAGGAGTGTGTTTTGATGGATCTAGTCTAGGGCTGTTGTTTATGTCTGGAACCTCGTTCAGACGACTCTGGAACTTATGTAGTGTCTTGGTCGTGCATGTTCTTGTTTGATTGTTGCACGATCAATTGGTTCTTTCACCGGGTCTACGGTTGGTCGGGCATGTTCTTGTTTGATTGTTGAACGATCAATTGGGCAGGCCTGGTAGGGATTATAAACGGTGCATTTCGGTGTGTTCTGGGGAAATTTGGTCGGGTTTCTGGGCGTAAGTGACGGTTTTGGCAGGGGTCAGGTATGTGTAACTTGTGATTCGAGGACCAATCCTTGTTAGTGGGGGAGAATTGTAACGCCCGTGAACCAAAAATGTGATTTTTGGTTGTGTGTCGATTGACACGTGTGTTTAATTCGCGAAAGAATATGTTTGCTGGAGCTGTGTCGCGCGACACAAGAGGTTTGTGTCAAGCGACACATGCTTAAATTGGACCGTGTGGTTTTGATTTCTGATCGGGTTTGGTTTGGGTTGGTTTAGGGAACCTAGGGTTCCGTATTTAAGCAGAGAAAAGCGTTTTCTGTTGGGGTTGGCCGAAAATTTGAGCAGAGAAAGAGTTTTAGAGAGTGTTGTGAGAGAAGTGTTTTTCTTGAGAGAGAAACAGTTCTGCTCGGGTTTTTGGAGGAGATGGTTGGCGGGGAATATCGGATCGGATCAGAGTAAAACTTGGAGAGTAAGTTCTCCACCATCTAACCTTGATTCAGGAGAAAACAGTTTGTAAATAGGATTAGTATTCTAAGAGTTATCGTTGTTTTCCCGTGAGATGGTTCTGCAGTCTCGAGTCTGCGATCAGTCCACTTCGATGGGGGATTCCTGTCGAACCAGAGAAACTCAGGGGACGATCCTTATGCCGTTAGAAAGCTCTCTCTGTCTAGTTTTTATATTAGGTTTCGGATCCTGATTTGGAGGTAATCTCCGTTCTCTGTGTTCGTTTGATTTTAGAGTGTTGTTTCTGAAATCTCTGTTTTTCCAGTTTCGATTAGCGAGATTGCGGGCTATTTTCCCGTTGATCTGTTTAGAGTTAGGAGACGTTCTATACACCGTTGCGAAGCTCTTGGTGTCTAGTTTCCAGATCAGGTTTCATACCTTGATTTGGTAAAGGGAGTCGCGAATTATTCCCTTCTGTTCGTGTCGTGCCGTGTGTTCCTTGTTTTCCTCGTTTCAATCCTTTGTCGAGATGAGTGCGCGACCATAGACTCTCGGAAAGTAGGATTGTATGGTATGATTGTTTTTTTTCGTTCCTTGGTTGGATTTGGCGTTGTTTGGTTGATTTCGATGCAGGTTTCGATGAAAAAGGACTGGGATTCGAGCCATGAGAGGATGAGGCTCGGACTCAGGTTCTGCGCGACGTGTCGCGCGACACATTTAAGCGTGTCACGCGACACAGCGCAATTCTGCACGTTTTGCGTGTCGTTTGCTTGTCTTGTTCACTGCTGTTTGATAACTCTGGTATTGTATGGTTCTATTACTGAGTACATGGTCTGTAGATGGGAGGACCGCCTCACTAAGTATTTATGATAATACTTACGCATTTCTTTTTGCCATGTGATGCAGGTAAAGACAAAGTGTGATCGTGGAATCAGGGCGAGGACGGGATGATGGATCTAGTGGCTCGTCGTTGTGTGTTTTAATTGAATTGCTAGGTTGATAGTAATTCAGATTAGAACGGGTTAGGTTGTTGGAATATTGGTTGACTGTTTTGAATGATTGGTTAAATTGATAATGGAATTGTTTGGTTTAAAGGTTTAGTTTGATTTCCGCTGGTTATTTGTTGACTTGTGAAATTGATTGGATTATTGAGGATTATCATTTATGGGAATGATAATCTGATTCAATGTATAAAAAAAAAAAAACGGGTCAAGTTGTTTCAAAAAATATATGAATATCCCGTTCATGACATAATCCTTCCACAAGGAAAAGTCAAGTTTTATAATTATCTCATAATTATTGGCAGAAACCTAATACGATTAAGATATTCCAATTGTTGAAATTTGATACAGTTTCAATTGTTGAAAGTTGATAAATATTTGCCTTGCGATAACTAGAACTGGTTTGATCCTAATTTGATTAGGATTGGTTCAATTAGGATAAGTTCAATTATTTAGTAATATTTTCCATATTAGTTATTTATTGTTAAATCAACTTAATTTGATTAAGAATGATTTAATTTCCTAAATAAATCGTTATTTAATTAAAACATATAGTTGATATGTTAATGTTTTATTATTTTATATTAGATATAAGATTTTATTAAAACATAAATTAAATAATTCCTTAGAGAAAATGAAGTATTTTTATGTCTTTCCAATCTCATCAACTCTTAAAACTTTAATGATTATGTGGCGGGTCTGCCAAAGCAGCGGTCCACAATTATTTGAGAGTGCGACAGATGGTAACGGTTACCATAGGATTTGAGAATGGTTTACTTGACTAAGCTATCAAAATGGTTTTGGGCTCAGAGACATAGGGTTGGATAAGACATAAGATGTCATCCACGACCAAGAATTATATTAGATATAATTAGCAAGGGCGTTGCTTACCTAAATAGCTAGATTCGGGGGTGGAGCCAAAGCTCACTTGAATTCTAGTGAAATATGGATCTTGGACACCATATTCATATTGAGGAAATTTTGTCTTGAGTATAGTGTGAGTTTTCTTAATTGTTGAGGATACTCGAAATTCATGAACATTATATTAACTTCTGCTTTTCTTTCCTGACAGTTTTGTCAAACCCTCAAAGTTCCTATTCATCGCGATTTGTTCTTGAGAAGGACAAATCAAACCTCCTTAATCACTTGGAAGATCTAGAAGAGAAGAAAACATTTGAGGTTTCTTCTCGGGGTATTTATGTTATAGAAGTAAATGTTACTAGTTCTGGTTCTACTCCTTGGGTATTGGATACCGGCTGTGGAGCTCACATTTGTGTTAATGTGCACTGATGCATTCATATTTTAGCATATTTAGTATATATTTTCTTTAGCTTTTGTAGTCATTAGACTTACATTTTTGCATATTTTTCATCGTTTTGAGTCTCATTTCATACTTAGGATCATTTTAGAGTCTAGGATACATTTTTTTGCATTTCGTGCATTTTTTGGTTCCTTTTTAGGTACTTTGGAGACATTGGAGTGAGTTGGAGACAAAGCGGCTAGAAGAATTGATCAAATGGGCAAAACACATGCAGGAGAAGTACAAAGCGGCTGAAAGATCATCTCTGTTGAAGGTCTTACCTTGATCGGATTAATCTGATATTTTGTGACCAGGAAGGAAATTGAGTTATCTTTCCAATGGAAGTGGTTTCAACTCATTTGGAGCTGTATTGCGAAAGTTATTGAAGATTTAGTGAAGACATGTCCGTCTGGCGAGCAAAAGAAGCAAGTGCAGAACTTTAACAAGTGGATCGATCGATCCATAACTGGATCGATCGATCTGATCATCCAGATTTATCCGCGGGATCCTTGGATCGATCCAGCTAGAGGAGGATCGATCGGGCAAAATCTTTAGTAACTGGATCGATCGATCCAGAGGTGGATCGATCGATCCACTTACTAAAGGTTTGGATCGATCGATCCAGTCCTCAAGACAGCACTTTTTGTGACGAAAAATCAGCCACCTACTCCTACTTTATTTGGTCAAAAACGTGTTTCATGGCAAAAAACCTTTATTTTTCAGCCATATATATCTGTATCAACCTCATTATTGAGGGGAACTTAACTTCACTTTACTTTTTCTTGTTCTTGAGTGGAGGAGACTTTTATTTTTGATGGAGGAAGTTTCCCTTCCTCTTGAGTTGGTTTTGATCCAAACTCTTCTTTGATGTTTTGGATGGATTTTCATCTTCATGCAACTCTAGAGAAGGATTCTTCACCTCTATCTTTTATTCTTATGTTTATATATTTTGTTCATATCATGTTTAGCATGTAGTCTTTGTTGGATCATGGATTATGCTAGATTAGGATGCTTTGATAGTTAGATGATGATAATTATGGTTAATCTTTGTTAGATCCTTCACTTAAGTTGTTCTTAATGCTAGTTTTGACTTATCCACTCAAAATCTAGATCTCTAGGCATTTTCATACCCGGAAGGTGTTTGTGGAAATACTTGAACTAAACTTGTTGTGAGCTTGGGTCACATAGCTACTTGACCGTGGTTCTATGAACTCTTGTGACAAAAATGGGAGAATATTAATGCTTGTCTAATCATTGAGATGGAATGCTTGACCGCGGATCTTGAATGTGATTAGGGAAAGAGGTTTTTACCATTGGCGTGGACTAACCTTAAAAATGAATATTCCATTGTCTAGGATAGTGTTTGATTCAACCTTTGACATCATTGTTGATTGTTAACCCATTCTTATGATAGTTAACCTCATGATCCAACGTTTTTATTTTGTTTATCTTCTTTCATTTCATTTTCTTGAATTTCTTATTTTGTTTCATATTGAATCCATGGGTTAGGATGATCCATGGGTGATTAGTTGAAGAGTTAAGGTGTTTTATAGTTAGATTCTTAGACTTCTATGCTTGCTAAGTGTTCTTAATGCTAGATTGAATTTGATCACCTTAATCTAGATCTTAAACCTTCTATAGCATCGAAAGTGTTCATTGAAGGTTTGATCAAACTTAGTATAGCTCTAGCTTGAATAACCAAAGGGATTTGATGTTAGGATTGCTAGATGGTTAATAGACTTGAGCTTAATGTGTGTTTGAGTGAACGAAACCAATGGGAATTGATGTTTAGTTCATGATTGCATAAGGGTTTCTACCTCGGGAGAGGATTGATCTTCATTAGTGTTCTAGACTTATGGAAATTTAGGATTGTTTAAAGTAAGCACCTTGACTTAAAGCTAATTGCCTTGGATCAACCACCATACCCATGTGTTCTCTTTTAGTTAAATTAAGTTAAAACTTGTGTTAATTGCTTAGCTTATTCGAATACTTGGATTCTTAGTGTTGCTATTCTTAACTCCTTGTGGTTCGACCCTATGCTATGCTACAACAACTAGAGTGTGTTGTTAGCTAAGTTTAGGAAAATATAAATACAATTTGACACACATCAAATTTGGCGCCGTTGCCGGGGAGTTTAGCAATAGCCATTAGGATTTGGTACTTGATTAAGACTAAGTGTTTATTCTTCTTTTGATACTAACTTTTCTCTTTAGAAACTCCGTCAAGCTAGCGACGTTAAACGCGCCTCTTGGGACCTCCCAAGTCTATCCATTGTCAAGCTAGTGACACTAAACAAGCATGAATAATGGTCAACAAGCACTCTCCAACAAGCCGTCACACCATCCTTACTCTCTCTTTCTCTCCAAGGTACCACCATTTTTCCTTTGTACATACCATTTTTATTCACTTATTTTTCATTCTCTTGCGTAATGTCTTTCTCTTTGATTTTACTTTCTCACCGAGACGGTGAGAAGTAAGTCCGGGGGAGGGACATTATTTGCTAATGAATCTTTTAATTGTTTTGTTTTTATCTTTGAGTCTCATGCATTGCATTGTATATACGATAAAAACGCAAAAATCATAAAAATTTGAAAAATTTCGAAAAATACAAAAAGATTTTTCTTTTCATTTAGTTGCATCATTCATATGGAGAACAATGATTGAAATGCCTTGTAGAAATTTTTAGTACATAGCTCTCTTTGTGAATGTCTCGATAATGCTCTCTTAGACTTCATAAACCGCGAAAAGCATGCTTCTCCATATCTTTGATCTCTTCGCTCTAGATTCTCTAAGTCTTGTTGATTAGTTGTTTGAATTGAAACCAACTCCACCTTATTAGACCATAAATTGAATTTTAATTCTCTTGCTTATGAGTTTTAGACCTTAACCATGGTTCACTTATACACATTCAACCATTTTTATCCCTTTTACCACTCTCTAATGGTTGGAATGGTCATCCCGATTCAAGTACATGATTTGAATGAGGATGGTACCACACCTTGATTACACCTAGCTTTTCTTTGAAACCACCATTAATTTGTTGAGTGAGGCCTTTTTCTATTTGCACCTCATGCATAAAATCTTTAGAGATGGAAACGACAAGTTCTTTTGTTCCATTATGAGTAGTCTCATTGGCTAGTCTAGGTGGGTTGAGAGAATTTTGGAGTCTCATTGTTTTATATTACGGTTTTGGGAATTGGTGAGGGTGAGTAAGGGTGTGAGCTTAAGTGAGGAATTGGAGAGATGAAAAGGAGAGAAGTGAAACCGAAACGGTTTAGAGAACGAAAATCGGATGTCTAAGGAGAGAAAACAAAAAGAAACATTACTCTTAAGTTAAGAAGTAAAGAAGCTCCTAGAAATGAAAAGAATATATATAGAGGATCAAAAGGAGTAGAGATAAGTAAAGCAAGAGTAATTGTCTAAGTATAAGAAAGATCTCCCTAGGTTCTATCCTTGAAATAAAAGAAAAAAAAAAATGAAGTAATTGGTGTAGAGAACAAGAGTGACTTTGAGTGAAACAAAGAGTATGGGGTGGGTAGAATGGAAGAAAACATCTTGTATGCATCAATTGTTTCCCTTCTCCATTGCTTTTGTGTGTTGACTTGTGCCATATGTTGAGAGAAGTCACTAAAATGTTTTAAAAACACCACTTCACTTCATATTGAACTTATTCTCTTACCAAGCCGCCGATTGGATTAGGTCGAATTCTCATTTGCAAGACTACACGGTTTTGAATCTTAATGAACATAAGGAGTTGGTAGATAAGATACATTTGATCACTTGACATTGAATTTAGAGGCAAAACATTGAAGTTGCGATGAGAATGAGAAGTTTGATTGAGTAGATGGTTTATTTGTAGCATTGAGATGTATTATCTTGCATTGGCAACTTGATCTTTGGAAAACAATCTCTTGGCTATGAGTTCTCCATTTCAAACCTCTTCACCGGTTTGTTCTCTTTGTTTGCTCGAGGGCGAGCAAAAGGCAAGTCCGGGGGAGTTGATGCATTCATATTTTAGCATATTTAGTATATATTTTCTTTAGCTTTTGTAGTCATTAGACTTACATTTTTGCATATTTTTCATCGTTTTGAGTCTCATTTCATACTTAGGATCATTTTAGAGTCTAGGATACATTTTTTTGCATTTCGTGCATTTTTTGGTTCCTTTTTAGGTACTTTGGAGACATTGGAGTGAGTTGGAGACAAAGCGGCTAGAAGAATTGATCAAATGGGCAAAACACATGCAGGAGAAGTACAAAGCGGCTGAAAGATCATCTCTGTTGAAGGTCTTACCTTGATCGGATTAATCTGATATTTTGTGACCAGGAAGGAAATTGAGTTATCTTTCCAATGGAAGTGGTTTCAACTCATTTGGAGCTGTATTGCGAAAGTTATTGAAGATTTAGTGAAGACATGTCCGTCTGGCGAGCAAAAGAAGCAAGTGCAGAACTTTAACAAGTGGATCGATCGATCCATAACTGGATCGATCGATCTGATCATCCAGATTTATCCGCGGGATCCTTGGATCGATCCAGCTAGAGGAGGATCGATCGGGCAAAATCTTTAGTAACTGGATCGATCGATCCAGAGGTGGATCGATCGATCCACTTACTAAAGGTTTGGATCGATCGATCCAGTCCTCAAGACAGCACTTTTTGTGACGAAAAATCAGCCACCTACTCCTACTTTATTTGGTCAAAAACGTGTTTCATGGCAAAAAACCTTTATTTTTCAGCCATATATATCTGTATCAACCTCATTATTGAGGGGAACTTAACTTCACTTTACTTTTTCTTGTTCTTGAGTGGAGGAGACTTTTATTTTTGATGGAGGAAGTTTCCCTTCCTCTTGAGTTGGTTTTGATCCAAACTCTTCTTTGATGTTTTGGATGGATTTTCATCTTCATGCAACTCTAGAGAAGGATTCTTCACCTCTATCTTTTATTCTTATGTTTATATATTTTGTTCATATCATGTTTAGCATGTAGTCTTTGTTGGATCATGGATTATGCTAGATTAGGATGCTTTGATAGTTAGATGATGATAATTATGGTTAATCTTTGTTAGATCCTTCACTTAAGTTGTTCTTAATGCTAGTTTTGACTTATCCACTCAAAATCTAGATCTCTAGGCATTTTCATACCCGGAAGGTGTTTGTGGAAATACTTGAACTAAACTTGTTGTGAGCTTGGGTCACATAGCTACTTGACCGTGGTTCTATGAACTCTTGTGACAAAAATGGGAGAATATTAATGCTTGTCTAATCATTGAGATGGAATGCTTGACCGCGGATCTTGAATGTGATTAGGGAAAGAGGTTTTTACCATTGGCGTGGACTAACCTTAAAAATGAATATTCCATTGTCTAGGATAGTGTTTGATTCAACCTTTGACATCATTGTTGATTGTTAACCCATTCTTATGATAGTTAACCTCATGATCCAACGTTTTTATTTTGTTTATCTTCTTTCATTTCATTTTCTTGAATTTCTTATTTTGTTTCATATTGAATCCATGGGTTAGGATGATCCATGGGTGATTAGTTGAAGAGTTAAGGTGTTTTATAGTTAGATTCTTAGACTTCTATGCTTGCTAAGTGTTCTTAATGCTAGATTGAATTTGATCACCTTAATCTAGATCTTAAACCTTCTATAGCATCGAAAGTGTTCATTGAAGGTTTGATCAAACTTAGTATAGCTCTAGCTTGAATAACCAAAGGGATTTGATGTTAGGATTGCTAGATGGTTAATAGACTTGAGCTTAATGTGTGTTTGAGTGAACGAAACCAATGGGAATTGATGTTTAGTTCATGATTGCATAAGGGTTTCTACCTCGGGAGAGGATTGATCTTCATTAGTGTTCTAGACTTATGGAAATTTAGGATTGTTTAAAGTAAGCACCTTGACTTAAAGCTAATTGCCTTGGATCAACCACCATACCCATGTGTTCTCTTTTAGTTAAATTAAGTTAAAACTTGTGTTAATTGCTTAGCTTATTCGAATACTTGGATTCTTAGTGTTGCTATTCTTAACTCCTTGTGGTTCGACCCTATGCTATGCTACAACAACTAGAGTGTGTTGTTAGCTAAGTTTAGGAAAATATAAATACAATTTGACACACATCATGCACGGGCTGAAAAACAGTAGAACATTGGAGAAATGACAAGTGGACCTACGTGTGGCTAATGGAGCAAAAGTTGCTGCATTAGCTGTGGGAACATATCAATTATGTTTACCTTCAGGCATGGTTTTAGAACTAAAGAATTGCTACTATGTCCCTGCTATAAACAAGAATATCATATCCATTTCGTGTTTAGACATTGAAGGGTTTGAATTTTCGATCAAGAACAAGTGTTGTTCATTTGATCGTGATGATATGTTTTATGGTAGCACTCCATTAGAGAATGGACTTTATGTTCTAGACCAAGGTGTGCCTGTCTATGACATTCGTACCAAGAGATTTAAGTCTAATGACTCAAATCAAACTTTTCTCTGGCATTGTCGTTTGGGCCATATAAACGAGAAGCGCATTCAGAAGCTTCATAAAGATGGACTTTTGAGCTCATTTGGTTTTGAATCATATGAGACATGTGAATCTTGTTTGTTGGGAAAAATGACTAAAGCTCCATTTACTGGACACAGTGAAAGGGCTAGCGACTTGTTGGGCCTTATACATACAGATGTATGTGGGCCAATGAGCTTAAGTGCCAGAGGAAACTACCAGTACTTCATTACATTTACTAATGACTTCAGTAGATATGGTTATGCTTACCTGATGAAACATAAATCTAAATCCTTTGAAAAGTTCAAGGAGTTCCAGAATGAAGTAGATAATCAGCTTGGCAAAACAATTAAAGCTCTTCAATCAGATCGTGGAGGCGAATATTTGAGCCAAGTTTTTAGTGATCATCTCAGAGAGTGTGAAATTGTTTCACAACTCACTCCTCCAGGAACACCACAATGGAATGGTATGTCCGAAAGGAGAAATCGAACTTTATTAGATATGGTTTGATCAACGATGAGTCATACAGATCTTTCGTTATCCTTTTGGAGATATGCTCTAGAAACTGTTGCATTCACGCTCAACCGTATTCCATCAAAGTCAATAGAGAAGACACCATATGAGATATGGACTGGAAATGTTCCAAATTTGTCTTTTCTGAAAATTTGGGGATGTGATGCTTATGTTAAATGTATGTTTACAGATAAGTTTGGACCCAAATCTGATAAATGCTACTTCATAGGTTATCCTAAAGAAACCAAAGATTAATACTTTTACTACCCCACCGATAACAAAGTGTTTGTTGCTCAGAATGGTGCCTTTCTAGAAAGAGAATTTCTTTCAAAAGGTACTAGTGGGAGTAAAGTACAACTCGAAGAAGTTCGAGAGACACAGGAGATTGCTCCAACTTCTCAGGAAGAGCATCAGCTAGATTTACGAAGAGTCGTAGAATCTACACCTGTGGAACCTGAGGTACGTAGGTCCGGAAGGACTCGTCACGAACCTGATAGATATGGGGTTTGGGTGACAGATCATCATGATATATTGATTATAGAGAATGATGAACCTACGTCTCATGAAGAAGCAATGATGGGCCCTGATTCCGATAAATGGCTAAAGGCCGAAGAATCCGAAATGGAATCCATGTCAGAAAACCAAGTATGGACTTTGGTAGATTTACCTGATGGTGTTAAAGCCATTGAGTGTAAATGGGTTTTCAAGAAAAAATTTGACATGGATGGTAATATTCAGATATACAAAGCTAGATTGGTGGCTAAAGGTTACAAGCAAATTCATGGTATAGACTATGATGAAATCTATTCCCCAGTCGTTATACTTAAGTCCATTCGGATTCTCCTAGCAACTGCCGCTTACTATGATTATGAGATTTGGCAGATGGATGTGAAAACAGCTTTCCTTAATATAAATCTCGAAGAGGATGTGTACATGACACAACCTGAGGGTTTCACAGATCCTGAAAATGCTGGGAAAGTATGCAAGCTTCATCGTTCCATTTATGGCTTGAAGCAAGCATCTCGGAGTTGGAACCTTCGTTTTAATGAAGCAATCAAAAAGTTTGATTTTGTCAGAAACGAAGAAGAACCATGCGTTTACAAGAAGAATAGTGGGAGCGCAGTTGCATTTCTGGTATTATATGTAGATGACATACTGCTCATTGGAAATGACATTCCTTTACTTCAGTCTGTTAAGACTTGGCGAAGTAGTTGTTTTTCAATGAAAGACATGGGAGAAGCGGCTTATATTTTTGGAATAAGAATCTATAGGAATAGATTAAATAAGCTTATTGGACTATGTCAAGACACTTATATAGATAAGGTTTTGCATAGGTTCAATATGCATGATTCTAAGAAAGGCTTTTTACCAATGTCTCATGATATAACTCTTAGCAAGACTCAGTGTCCTTCGACACCTGATGAGCGGAAGCGCATGAGTAAGATCCCATATGCTTCTGCTATAGGATCTATCATGTATGTTATGATGTGCACTCGCCCAGATGTTGCGTGTGCTTTGAGCATGACGAGCAGATACCAGCCTGATCCAGGTGAAAGTCACTGGATGGTAGTAAATAATATCCTTAAGTACTTGAGAAGAACAAAGGATAAATTCTTGGTCTATGGAGGAAGTGAGGAACTTGTTGTGAGTGGTTACACAGATGCCAGCTTTCAGACAGACAAAGATGATTTTTGATCACAGTTTAGATTTGTCTTTTGCCTTAATGGAGGAGCAGTGAGCTGGAAGAGCTCCAAGTAGGGCACTGTGGCAGACTCGACAACGGAGGCTGAGTATATAGCTGCTTCTGAAGTAGCTAAGGAGGCTGTTTGGATAAGGAAGTTCATTACTGAGCTTGGTGTGATTCCTAGTATTTCTGGCCCTCTGGATCTTTATTGTGATAACAATGGTGCCATCGCACAAGCGAAGGAACCTAGATCCCACCAGAAATCCAAACATATACAAAGGAGATATCACCTCATTCGAGAGATTATTGAGAGAGGAGATGTGAAGATTAGCAGAGTTCCTATAGATGCAAATGTTTCTGATCCTTTTACTAAACCTATTCCGCAGCCTAAGCATGAGAGTCATACTGCTGCAATTGGCATTAGATTTATTAAGATGTGATCTTAATTCTAGTGGGAGGTTTTTTTTCTAGGATATGATGTTCATGTATACATACATTTGATTTTATTTTCAAATTAATGAAATTTGTTTCAGTATTATTTTATTATTGGATAATCAAATAGTAGTCCCAAAATAATTTATATCATTCTTATAGGCCATCAAGTACGTGACTTGATCATTAAACCCTATGAGTAGAAAATGACATAAGTTATTGAGGTCCCTAGTCATGGTTATTAAGATGGGACATTAATAACTGTAAATGACTATTATGTGAGATGACTGATGACTAAGTTTCGTGAAGTCATTAATATGTGGTATTAAAGTCAATCACATAGATATGTGTTGGAGAACACAGTATCAGACTGATCCGCTATGAGATTTCTACAAGATTGTTATATGAGTGTCATAAGAGTTTCTCATAACAACAATAGAGTATAGTCCTTTGACCTGAGTTCATCATGATTTCTTACACATGGATTGGTTCACTTTGACTTTATCAAACGTCAGCCGTAAAAGGTGATTATAAAGACATTGATCGGGTGGGTTATGGTTTGTTTAAGGAACAGGGATGGAACAAGATGGGATTTGTCCCTCCTATATAACAGGAGATAAATATCTCTAGGCCTATCGAAGATTTGATACTGAGAAATGCGTGGCCGCGCTCAAACGAGGTGAATGTCCGTCGTTTTTTTTATCAGTATAAATGAGAGTTCGATAAACATGATCTAGCTTTATAAGGATGACAGTTTCTTGCCTTATGCTGAGATCGAGATATAAAGACAAAGGGATTACCAGAATAGATGATTCCAGTACAGTGGGAGATTGTTGAGAATGTCCTGAAATCATTTGTACTTTACTCTAGTTAAAGTTGTGATGTCGAGATTTGACAATCGTATAATATTAGGTGGTTATAATGTTTTGCTAGAGACCGCTTATAATCTATGGATTTGGGAATCCTTGACTAATATTATGCGATCCTATAGGGTCACACACCTAAGCAAGCTAAATCAAGTATAATAAAGTCTAATAAGATTAGACCAAGTTTAACATTGGATTTAAGGTTTCATTTTATCTAAGTGATACATAAAATAAACAGTTGATATATATACATATATATAAGATATATATGTATAATTGTATATATATATATATATATATATATATATATATTGATCATACACGTGATGATGGCTTATGGGAGTTCAATTTAGAATTGGAGAGACCCATTCCATATTAATGTGGGCTAATCCTAATTGGATTAGGGTTAGACAAATAATATATATATACATATCTCGTGGCTTTGAGAAAGATGTAAGAGAGGAACATAATTATTTAACACTAGGGTTTTCTATTACTCAATCAAGCCGAGACAGAGAGAATTGTGAGGAAGAAATTGGTTTCTTCTCACGCAAGTAAATCCGATAATTAACTTGATAGTCAAGTGTTTTGAGATTAGATCTCTACGGTACTAGCATCCCATCATATCTAGTTTGTGTTCGTGTGGATACCAGTAGAGGCACGACACTTGGAGTGCTAAGCAACCTCGAATCATTCGAATCCATCTTTCCGCTGCAAGAATATCCAGATATATTCAAACTCTATAGTTTATATCTAATTTAATATTTGCACGAATCTTGGTGAATTGAATTCTTAATTGATAATTTATAAATAGTTATATATCGTTATGAATTCCAACAAGGATTTCCCTTGTATGTTAGGGGATGAGGATTTTCCCTACATACCGATAACTCGACGGCGGTCGGGGCGTTACAAAGCGTGGGGCCCATTGGGAGATGAGGATTTCTCCTATATGTAATTGAGAGATGAGGATTTATTTCGAGGGGATGAGGATTTTTTCTGCATACCGATAGCTCGACGGCGGTCGGGACATTACAAGTGGTATCAGAGCTAACCCCGACGAGTGTGTGAGTTACACTGTCGGAGGTAACGAACCCGGTACGCAACAAGGACATTATGATCAGTTAGTGGGGGTGATTATAACATCCCAGTTTCTGGAAATATGTGGTGCATGAAGAGAAATTTAAGAGAATTGATTTGGCTACCTATATCATCAAAGTGCACATATCTTTTCCATCACACATCCAGAGAGATCTCCAGAGTTAAGCGTGTTTTGACTGGAGCAATTTAAGGATGTATGACCTACTGGGAAGTCATTTCCAGTATCGTGTGAGTGCGGACAAAACACGGGGAAATATCATGTGGTGATTTGCAGAGTCAGTAAACAAGTCTTTCTAGCCTCCCAGACTAACGCACCGACCGTCGGACAGTGGTGAGCCCACGGGCCGAGAGTGGGCGTAGGGCCCATTGAGAGACGAGGATTTTCCTGAATGGATGAGGATTTCCCCTGTATGTTATTGAGAGATGAGGTTTTCTATCGAGGGGATGAGGATGTCCCCTGTATACCGATACCTCGACAGCGGTCGGGGCGTTACAAAAATATTTTACCGGTTCAGAGTTTGATAATCCGATGATCCAAGACGAAAGCCAAATGAGAGTCACATTAGAGTTACATGGAAGTCAAGCATATGCACAAAAATTACTTGAGACACAAACTAATTCAGCGATAGTTCAACTTCAACACGTGAACGAGCTCTCTATATATCTGAAATGACCCGACCCAAAAATTTAAAAATTTCCCTTCAGATTATTATCATCACAGATAATAATCCTCAATTGGATCAATACAACATGCGGAAAACATAAAAGAATTAAACCAACTCAATCAATTCAATGATCCCATACTTATTAAATCTAACCGGTTCAATTCAACAATCCAAACAATAACCAATAACCATTAAACCAATTAACTACAACTCAGAATTCACTAGCAACCTAGCAATTCTACAACAGCACACAGCCATACGAGACCCTAGATCATCTCTCCTTCCTGGCCATGATTCCACGGTCACATTTTCTCTTTACCTGCAACACATGGCAAAAAGAGTTGCGTGAGTATTATCACAATACTCAGTGAGACGGTCATCCTACAGGTTATACACACAGGCATAAGAGACAAACCAGAACACCAAACAACACATAACATCCATAACACGAGAATCAACCATCAAATCATCAAATAATGCATTGGGATCAATCTCTTTACCCAGATAAACCTACGGTCACGCACTCACCTCGAAAGGATTGAAAAGATGAAGAACACGACGCCTAAAAGAACGCCCCGCACACGACGAACGGATTATCCAAATCCGAATTGGAAAACGGTTCTGAAAACTAGACAAAACAAGCTACACGTCGGTATGCGGATTGTCTCCAGACTCTTTCTTGTTCGACGGGAATCCTCCCTCTAAGTGGACTGATCGCAGCAGAAAACTGCAGAAACCTACCCAGTTAAAACGATCATAACTCCCTAAATACTCAACCCATTGACGAACGGTTTTCACCCACATCAAGAAAAAGGATTGGAGAACTTACCCACGAATTTTCACCCCGATCCGACCTGATTTGCCTAGCCGTTCGTCTCCTCCAAAAATCACCTAAGCCGAATTAGGATTTCAGAAGACCGGAACGACACACTAACTTTGAAAGCACACCGAGAACGGATAATACCTCAGAATTAGGATCCAAAACCTGATTTAGAAACTAGACAGAGAGAGTTTTCTACAGATAGGCTGATTGTCTCCTAAGTCGTTCTGGTTCGATCGGAAAGCCTTCCCGAAGCCGACTGATCGCAGCAACAAGTCTGCACAACCCTACCGAGTTCAAACAGCCATAAGTCAAAGAATATTCAATGAAATGATGAACGGATTTCTCCCATATCGAGACCAGAGATCGGAGAACTTACCCTCAAATTTTCACCCCAATCCTCCTCTAATTGCCCAGCCGTTTGCCCTCTCAAACACTCAAATAGAAGCTGTCCTTCACCCTCAATCACACACAACTCACAACCTCTTTTGATTCTCTCTCGAATCCTCTTCTTTCTCTGATTTTCGGCCAAAATGAGACCAACACGCGTCTATTCCAGCCCTTTTATACAAACCCTAGGGTGTCCCCTAAACCGCTCCCCAAACTGGCAAATCAGAAACCGAAACCGTCGGTCTGATTTTACTCCGTGTCAATCGACACACATGCCCAAAAAAATCCCCTTGTTTGGTTCACAGGCGTTACAATATCCCTAATTTAGACTATATGAGGCTACTTGGCTCAAGAGGGAGAGACACAGAACATGGAACACACATCTTGATGGCAGTTTTCCGATCAACAAGACATATTTTTAATTAACTGGTAATTATAATTATGATCATTACTTCAGCAACGTGCCCCATGATATGTAAATATAAAGATTGATTGTTTTTTATATCACTAAAGATTTAGTTTATTTCTTTGCTCAAGATTGATATGGATGCTATAATTGGATTTTTTTAGCATGTTATATAGAGGTTAATAAATGTTGGGACTTTAAAAGAAGGATAACAATGATAATGAAAAAAAATTCAACATATCATAATTATTTTCAAAATGAACAAAAAAATTACATATTTTTATAGAAAATTACATGTTCCTAAGATTTTTCATATCATTTAGATGTTGCAACAACCTAAAATGCTTACAATGACATATGATTAATTATATGAGAAAATTGTATTAAGCATGTGTCTACTTAGTTGCATGATGTTAGTTTCCAGATAGTATTTGAAAAATTGACTATTTATAAACAATAAATCACATTGACGAATATGTTATTGATTGCTTTAGCAATGACAAGAGTAAACTCTTGGTTAATTTTTTTCCATAACTATATTGTGGATAACAATATCATTTAAGTTAATCAGAAAAACTAATTTTAGTACTCAACCACAATAACATATTTATTGACACCAAACTAAATTTGAATAAATTTAGTAGTTAACCAAAACATTAATTCGATGTTTCTCTATCTCGAAGTTTTTTTCCATCGACTTTGTATGAATAATTTTTTGTAGAATAGATTAATGTTATTTATCAATTCAATTGTATACTTTCGAATGTTTATGTACGTTTAAATTATGTAAATTTTATTCCGTAACAATGTTGGATCATGTATTATTGAAAAATAGTATGTAAAATAATTGTATTTTAATGATCAACAGTTTTGGAAAAAAAGTTTTAACAATTTTAATCTGCTAATTTTTAAATATATTTTTAATCACATTTTTAGTGTTATATCTTTTTATTATATTTTATAATATATTGCACTTCGGTGTTGAATGTAGAAATCCAATCTACAAATACTTACTAACTTCTTAATCATAATTATAGTATGTACCTTAGTTAATTGCTAACTTCTTGCCTAGTTCAGTTTTAAAAGCAAGTCGATACATTTGGGCTATATTAATATTTGTGAATTTTAGTTATTTTGGTTAAACAAACACTACAAGAAAACAGCCACTATTCCGACGGAAATTCCGACGGTCAATATTTCCGTCGGAATTTTCCGACGGCTTACCGACGGATTTCCGACTAACATTTAGTCCGTCGGAAATCCGTCGTTCGTACCGACGGATTTCCGACGGAAAATAATCTGTCGTAATATTCTGACGATTTTCCGACGGACTACCGACGGAAATCCGATATTTTCGATGTCGGCAAATTTGAGTGGTTACCTTTCGTTAGCGGTGGCCGATGGGATTGGTGGGGTGTTATGTCGGAGTTTGTGATGGATTTCCGACGGAAATCCGTTTTATATAAGTTCCTTCGTTTCTTCGTTCATTCATAACACAATTTTACAAATCAAAAAAATTTGTTAGCGATGAGTTCATATTTTCGGTCTTGGATGGACGAGCCAATGATGGATATGGGCTCGAACTTATTAACATCCGCTTACGCTGCAGGTATATGCGAGTTCATGAATTTACCCAGAAACCAAGATGCAACAAAAAAAGGTCAGGATATCAAATGTCCATGTTCTAATTGCTGTAACAGAATTAGTGTTGCGGTTCATACTGTTTGGAATCACTTATATAGATATGGATTTAGGCCGGGATATAAGGTTTGGTTTTTACATGGAGAAAGCAATTACGAATATGGTAGTACTAGTAGTAATGCACCTTATTTTCCGGATAGCGTAGAAGAACGTACAACGGAAGTAGATGTTGGGGTAAGTACGGTTGCGATGGTTAACGACGCGTTTAGAGAGAATTTGCAGTCGGGTGGTTATGAGGGTGATAGGGTTGAAGAACCTAATTTAGAAGCTCGAAGGTTTTTTGATATGTTAGACGCATCAAAGCAACCACTGTACAGCGGTTGTAGGGAAGGGCATTCACCGTTATCTTCTGCTAGTACGATGATGAACATGAAGACCGATTACAATTTGTCCGAAGAATGTGTTGATGCATTCGCCGAGTTTGTGAAAGATGTTTTGCCAGAGGATAATCTTTCTCCAGCATCATACTACGAGGTCCAGAAACTTGTTGCCGGTCTTGGTTTGCCCTACCAGATAATAGATGTGTGCATCGACAACTGCATGCTATACTGGAGAGAAGATGAGAACAGGAAAAAATGTAAATTTTGCCGTAAACCACGGTTCCAAGACACAAGTGGCAGAGTGAAGATTCCTTTCAAACGGATGTGGTATTTACCATTAACAGAGAGGTTGAAGAGGCTGTATCAATCAGAACGCACTGCTAAGGCTATGAGATGGCATGCAGAGCATAATCAAGATGGAGATATTACGCATCCTTCTGACGCAGAAGCCTGGAAACACTTTCAATCGGTATATCCAGATTTCGCATACGAACGCCGAAATGTATACCTCGGCTTATCCACTGATGGTTCCAACCCATTTGGAAAGCATGGAAGAAAATATTCATTGTGGCCGGTCATCGTAACACCTTACAATTTGCCTCCTTCTATGTGCATGCGGCGAGAGTTCCTGTTTCTCTCAGTTCTAGTTCCTGGGCCAGATCATCCAAGACGATCACTCGATATATTCCTCCAACCATTGATCTATGAGTTGCAGATGTTGTGGGAGCATGGTGTTGAGTCATTTGATGTTTCAATCCAGCAGAATTTCAACTTGCGTGCGGTCCTTATGTGGACCATAAGCGATTTTCCGGCGTACGGTATGTTATCTGGATGGACAACGCATGGAAGATTGGCATGTCCTTATTGCCAAGACAATACTTCAGCATTCCAATTGCAGAACGGAAGGAAGACTTCATGGTTTGATTGCCATAGGTGTTTTTTGCCGGCAAATCATCCATATCGTCGGTCTAGAAGACATTTCAGAAAGAATTTTCCAGTGTTTACTGGTCCACCTCCGGAGATAGATGGTCGCAGCATATTGGAACAGTTACGAGATTTTGGTGCAGAGCGAACTCCTGAATGTGGGGGTAATGGCCATCACCCCGTCGACGGCTGTGGGGAATATCACAATTGGCATAAGAAAAGTATTTTTTGGGATTTGCCTTATTGGAAAGATCATCTACTGCGGCATAATCTAGATGTCATGCATGTTGAAAAGAATTTCTTTGACAACATCATGAACACCATTTTAAATGTACCAGGAAAGACAAAAGATAACTGGAAATCTAGATTAGACTTGCCATTGATTTGTTCAAGGGCATCTCTTCATGTTTTGCCTAATGGTAGATTGCCGATGCCTGCGTACCGGTTAGACGCGGGTAAGAAGGAAGTTTTCTTTGAATGGATTAAAAATTTTGTTAAATTTCCTGACGGCTACGCATCTAATCTGCGTAATTGCGTGGATTCGACGGAAGGGAAGTTTATTGGAATGAAGAGTCATGATTGTCATGTTGTGATGCAGCGTCTTCTTCCATTTGCATTTTCTAATCTTCTTCCACAAGACATCCATCAGGCAATTGGAGGTATATTTCATAATTTTCTTGGGTTTATTACTAATATAATGTTACTATATATGTACTAACTTGATTACTTTTCGTTTGTAGGAGTTGGGGCTTTCTTTCGAGATTTATGTTCACGGACACTAACAGCGGACGGGATCCGGTCTTTAGAGGCCAACATCCCGGTGCTTCTTTGTAATCTTGAGAAGATATTTCCACCGTCTTTTTTTGATGTTATGGAACATCTTCCTATTCACCTCCCACGAGAAGCAGCATTAGGAGGCCCTGTTCAATACCGATGGATGTACCCGTTCGAGCGTTACATGTTCCACCTGAAGAAAAAGGTAAAAAATTTGAGCAAAGTTGAGGGATCTATTGTTGCACAAAGTCTAAACGAAGAAGTATCACACTTTGCCGAATATTACTTTCCTTCGGATGTCCGGACTAAAGGTAGACGGCCGGCGCGACATGATGATAGAGGTGAGAAAGCAGTGTATCCCGTGGTTGTACCTGAGTTGTTTGCGCAAGTGGGCCGCGTAAGTGGAAAAGGGAAGAAACGCATACTATCACCACAAGAGGTCACACATTTGCATACATATATCCTCAGAAATTGTGACGAACTTGGAGAGTATGAAAGGTACACCATTTGTCATACTAAATTTGTGCAATTATTTGTCTTCATCTAATAACAATTGTTATGTTACAGGATATACATGTCCCTAGCACAAACTTACCATGCTGATAAGACAGATTCCGAACTTGCTGTATTAAAAGATGAAGAATTCCCGGAGTGGTTGAAATTTTTTGTACGTTAAATATAACTCCTCACTCTTATTTTATAAGTTTTTCTCGTTCATATGATATTGATTGCTTACTTATATTGTTTTTAGGTTTCCGAAGGTTTAGCAAGTGGTCAAACCCTCCCGACATGGTTAGTGGAGTTTTCTCATGGTTTACGCAGCACCGCGACTTCATATCCGAGATTTTGCACTAGGGGATATTCGTTCAGAATTCGTGACGAAGGACGTCAAAGGCCAACTTCGGACAATGGTATTTCGGCGCAATCAGGTGATACCATGTACTATGGCCATTTAAAAGAAATCTTGGAAATCCACTATCCAGGAATGTTGGACTTGAGGTGCATTGTGTTTATGTGCGATTGGTATGATCCATCCAATGGTAGTGGGGTTCGAATTGACCGTCTTGGTGTTATTTCGATAAATTCAAGCCGGAAATTACATCATTACGATCCATTTATCCTTGCATCTCAAGCAGACCAGGTATCAATATATTGATAGGTTTTCCGTTATATTTATACGTTAGGTTTTGTTATTCTTGTATATAAACAACATCCACCGTTAATGAATAGGTTTGCTACATTCCATATCCTCGAGTTGGGCGGAGGACAGATCCTTGGATGACAGTAACTCCAATTAATCCGCGAGGAAAAATATATGGAGTTCCGGAACATGATGCTCTACAAGTATCGCGAACCAACCAAATGTCACATGTTGAGGAGACGGATAACATTGACCTTGTCACTGATGTCACACATATCGGCGATGATCTAGTGCATTCGGATGAAGATGAACTACGTGAAGAATTTGACGACGATTCCGACTCCATCCCTAGTGAAGGTTCATCAGAAGAGTCAGATTAATAATTTATGAATAAATTTTTTTTAATCTGCTGTTTTGTACTATAACCCCTATGCGTTCCCTCTAATATAATGTACTTTATGGTAATATTCGCCAGAATCATTTATTAAATTTGCCGCCGGATTTCCGCGCAAGGGATAAAAGCTGTCCTAATTTTCGGACGACATAACGACGGAATTAGTTCCGTCGGAAATCCGTCGGAATTCCGATGTCGGCAAAGTTTGAGTGGTTACCATTGCGTTATCTGCGGCCGATGGGACTGGCGGGGTATTATGTCGGAGGTTTCAGACGGATTTCCGACGGTTTTCCGTTCTATATAAGGTTCCTCAGACGTTCATTCCTGTCAACAACACAAACAATGTCTTCTAACTCTCCTAATGAAGACTCAAAAATCGTGGCAAACCACTTTCTACTTCCAAAATACTCGTGGGAAACCGAAACCCAATGCGACACACACACAGAAGAGATACCCACTTACTCGTGGGAATTTGATACGGTCTCACCAATCTCAATCGGAGATTCTTCATCAACAATAGTGCCGGAGAGCCAGTGCTTGCCAAACGTCTCGTGGGAAACGCAATCGCAGTGCGACAAATATCCAGACAAGAAGAGTCTTCTCGAAGACGTACAACCATCTCGCTTGATTGAAACGTCAGATACTTACGGTGGAAGTACTTCAAATGAATGTAAGGATAACTACTATGATTATGAATTTGCCCAGAGACCAGAAAGTTCGAACTTAAATATAGATGTTGATGCAATCAAAAGAGATGTTTGCGGCGGATATTTAGAAGGTACACCGAAGAATAAAAAGGATCAGTACAATGATGATGAATTTGCCCAAAGACCTGAAAGTCCGAACTTAAATATAGATGTTGATGCAATCGAAAGGGAATTTTGCAAAGGATATGTAGATTCTCCGCCAAAGAAAAAAAAGGGAAAAAAAAGTTTAAGGTTCTAAAAAAGGTAAGTTTGGAGCGGATACAGAGACATATGTGTTTCAAACTTTAAAATAAATAAATTTCCTTTTGGCTTTTGTTTTTTCTCTGTTATAAAATTTCGTTATGTAAATCTTTTATTCAATTCCCGGATATATTTAAAATAATTTATGAAAAAATGTTTGGACATTTTTTTAATTAACTCTGCAATCGGGTCAACACGCGGACTTTTAAGCGATAGATTTTTCACAGTTTTCCGACGGATTGTAATTTTTATTTTTAAAACAGAAATCTGTTATATAAAAAATATTATATAAAACAGAAATCTGTCAAAAATACCGACGGATTTCCGACGGATCTTATTTTTTTAATACGGTTTTTTAATTATATACAATATTAAATCCGTCGGAAATCCGTCGGTGTTTTTGACGGATTTCCGACGGGTGTAATATTTTTATAATATAAAAAAAATCCGAATAAAAAAAAATTAATTTAAAAAAAAAGTAAGATCCGTCGGAAATCCGTCAAAAATACCGACGGATTTCCGACAGATTTAATATTTTATATTAAAAAAAAAAACCCGTTTTAAAAAAATTTAATTTAAAAAAAAATTTAAGATCCGTCGGAAATCCGTCGGTGTTTTTGACGGATTTCCGACGGATTTAATTAATTTAATTTAATAAAAAAATTTAATTTAATTTAATATTTAATATTTTATATAACAAAAAAAACCGTTTTAAAAAAAATCTAATTAAAAAAAAAATTAAGATCCGTCGGAAATCCGTCGGTATTTTTGACGGATTTCCGACGGATTTAATTAATTTAATTTAGTAAAAAAAAATAAATTTAATTTAATATTTAATATTTTATATAACAAAAAAACCGTTTTAAAAAAAATCTAATTAAAAAAAAAAAATTAAGATCCGTCGAAAATCCGTCGGTATTTTTGACGGATTTCCGACGGCTTTAATTAATTTAATTTAATAAAAAAAATTCAATTTAATAAATAATTAATTTAATAAAAATAAATAAATTTACGCGGTTTTATATATAAATGTTTAGAATCCGTCGGAAACCCTAATTTCTGCCGCCTAAGAGCCTCGATCTCATCGAAAAAAGCGGGAAATTCCGTCGGTGGCCGTCGGAAATCCGTCGGTAACCTGCAATAAAACCACCGTCTTCTTCCTCGCATCGACAGAACGAAAAGTCGAAAAAAAACAAAAACTCGCCGGAAATCGATCGATCCAATCGGAAACACGCCGGAATCAACATATCCATCCACAATCTCAATCTCTATCACGTTATCATCAATCCAATGTAAGTTTTTCGAAGTTTTTTTTTTGTAAATTATGAATTTAGAGAATTTTGTGAATTTGTTAGATTTAGGTTGTTAAAAATTAATAGAAATGTAGAAATGTACGGGTTTAGGATGTTTGAAAACTTTTTTATTTTGTAAATTTTGTGATTTAGGGAATTTTCGGGTTTATAAAATTTAGAAAAGTATTTATAAAATTATTTATTTTTAGAAAATTATAAATATTTATAATATAAAAATATTAGTAAAATTCTAAATTGTTGAAATTTTACTAATTTTTTTATTTGTTTAAATTACAAAATCCCAAATTCTGGAAAAATCGTAAATATCTAAAAATTTAAATTACCAAATCTGAAATTCCAAAAATTTTCTAAATCTGTAAATTCGTAAATGTTAATATCTGAAATCCATAATCCAAATATCCCTAAATACCTATTTAGAGAAACCTCAATTTCCCACAATCCCTAACTCCCTAAAACTTAATTATATGAAATCCCAAAATTCCAAAAATTAATCCCGAAATTCCAAAATCCCTACTTCTCAAAATATCAATTTACATTTATTTATATTTAATATCAGAATTTATATTTATATATGTAAGTAAATTTCAACGGTATGTAAACATTTTGGAAATCGTAGGGACTATGGGCGATTTCATCACTCTACTGGATCCGGTACTTCCAGTAGGGGAGGGAGTCAGTCGCAAATCCCAGATACTAGCTTTCCGGATCCCCAACACCCGTCTCCTCCACTGGGTACACAGCCCTCAGCTCCCACGGCCATGTCCGTTGAGGAGTTTGTTTCGCAACCTGGACGGGATAGGTTGCCTCGCCTAGATCCTGACTTGCTACCTAACACGACATGGTAAGTTTTATACTAAAAATGTATTTGATTATATTAACTTAAAAAAATATTTAACTAAATATTGTTTAGGTTTCAATTTTCGGGAAACGGGATTACGAGTTCGATCAACGCAATGACTAATTCGTTGATCACTTCCCCGTATCCCACATTTACTTCGATGCCGGTGGCAGACCAGGAGATCTGGTTTCGGCAATTTGCGGTATGTTTTCTTTTCCTATTAAGAATTTAGATTTTTATTTTCATTAAAATTGTCAATACTAATATGGGTACGTTTTTTTTTTCAGCAAGAATTTACTTGGGACCCACAGTTGACTGCCCGGGTCCGACGGGAGTTCTACAGAAAAGCCTCCCGGAAATATTCGTTGAAGATAAACGAATGGAAGGACATGTGGTACAAAGAGGGAAAAGTGCCGCGCAGATTGCAAGATAACCCCACATTATGGGGTGGACTACTTGCCCATTGGGAACGGGAAGAGACAAAAGCAAGCTCCGGAAAGAACTCGTCTAACCGGAACAGCGACCGGAAGGGGAAGGGACCGGCGACCCATAACCTCGGTGCGACGAGCAAAGCGTCACGTCTTCAGAAGCTGGTAATTTTATAAATTTTACTAAAATTTTATTTATAACACTTCTCATATTTCTTTCATTATCTATGCCAACAGATGGAGAGGACCGGTGTGCGTCCGTCACATCTTGACTTGGTCAAAGATGCGTACACCAACAGAAAGACGGGGGAAATTCAAGATCTCATTGCTCGTGAAATCGTGGAGAGCGTGGAGAGGCTGGGTGAGGAGTACCTCCAATCCCAACCGATCGTCGAAGGAACTCCCCCGGCCACGGAAGTTCCTCTCGAGATGATCAACGAGTTTACCTATCAGGTTAGTAACACTGTCAATTTTAATTAAATTTTAAATTAATTTAAATATAAACAACTTACAACATTTATTGATTGATTTTTTTTCGTAGGTTGCGCCTAAGCACAGAGGTCGTGTGTTTGGCCTCCCGGAAGACAGTTCATCGACGTCCGTCAATTCTTACCGCTTTCATGCAGAGAGTACGTTGAGGGCACAGAATGCCGAGCTTCTCGAGCGGGTGACCGAGTTGGAGTCTCAACGCGCAGAAGATGCAGCTCGCTACGAGGAACAGCAGACACTCTTGCAGGAACAGCAGGAACGCGTTCGGGCAATGGAAGAGCAGATGGGACGAATGCGGGATATGGAAGAGCAGATGGCACGAATGCGGGAGATGGAAGAACGGATGAACGAGTTCTTCCGTAACCGATAGATAACACGTTATGTAATATTTTAATTTTCTTAAAAATATTGAAACTTAATTTTAAATGTTGTTTTTTTATTTTTATTTTAATTTAATTTTTATTTATATTTAATTTAATTTTAATTTATTTTATTTTAATTTAATTTCTTTAAATTTAATTAAATTAAATTTTTTTTTTTAATAAATAAATTATCCGTCGGAAATCCGTCGGTATTTGTGCCGTCGGAAATCCGTCGGTATGTGTAGCCGTCGGAAATCCGTCGGACATTGACATACTGACGGATTTCCGACGGAATTCTGACGGATTCCGGTTATTTCTTTTCCGTCGGAAATCCGTCAGTATTTCCGACGGAATTCCGACAGAATTTTATTTCCGACGAGATAGAACCGACCGGTCAAAACCGTCGGAAAGCCGTCGGAATAAGCCCTATTCCGACGGCTTTCCGACGGTTTTCACCGTCGGAAATTTGCCTGTTTTCTTGTAGTGAAATAGAAAACATTATAGATTAGAAACAAAATTAAAAGAACGAAGACAATCTAACTATCTTCTATTTAGTTGATTAAAATGATATTTACTTTCTGTTTATTATAAGAGTTTATCTAAAGGCACAACCAATCGTGTTTGAAATCTTTTATTTCTGCACGTCCAAATTTTTCGGCCAAACATTTGATTCTTTTAATCTTGAACAAGATGTTAGATAAAAGTTCTTACAAATGAAGTCTATGGATAAATGATTCAATCAATCATCTCTTTGAAATTGAAACTTCCAATTTTCAAAAAAGAAATTGAAACTTACAAATGAAGTCTATGATGAATCGATGGTGAAAAAGAAATTATGGAAATAAGTTTATGACATTAGTTTTATTAAGAATACTATGGCAGGGTAGTAGTACATTTGAATAGATTTGACCTTTATGCTATTTTCAAAATGTAGTACATCAAAAATGGTATTTTCATGTAAATCATCTAAAAAGAAAAGTGGTACAAAACATCTGTTTCATATTTAATTACTACCAAAACATAACTTTTTGTAGATAAATCCTCGGCAAAATGGATTCAAACTCTTATAGCTTTATCAACATAGACTAGATTAATGCCCGCACATACACGCGGGTTTTTTTTATTGTAAATATAGAAACAAAAACTAATAATGTATTCCAAATTGTTGAAAAGAAGTCTTTTTCTTTAAAAGAAATGATTGCATTCTGAATACTTTGAATTTAGAAAAACATATTTGTGGAGGTTTACAAATATGTGGAATTAAAGGAATAATTAGTTTAAAAAACACCTAAACCTTTGACCCCAAAAAAAAAAAAAACACAAACCGAGAAATCATAGAATGACAAAATTTCTCTATTTTCATTGTAACAACTCCTTCCTTGATTTCAAATGCTCAAATGTCACACACTTCTTCGTGCTGACATTTTATATTGGAAAATATATTAAAAACCCTTTATCATAAGATTCAAATACCTTTTTGAATTTTCCCTTACTCATTCTTTCAACCTTCTCGCTCGAATCCACTTTCATGTTTCTCCTTCGTGTTTTTTTTTCTTTTTTTTTTTCTTTGGTCTCAGCGTTTAAACAATATAACTTTCATAAAAAGAGGCGAGATATAGTTCAGGAGCACAAAGAGACGGACAACATAGACGACAATGTTTTTCAATTTTCCTCTCTACATTTACACTTCTCCTGGTTCTCCTCTGACATGATGGTTCCTCCATTGAATTCACCCATTGTATAGTTAGAAGACCTTCTAGATCCTAACATAACTGAAGCTCCTGTTCTTAAGACAGAAGCTCCAATTCTGAAGACTAGGAAAACGAAATTCCATATAGCTATAAGTTTAAGGTCTCAAGCGGATATACACAAAAGTCATGTAAAAGACCATGAACGACAAAAGGCCACTTTCCTTGAGTCTTCTCAAGCGTGTCCTGGATCAAATTATTTCTTCCATTGCCGGTTAGATCTCCACTCAGTATCTAATAAGTTGCTCACGTAAACGATTCACTGTGAAACAAAGCAAATCAACACATCTAAGTATTGTCTATTTCCATCAATATGTCGTATGCTCACAACATAAAGGGTTAAAAATTATAAGCAAAGAAGATCTACCAACACATATGAAGTTGTGGCAATGGAACTAAATATGCTTTCAATTTTCCCTGTGGTGAGAGACCTACAAAAAAAACAAGATGAATCTAAAATTTCAGTCAGTGATTGCTAATAGACACAATGACAATATTATATTGCAAGAAACAATTGCTAAATTAGAGGAGGAAAGAAATATCAGTTTTCACGATAAAAATATCTCCCCGCCTCTCGTCTTATCTCCATACATGCGTCAATAGTAGCAATTCATCATGAGCCTCACTCACATTTGTCTACATAGTTTCATTTGTCTTATATACCACTGTCTTTCTAATGCCGAATACATTTAATCAAATTGAGAAGAGGAAGGTCAGACCAATGTGATGTCTTTATGTTCATCAGCATATCATTCCCTAGCTTATCAACAAATCTGGACCTATAAACCATCAGATTTCTTCAATTAGATATCACAACAAAAAAACTCTGATGTAATTTAATATCATAGACTTTAGAAACTTCAAAGAAAATAACCTTCTACAAATATAACTACATATGGCTTAATGTGAAATCAGCAAACATAAATAGTTCAAAGCTTGAGAAAAGACAATTAGGGATGGATTTCCCTAGGCACTCTTAGATTTAGAACCTGATATAAATAGAGAGTATCTAGTGAGAAAACCTAATAATATCTGAGGACTGCTTCAATATACTTAAAACAAAGTAAATTGTATGATGAGACAAGCATGTTTCTAACACAATACATTGCGAAAGCATAGACACGTTCCCCACACGCCATGATATTTGTTATGGTCTTCATAAGAAGAAGAATACATGAACGCCCAAGGTCAATAACCTTTTTCACCAGGAATTAATTGATGGATCAAAGATTTGTATGTCATAGTTGTGCTATAAACCATCACAAAATCCAACGAATGCATGAAACCAAATTCATCTACATCATGGAAATTGAATCTACTTTGGATAAATAATTTGCAAGTTGGTATCAGTACTTGGTCAATATCGTATCCTGTGATCCAATCATCCAAGATACACACCGTACCGTGATCGTATGAAAAACATTATCGTGTGATCGAGTCTATAATTTGACATGTAAGGTTTGTTTTAAGGACGCGAGAATAAGTCGAAGAAAATCAGATTAGATGAAAAGGAGTGTAGCTCCTTCACCATTTTTCTCCTCATGGTGAACCATATGTTGCAAATCGGTTATTGTTATGCCTGTTTGGGTCAATGCCACATATGAAAGGAGTATAATATCATATTAGGAGAATTTTCGAACAGCTTACATGCAGTCATTCTCTTTATTTCTAAAATTGCATGACCACAATATAGTCAAAGAAGTAAGAACTGAAACCCAAAAACATCATTTAGTCCAACTAAAAAGAAAATTTTAATATCAAAGCACCTTTGAAGATTTGCCTCAAATTTGAGATGTTCTGAAACTGAGCTAAACTCTAGTAAAACTCTTGCCCCAACTCACCAGGCTCTGCAATTTCAAAATTCATTCAATTGTAAACGAAGAATAATATTTGATTTCCTCAATCACAAGCAGAGCTCAAATATGTTAGTTTCTCATATTAAATTAAACATACTTTATTTTCCACATCGTCGAAGATTAAACTAAGCCTACCAAACAAATATGAATGAATCAGGTTCGAAGTAAATAATCCTATAAAACTATTTTTTTTTTTTTTTTTTTGAATAGAATGTTAAATTTTTATTCAAAAAACCCACTTTTTACAACGAGGTCTGCAAGATTTTACATAACATTTTTGATGTTTTGATCGCCTATGTTTCCTTTTCGTCTATGCCGATTGTTGGCGAGTTTCAAACCATTCAATGAATCCTAGTTTGTAGCGCGGGTCATCACTTCTTCTAAGAATGCTTAAACGATTTCGGACGTCTTTGTCTATCCTTTTTTCCAGTTGCTGCGTGGTTTGTATTGCATTCCCCTGTCGTCTATCGTTTCGTTCGCGCCACAATGCGTATATTGTTGATTGAAACGTGTATCGGATCAAGAATAGGCGGATATTGTTGAAATCTCCTCCCTTTATTAGTTCGATTAGTGTAAACCATGTTGTTGTGTAGTGGTTCCCAAGCAATCCGTAAGTGAGGTTCTTCCATACCTTTGAGGAGTAACGACATGAGAAGAAAAGATGGTTTCGGCTTTCTTCGACATTAGTGCAAAGAACACAATTTGTATTTCCCGCCCAAGTTTTAGTTCGATCGCCCGTTGATAATCGATTTAGAGCCGCAAGCCATGTAAAAAACGAGTACTTTGGTGTTGCGTGGGTAAACCACACACCGATGTACCAATCTTTTGTATGGCTTGTTTCTCTAATTTGATTCCACGTTGCTTTGTTGCTGAAGTTCGACTTGAATTTATTCTCCTTTTCTCTCCATAGTACTATATCTTCTTCCTCGTTGCGACCTGCAATAGCATTAGAAAGTTCATCCTCAACTCTATTTAATACCTCAAGTCGATGGGTTCGGCGTTTGTGTGTTTTCATGGCCTCCTCCATTGTCTCATTTTTTGCTATCCCCAAGTCAATACATCCTCTTTGTCCCACCACCTTCCTTAAATATCCGAGTGATGACCATGGATCAAACCAGAAGGAGGTGTTCTTACCATTTCCTATGCTCACCTTGACAAACTCGCTAGCATGTTCTCTATATTTCAATAGTTTTCTCCAAATCCAGGAACCGGTGGTTGTTTCATTGCTTGTAGACCAGAGTGAACCATCTTGAAGTAACATTTTCTTAATCCACCTCACCCAAAGTGAGTCCTTGTTTCCCACAATCCTCCAAATCAGTTTTAGGCAACTCACTATATTTGCATCTTTTAGACGTTTGAAACCAAGCCCCCCTTCTTTCTTTGGTTTGCATAAATCTTTCCAAGCCACTTTTGCTTTCCTCGTGTTTAGAGAAGGGCCCGACCATAAGAAAGCCGCATACAAACTCTCTATTCTTTCAATACATTGATTAGGTAGTCGAAAAGCTTGGATCCAGAAATTAACCACACCTTGAATTACCGATTGTAAGAGTTGTAGCCTTCCCGCGTATGAAAGATGCCTCGCGGTCACTGAAATCTATGGCTTTCTAATTTTTTGAAGAGCCCCTCTTTTTCAATGAATTCAGAGAAACTTATCTAAAAATCAGTTTACGGACTCGAGACACAGTGGGTACCGATCACAAGAAGATCAGAGTATAACGTAATCGATTTGAGATTTCTCGGTCTTTGAGGAACGCCTTACGCAAAATTGATTAAACGAAAAAACGCCTCCAGAGTTACAGATGCAAGAAGAAGAGTCAGATGGAAACCCTAAAACTGGAGGAGTTGTAATTGCAATAAGGAAGAGACGGGAGACAAAAGCTACGGGGACTTTCAAGGCGAAACATCGATGTGCGTTTTTAACATGTACACGTGTCAATCATAGAAGGTAGTCATGTGTCTTCCTGGAGAGTGGTGGCCAAGTTTTGTAGTATAGATTATGCAAAGATAGTTAATAGTTTTTTTTTATGTCATCTGGATTTTATTACAAACACTGGAATAATATAAGGGTGGAATACGTTTTTGGAATACGTTTTTGTAATACTAAGCCGACGGACTACAAAATGCGTGGAGTCTAAACTCTGCGTGAGGGACACATGGATAATACCAAAATACCAACGAAGGTCTAAAATGAATGGGAACATAGCCCCAAAAAAGAATAAGATCAACAACAATTGATAAAGCCAAATCCAAAACAAACTTCTCTAGAACAACTACCTAAACCAAGTTGGCCAATCGCGAAAGCATAACGACCAAGTCAGCGAGACTCAATCAGACGATATGCGGCTCCTACTATGGCGAATTAGACTACCTATTCAAATCAAAGAACATAGTAAGCTAAACCGGCAAGATGGACGAATCAGAAAAGTCTGAAACTTCACACAAAATTCCCGGTAACGGCGAAGCCGGGGAAGCCCCAACTTGTTGACGCCTAGGTAAAATCCTCATAGCAAACGAAGATCTCGACCAGACCTTAACCGTAGAGACAAAAAGCGAGCCCACACTTACCAGAACATACCGGGATGGGAACCAACACGGCAGAAGATCGAACCCGGTAAGAACGATATGAACCAAAGGCAATAAGGCGATCAAACACAGAAACTTGTCAAGACACAACCTAACCAAAGCGGCTATATATCCAACCTCAAGAACAAACAAAACAAGAAGGCTAAAGCAGTAATGTAGAGAGGGAGCAGAGAAACAAACCCAACGAGACGAAGCCTAGACCAAACCGCCTGTCGAGAAGCATCTACCTCCGGCGAAAGAAGATCGACACGGATGCCAAAGCAGAGCGGACTCGAGTCCGATGAAACCGAACCCAAGCAAACCCCTCGCAAAACCAACCAGAACCAGCAAACCTTCAAACACCAACCGGATCTCAAGCAGATCGGAACCCAAGACTTCACCACCACAAACTTCAAGACCCGAATCAAATCCATTCATCAGAAACTTCATTAAAACCGATGAAATTGAAACGACGATAAGAAAACATAATTATAAAAACAAAAGGGCCGGTAAGCCGCCGATCGCCGAACCCAGATTGATGAAATTTTGAGCCTTGCTACAGTCGGCGGTGATTTTTTAGGTCAAAGAGGAGTGACGATTTTTTTCAACCAGATAGTTAATAGCTTATTAACGCTTTATTTAGTGCAAGAAATGAAAAGAAATAATAGCTTAGATTCGAAACACCAAAATCAAAAAAGTTATATTTAATATCATAAAAGATAAAGGAGGACAATTATTTGAAGGTAACTCTCAAGATTAATCTCATAGATTGTTGTTACAAACCTATTTATACATAGGAAAACCCTACATACATTGGCTTATGGATTTGATTTCATTATATCAGGCTTGTGTTCATTGTTTGTTTTATTAGTTACGTCGGGTTTTAACCGTCGGTAGGAAAACAGTTTTATCCACTTATGTACGAAAATAACATCTTTAACTCACTTACCATTCATTCCTTGTTCCAGACCAAAGTAGCTATATACAATATGCAAAGCAAACTTTACATTCATAAACAAAAAAAGGACTATCCAAACCCTTAAAAAAACTATCTAAAATAGGTTAAAAAAAATATCGATTATACAACCAAATCTAAAATCACACTTTCTAAAGTTCACTACTTCAGAGAAAATTCCAAATCTATCACCTCAAACAATTCAATTCCAAAACTAATCCAAAATGCTATACTAACTTATCAACAACCGAACCAGGGGAAAACAAAAAAAAGATTGCATGGTCGAATCGGGTTGTAATGGGTCACTGCCAAGAGGAAACACTGAGGAGAGGCACATTGTTCCAGGCCAAGGACATGAAACCTGGCTCAGATTCAACCAGTGAATACAATGTACTATAATTGTAGTTCCACAGTAGCAGCTTCGCTTGGCTAACCGCGTAATTACTCGGTTTAACCGGGTTAAAACCGGCTTTCTCCATCAAATACTCTCCATTGTTCTTTCTCCTCCATTCGCCCTGACCGAATTCCTGGTTTATTGTTATTCGGTCTTACCAAATCTGATATTCTCCTATCGAACAATACTCTCTCCACTCTTAGCCTTTCTTTCGAGCCTTAGTCCAAATTTGGTTCGAGTGATTCTAAAACCGCGGAATAGAACCGGAGTGCGTTCTTACACCGGTTTGCGAATCCTACTCGGTTTAAACTCAATTCGTATTCACCAAGAGTCACGATTCTCGAGTTTAAAGATCTGGCGAGCCGGAGTGCAGTATCAACGATCGTCGCCGTTTCGTCTAGAAGCTTGTAAAGCTCGAGCTTGAAATTCACGGCAAGAACCTCGTCCGGGTTGACCCGAAAACTCGACCCGTTTATCAATTGGATCGGAGTTAGAATCGGGTAAAACTCAAAATTCAGATCCAAAAGCGCGGCAAAATCGCGGAGGCGGTAGCGATCAGAGACGGTCCCGGTGATTCACCTAGAGACGGAGCGGGTATACCCGAAATGCCGATCCGGGTGGGTTTACCGGAAGCTCAGGTCGTTAGAGCTTATAATAAAGCAGCCCACTAAATACCTTGAAAAACCCTAAAATCGACGATGTGAATGTTTCTGGATTCGTGTGTACCTTCTAGAATTGCTTGATTCGCCGTCAAGTGAGCGCATTTTGAGTATGGGCAAGCGTCGTTTAGGGTTTTGTAAGCGAAGATGAAGTCTTCGAGCGATGACGACGACGCCGGAGATTCCGCCGACGGCGAGGATACTCTGTTAGACAGAGCTTTTGTGAAGTAAAACCCGACTTGGTCACCCTACTCCGATACGGATTCTCGGATCTGAATCAGCATTTCCGGTTCAATTTCTGATTTCCGTGCACAGTCGTGTATAGCTTTCAAAATCCGACCGGTTTAGATCAAACTCCGGCTCCTTTTTATTAGCTGTGGCAGAGAGGAAGACGGAGATGGGGCCCACATGGTGGTGTAACCAGCGGATGAGTGAGTTGACTCGCTGAGTCATCCTTATTAGAGAAAACGACTCGGTTAAGATCCGACGGAACACTGAGTTGACTCAGTGAAGCAACGAATGGATCATGACCGTAGATTGCAAAGTCTGGATTGGTCTGAAACGTATCTCCGCCGTTGATCAGGCTCTCCATCCACTCGTCCGAGTCGAACTCTCCATCAGAAAATCTAAACCCCTCCTCGGAGTGTAGAAACTAAAAATCCTGGTCATTGGTTATCTGAAACGGGTCGGAGAAACCCGAACCGGGAAGAGCATAACTTAAGGATTGATTGGGCCATGTATTGTGTTGTTATTGTTCTTGTTCTTGTTGTTGTTGTTGATCTTGTGATTGTTTTTGTTGTTGCTTTTGTTTGATGAGTTGTTGAGCAATGGCCATTAAGTTTCCACTATCAGTGCACATATACGCCATTCTCCGGATAAGTCTTGCCGGCGATGAAGACGTTTACCAAAGGTTTAAGGAGGAGGTCAGAGGGAAAGATATTGGCCAGCTCTTGAAAGTGGTCAAGACAAAACCTTGATCTAACTATGTCCGTTTGATTTTGTTTTATTTCCTTTTCAATTTGTTTATGTGAGTATTTTAGAATTTTATAAAAGAAGCAAATGCCACTTTTGAATCATCGTTTAGAATATGATCGTTAATCAACTAAAATCATCGTTTTGAAGTTTGATTTTGTTTTTGTATTTTTCATATCTTACTATTTTTATAATCTTACAAATCAACAAAAACCTTCTATTTCTCGGGTGTAAAACCATTTCTCCAGCGAAAAGAAACAAAATAAGTAGTTTCACAATTTTTCTCTTATGCGACCCGACATGGTACGTCATTGATCGGAGTTACATATAGAAGAGTGTGACATCATCTCCACCGCTCGATTTGAGGTTCGTAGAAATCAGATCAAATGCTGAATGTGACACGTCGCCAACTGTCTTCTGCTACTTGTCACCTGCATGTCGCCTAAAACTTTTCTGTATGTTTTTATTTACTGAAATGGAAGTAAAGTGAAAAAAGAAAAGGTTACATTTTCATTTAATATATTGTGCTTTTAAGCCACAAAGGTCTTCGACCCAAAAAAAAAGCCGCAAAGGTCTAGTTTTACATATTTGTGTCTAAAAATTACTAATCATTTTTCAACCTTATACAATTATAGAAGTGTTTTTCATTTATAATGTGGAACGTTTTAATAACCGATTAACATCTTGAATTTTTTGACAACGACTAAATTTTTTGCTTTCGCCAAATCGGTCGAAAGTTAAGTTGATAATATCTTGAATAAAACCACTTGCAAAAACTCAATAGATCCAACATGACTTGAGGAGCCAACCAATAGACTATTTTATTTGTGTATTTGTGATAAATTGTATTTATCTTCACATTATTGTCTAGGAGACTAGGAGGACGGCTTGGGACGACAAAAAAAAAAAGGACGGCTAATGAGCTCGTAAATAGGGCCCATATGTAGCAAAAGCGATTGGTGACAGGCCCCACAATGGACTGATCTTTGACGAAGAAAATGCAGCCGGAAAGCTGAAACTACCGAATATGTACCAAGAGAACCCCAATGCAATGAAGAAACAAGAAGAGTTAAAAGAGGTTTTATAGATTTTACAATTCATAAACCAAGTTAAATAATTCTATCTACAATTTTATTTACATCACACGAAACCTCAAACAAAATTGCATTGAACCCAAAAGCTTTATGCTCTCAATGACTTGGTAACTTTTAAAAAACCTAAAGCAAAAATTATAGAAAGAAAACAATAGTGAGTAAAAAGCACATGGGAATGACTCTTAAGACATGACTATTTTTATTTTATTGTTGTATTTGAAATAATTCACAAAGGTTTGATTTATTCATTGATAAGAACTAGTATTTATGCACCTCTGTTTTTTTATCCGATAAACTTAAATCTAAATTGTATATTCTATACATATATTTTCTTGGCCAATACCCCCCTCACGTTGGTAGTACGATGTTTCGAACTCCCAACTTGGACATTAGATTGATGAATGTTGGTCCTGGTAGAGCTTTAGCAAGAAGGTCTGCAACTTGTTCTTTTGTAGATACGTGAGGTGTAGTAATCAATCCAGCTTGAACAGCATCTCGCACTTGATGACAATCAGGTTCAATGTGTTTAGTGCGCTCATTGAAAACAGGATTTGCAGCAATGTGAATGGCAGCTTGACTATCACATGTAGAGGAATAGGCGATGGATGATGAAAACCGAGATCGCAAAGAAGTGTTTTAACCCATTTTAGTTCACGAAGTGTGTAAACCATAGCACGATATTCTGTTTCAGCAAATGAGCAAGAAACGGTTTCTTGTTTCTTTGTCTTCCAAGAGATAGGAGACTGTCCTAGATAGACGACATAAGCGGATAGAGAACGACGAGTGTTCGGGCAAGCAGCCCAATCGGAGTCGCAATAAGCAGAAATCGTAAGGTAAGTGTCGGAGCCTTTGAGATAACGAACGACTCAGAGTGCTGCATGAACTGAGACAGAATGTGAACAATATAGCTCAGATCAAGACGCGTATGCGTGAGATAAATAAAGGGACCAACAAGATGACGATACTGTTCAGGATTTTAGAGAGGTTGACCGGTGACGGAGGCGAGTTTATGGTTAACTTCAACTGGAACGGCCGAAGGCTTAGAACCCAAAAGACCAGGTTCAGCAACAATATCTAGCGCATACTCTCGTTGAGAGAGACAAAACCCATCAGGACCCCGAGACACTTCAATTCCCAAAAAATACTTGAGCTTGCCAAGATCCTTCTTATGAAAACATTTGAGGAGATAGGTTACGAAACTTTGAATGACAGATAAGTCATTGCCATCAACAATGAAATCGTCGACGTAGATAAGCACGTGTAGTATCTTTCCACCCTTGATGAGTGAGAACAACGAGTAATCTTGATAACTTTGAGTAAAACCGAACTGTATCAAGGCGGTAGACAACTTTGCAAACCAATAACGCGGAACTTGACGAAGACCATATAGGGACTTACGAAGACAACACACTTTATTCGGATCAGAAGAGTAGAAACCAGGTGGAAGTTTCTTGTAAACTTCTTCCTCAAGATCGCCGTGGAGAAAAGCATTGTGAACATCCATCTGGTGACCTTCCCAATCTTTGGCTACTGCAACACCAAGAAGATAATGCACCGTTGATATCTTAGCTATAGGTGCAAATGTTTCTTTAAAATCAGTGCCTTTTTTTTTACCGATTTCCCAAGGCAAAAATACGAGCTTTGTCTCGTTCCAAAGTACCATCAGAGATGAATTTCAACTTATAAACTCATTGACTACCAATAGCCTTCTTCCCTGGTGGCAGATCAATGACATCCCATGTATGATTAGTTTCAAGAGAACTGTTCTCGCTTTTCATGGCTTCACACTATTCTTTAATAAGAATTGCATCTTGGAAGTATTTAGGCTCTGTGCTATCAAGAACTGCAGCCATGAAAGCGATATGGTTTACTGAAAAACCACTGTCAGATAAACATTCACCAATAGGATAGAGAACCTTACCAGAAACTGTGGACGAGTTTGAGTTGGAGAGACCAGGTGAGGAAACGTGTGAGAGAGAGAACTGTATATGCTTGGTACCAAAATCTTTGAGTGATACAGATGGTTTGCGAAGGCGGTGACCACGACCTAACAATTCTGGTAAGCCTGGAGACGGTGGTGTATCTGCTTCAGAGACAATAGACAGTGATGTTGGAGTCTGGGGCCTAGGTTGTGCTGTGGCAATATTTGTAGCAATAGCTGGTACAACCACTAGCAAATGCAGTAAATCAGAAACTGATGCAGGCAGTACATCAGGAATTGGCGCAGAAACTATAGGATTGGGGGCAGTAGCGAAATACCAGTCATCACCAATAAGTTTAGTAGAAGGTAGGGGTAGTAGAGAATCAGGCTCAGCCGAGTCCAAAAAGAGAAATACATCCTCCTAGATGTGAACGTCTCGACTAGTGAAGAATCGTTCTTTCTCCAAATCAAAAAAGCACCATCCTTTCTTTCCATATTGGTATCCAACAAACACACAACGACGACTACGTGCTCCAACCTTGTCTTTATCCCGAGCTCCAAGGTGAGCATAACACAGACATCCAAAGGTACGCAACATATCAAAAGAAGGGCGTGTACCAAAGAGTACTTCATATGGAGTTTTACCCTTTAAGACGGAGAATGGTGTGCGATTATTCAAGTGAGTTGCTGTGAGGATGCACTCACTCCAAAATTTAATGGGAAGACCACTCTGAAAGAGACATACACGAGCAACATGAAGAATATGTCGGTGTTTTCGCTCCACCCGTCCATTTTGTTGTGGTGTATCTACACAAGAAGTCTGATGGAGAATGTTATGTTCTTGAAAGTAGGAGGTGAGACATGTAAACTCTATGCCATTGTCACTACGGAAAGCTTTGACAGACTTTCCAAATTATCGTTTAGACATAGCACAAAAATTACGTATCAAACGAAAGACTTCAGATTTTTCAGACATAAGGTATGTCTAAACAGAGCAGTAGTAGTCATCAACCAAAGTGAGGAAATAAACTGATCCACAAGTATATGAAGTGCGATAAGGCCCCTACACATCACCATGAATAAGTGAAAAATAATCAGAAGATTTATTAATACTATCATGAAAAACGGCGCGTGTTTGTTTAGTGTGGAAACAAATATCACAACATTTGATCTCTCCAAAAGCACTAGGAGATTGATCACATTCTGGTAAAGAAAGAAAAACACTAGCAGATGGATGTCCTAATCTATGATGCCATAAAGCTCCTGAAGAAGATACTGAAGTATATGCTGAAACAATTAATTCTTTAGAAATTTTGTTGTCACGAGCAGCCAAGACTCTAGTAAAATAGTACACTCCCTTACGTTTCTCACCCGTTCCAATCAAAGTCCTCATAAAACGGTCTTGTAGGAAACACAAAGTGTCAGTAAAGATCGCAATACATCATGTCTATTTCAATAGCTTTGCTACAGAAATCAGTGTACAGGTGAAATCTGGTACATAAAGTTTATCAGAAAGAAAGTAGTCAGAATTGAGATGTAGTGTGCCTCGCTTTGTAGCACTAGAGGCGGTGCCATCAGGAAACATGACAGCAGAGGGCAATATGTCCACAACTTTGGTTAAAAGAGAGCAATCTCTAATCATGTGGTGCGATGCCCTTGTATCAATGATTACATCAGTAAGAAGAATTTTACCCGATAATCATTCAGACGAGGTGTTTGGTCGATGAGCTTGGAGAAGATGAAGCAGCTGGGACATAAGTTGATCAGTCCCATCGTTGTTAGAAGATGCAGCACGAGCATTGTTTGCCCTGCCTCTTCTCCGACTAGTTCCTCAGACCGGATGACCACCATGTACTATAGGTCGTGCTTCAGCAATCCCACGTACTACAGAGGTGTCTCTAGGGTCTGACGTACAGGAATGTGAAGGACGATCCATGAACCAAGAAACACTCAGGCGCATCGTGTCCTTGACGCTTGCAATGAGTGCAAGATAAACTTGAACGATCACAAAACAGAGATCCAGAGACAGCAGCTACGACAACTTGTGGTGTAGTAGCAGTTTGAACAGAGAAACCAACAGCCTCTGTTTTAACAACTTCTTTTAACCTAGAAGCGTTAAGGTTCTGTTCTTCGCGAATAACACAAGAATAAACTTCATTAAGATCAGGCAGAGTGTCTTCATCAGTAATTAAGGATCGAACTGGGAGAAAACGCTCATCTAATCCAAACGGGAATTGATGAAAACGCTCATCTTCTCGCTCTTTTGCAATATCAACAGCTGTTGCACAAGTGCAGGCTGTAGTAGTCTTATAATTCTGCAGCTCTTCCCAGAATTTTGTGAGACAGCCGTAATAAGCAAGAACAGGCTGTCCATTCTGTTTACACGATGAGATTTCATCTTTCAATAGTCGTTTTCCAACTCCGTTTCCAACAGAGAAGCGATGACGAAGACTTTCTTAGAGATCTGATGCAACAGAAGCATGTGAAACTATGGAACGAATCATTGGATCAATGGATATACGGATCCATCCTATGATCATAGAGTTTGCAGCAATCCATTGAGACAAACATGGATCACTTTCTGGCTTCAGAATGGAACCATCAATGACACCAAGTTTTTGTTTTGCTTGAAGCGAGTTTCGTAGTTATGTAGACCACTCAGAGTAATTATCTTCTTTGAGGATTACAGAAGAGATCAAAGGACCAGGATTATCTGATGTATTCAGCGAGTATGGAGATGCTACCATCGCAACTGTGGTGTTCGTGGCTTGGACAAAAGATTTGTTAGACATGTTTAAACGGTGGTGTGATGCATGACGGCTTGGGCAGAAAAAGAAGAAGACGCGACGGCTTGATAAAAAGCGACGGCTGTGTTTTTAGGTTTGTGTTTAAGTATCTTAGGTCAAAAGAAATTGCTCTGATGCCATGAAATAATTTACAAAGACTTGATTTATTCATTGATAAGAACTAGTATTTATACACAATTCTGTTTTCTTATCCGATAAACTTAAAACTAAAGTGTATATTCTATACATATATTTTCTTGGTCAATAGTATTACACGTCAAAAGGCCTACTTCCACGACTTCACTTGTAAGTAAACTAACTCAATTGCATTACTATTCATGGTTTAAGGTCTCTGGTCCAAATCTACTCTTTTTTTCTTTCGCTTTTGACTTTTTTACTACTAAGTGACATGGACTGCTCTAATTCCGTAATAATTTTAAGAAGTGACCACATTGGCTTGCATAGAAGGAGAAAGAAGAAGACTTTTCTATGAAAATGGCAATGCCACTTTAGTGTTTCTCCATTGCAGCTATCTGCAAGTGGACTTGAAAAGAAAGAGAGAGAGCGAATGGTGTGTGAAAGGGACAAGAATAAGAGTGAAAAGGTTTGATTTGTTGTCTTTTCTTTCTCTCCACGTCATCGGTGGGGTTTCGTATGTATCATGTATGACCAAAGAGTCATCACCAAGAAAGTGTCACTTTATTTTGGCTCTTACTTATCTCTCTCTGTGTTTACCCACTTTTGTCACCTCATTTGTTTTTACGCTGGTTTTTCATTTCAACCCTTTATCAACCATATATATAAATGAAGGTAGATCCTAGTTTTTCCTTTGACATTAATATTTTATTGTGAAATATCAAAATATAGATATATATATATTACATCATTTCGATTTTCACTTGAAAATACTATTTGATTATCAACATCAATCTGTTTAAATACAAGAATATATAATAAAAAAAGTCGTGAAATCTGATCAGTGCTCTCGTAAGTGTTGTTTTGTATTCTCATCCATATATCATTGCAAGATAATTTGATCATTTTAACTAGTATTAAATATTTTTGGAAATTTGCTAAGAAGCAGCTATAAATTTTGGATTAAAACTTTTTAGAAACGACAATCATGAACGAAAACTGACTCTCTATAAAGTACTCACCCATTAATAGTACACTTCGAAAATCTTTCAAACGAAACGGGAAGAAAAATATTTGGTGAGTACTTTCATACATAATGTTGAGGTCTTGATACGTGTTAATCGATTCAAAATCAACTCACTAACACTCCGATTTGCGATTCTCTCCGATTTGGTTTACTCTCTCTCTCTCACGACCACGAACAAACGCAAGAACAATAAAGTAAAGTAAGCAAGAACAACACAACACGATTTTACCCGGAGTTTCGCATTCGATATGAAGAATTACTGCTCCTGAGCCAGCTCAAGCCAGCAATCCACTATCAATAAGGATCTAGCTCTCAAAATCAGAGAAGTTAGAGGAAGAAGACGAGTTCATGATCTGTTACAACAAGCTTAACAATTTAATCCCCTTATAACGACAAAAATAATTAAATCAGCTTAAACCAAAAACTCTAATAATTCAATCTGTTTCCACAAACCGGAAATAACAATTGAACCGAGTTCCGCCAGATCATCTAGAGTCTCTTCAAGACTTAGCAATAGGACTAAAACATTTCAACATTTTCCACCTTGTTTTAGCCCTTGAATGCAACATCTTCCTTATATACATCCTTATGATCTCATGTGGATTCCTCTGTGATTTACACCACCAGCAACCAAGCCCGAAGGCTTCTTCAGTTCTTGAGAGCTTTGAGTAAGTCCAACGCGGCATTGAACTTACCAACCGGCACCATCTTAGTCAGTATATCAGCCGGATTCTTGCTAGTATGAATCTTCTGGACTTCGACTTCTTTCTGATAAAGTTGTACTTTGTGGCAATGTGTTTTGGCCTCTTATGGAACACATTGTTCTTTGCCAAACACAAGGCACTTTGAGAATCACACCATACACTAGCAACCTCCTGCTTAAAACCAAAATCTTCCAGTAAACCCCTTAACCAAATTGCCTCCTTCACAACTTCAGTAAGAGCAATATACTCTGCTTCTGTTGTTGACAAAGCCACCACTTGTTGCAAACTTGACTTCCAACTGACCACATTACCACCAACTGTAAACACATAGCCAGAGATGGACATTCTTCTATCCAGATCAGCAGCAAAGTCTGAGTCACAATAGCCTTGAACCTTCATATCACCAGACCTTATGAACACTAACTTCAAATCCACATACCCTTTGATGTATCTCAGCAACCATTTAACAGCCTCCCAATAGATGTGACCAGGATTACTCATAAACCAACTCACCAAGCCAATTCCATAAGCTAAGTCCGGTCTAGAGCCTACCATAGCATACATAATGCTACCAACAGCAGAAGAATAAGGAGTTACCTCTATGTTGACACATTCTTCTTGGTCTTTCACCTTTGACAACTTAAAATGTGCACCAATAGGAGTCATGGAATTCTTAGCCTCTTCCATTTTGAAACTCCTAATCACCTTCTTCAAGTATTCTGATTGAGACAAATACAGAATCTCTTTCTCTCTGTCTCTGAGAATATCCATACCTATAATACGTCTAGCTGGACCTAAATCCCATATTTTAAATGCAGCACTCAACTGACACTTCAATTCTTTCCCTTCACTCATATCAGCTGCTACAATTAACATGTCATCAACATATAAAAGAAGATATATGTAATGACCTTCAGTGGCTTCTTTTGTATTGACACAAGAATCATGTTCACTCCTGATGAACCCTTGCAGCTTCATGACTTGATCAAACTTCTTGTTCCACTGCCTCGGAGATTGTTTGAGTCCATATAATGACTTCTTGAGCAAGCACACATATTCAGGATGCTCTTTGTCTTCAAAACTTTCAGGTTGAGACATGTATAGATCCTCCTCCAATTCACCATGTAAGAACGCAGTTTTCACGTCCATTTACTCTAACTCCAAGTCCATGTTTACTACAACTGAAAGCAATGTTCTAATATAAACATGCTTGACCACATACGCAAACACTTCTTGATAATCAATCCCCTCCCTCTGAGTGAAACCACGAGCTACCAACCTAGCTTTGTGTTTAGGAGGCTCATCTGCTTCTATTCCAAGTTTAAGCTTGAACAACCATCTGCAACTTATGATCTGCCTATCCTTAGGCCTAGCAACCAGAATACAGGTTTCATTCTTATCCAAAGAATCCTTTTCTTCTATACAAGCTCATTTCCATAGCTTCCAATCAGCACTTTCCATAGCTTCTGCATAACTCTGAGGCTCATCAATGTCAATCACTCCTACAACAACCAGGGCAAATGCTACAGCTCACTCTTTAGTGAATATATCATCTATTGATAGGTCCTCAAGAGTCAGAGCAAAACCAAAGCATGTCTCAATATATCTCACAGGTTTTGTTATAACCCTCTTTTGCCTATCTTGTTCTGATTGTGATGATCCTTCAACAACTGATTTCAATAATTTTAAATCAGGTGACTCACCCTCTAGCTCATCACCATCTGAATCAATCAACTGTGGGCTCACTCCACCTTGAGATGAAGTCCCAGTTTCAGTCACAGCTTGTGAAGTAACTCCACCTTCAGAAGAGTCCACAAAACCCTCATCATCATCAGTAGTGAAACCTTCTGAAGACAACTCCACCCTGTGCTTAACTCCCACTGTTGGTGACACCTCAGTAACAACCATCTGTCTACCTGAAACCCTTTTCTCTAAAGCCCCAGCTTGTTTTTCATTCTTCTTAAATAGATCCTTGAAGACCATATCCCCATGAAACTTCATATGTCTACTAACCACACACTTTCCTTCATCAATAGGCCACACCTTATAACCCTTGGTACCTGGAGGATAATCAACAAATACACCTTTAACTGCCCTTCGCTTCAGCTTTCCTTGATCCATGTACACATATGTAATAGCCCCAAACTTCTTCAGATGTTTGTAACCTGGCCTCTTGTTTATCCACAACTCTTCTGGTATATTGAAACCAATGGCCGATGAGGGAGACCTGTTAATCAAGTATACTGACACAGCTGCTGCTTCAGCCCAAAATGTCTCACTCAAACCATATTCACTCAACAAACACATGACCTTCTCCATGATAGTCTTATTCATCCGTTCAGCTACACCATTCTGCTGGGGTGTGTATGTACACGTCATGTGCCTTTCTATACCATGTGATTTGCAGTAATCATCAAATGCCTTATTACAGAACTCCATACCATTATCCGTTCTAAGACATTTCACCTTCCTATCAGTCTTGTTCTCAACAAATACCTTCCATTCACAAAACTTAGAGAAAGTCTCATCTTTAGACTTTAAGAAATATATCCATACCTTCTGAGAGTAGTCATCAATGATTGACAGAAAATAATGGCACTCTGACATTGATGCTTCAACATTGGGAGAACCCCATAAGTCAGAATGCACATACTCCAGAACATGAGTTGACTCATGCTTACCATATTCAAAGCTCACACGTTTAGCTTTTCCCAATACACAATGCTCACAGAAGAACTCTGTACCAATATCTTTTTTATTCAAAATACCTTCTCTGACCAAAATCTGTAAGTTCTTGTAGCTAATATGACCCAGGCGACTGTGCCACATAGGAGCTTGACCCTTAGCAGTCTCCAAATTACACACTTTCTCAGTAACTGTTTTACCATCAAGAATATACAACACATTTTGCAGTACACCACGCAAAGCCAGCTTACTATTCTTGTAAAACTCTTCTTTACCATTTCCACCGGTGTGTGAGAAACACAATTTATCTAAGGTTGGTGTAGAGATCAAATTCCTTCTGAGACTTGGTACATACCTGACGTTCTTTAGTACCTTAATAGATCCACCATGTGTATTAAGTCGGATTGAGCCAGAACCTTAAGCTTCAACAGTCCTAAAGTCGCCAAGTAGAATCTTCCTTGACCCCTTTTCCTCAAACTCAAAGAACCAATCCTTTCTTGAAGTCATGTGATAGGTGTATCCAGAATCAATGACACAATCCTCCTGGCAATTAGCATCATACACATTCAACACAATTGCATCTTCTAGTTTCTCAACCATAATCCCTGCTTCTCCATCACCATCACTGTCATACTTCTTCTTACGGGCAAAATAATCTTTCTTGATGTGTCTTTCTTTCCTACAATACCAACAGATAACCTTTGAACCAGACTTGGACCTGCTTTTTGCCCTTCCCTTCTGACTATTCTGACATCGGTTCTGACATCGGTTCTGAGGTCTACCTCTTTCTTTTGTGTACAACACAGTAGCTTGATCTCTCAGCTTGTTTCTCTGCGAATTCCCTTTCCCTTGATTTAGCAGAGGAGATAACCTCTTCTACTGTCAAAAAATCTCTCCCATACTTCAAAGTATGTTTCAGCTAATTAAAACTAGCAGGTAATGAACTCAAGAACAATATGGCTTGGACCTCCTCAGAAACACTGACATGAAGACTATGCAATTCAGCCACAATCTTCAAGAACTCATCAACATTCACATCCACATATTTCGATTCATCCGTCTTGAATGTATAAAACTTTAATTGCATATAGATTCGATTCGGTAACGTAGTAGCCATATACAATCTATCAAGCAATAACCATATAACAGCTGCAATTTCACAGTGTTGTACCTGCCGAAGGACATTATCGCTAATGTGCAAGATAATCAGATTTCTTGCCTTATCAGATTGCTCGATCTTCTTAGGGTCCAGTATAATCTTCATACCAGGAGACGCAAAAGACGGAGACGATACAGTCGCAGGTTCCTCCGTAGAAGAATTGGACACTACATGTTTCTTCTCTTCTACCTTAGTCAATGGAATCTCCATAACTAGTTTCTTATCGGTGAGTATGTTCTTCAATCCGAGAATCCCAAAGTCCGCCATCATCCGAATCTTCCAGATCTGAAAGTCACCGGAGCCGTCGACCTCTCCACCTCGATCCTTGGATTCGACATCGCGATATTTAGCCGAAGCTTTGATACCACTTGTTGAGGTCTCGATACGTGTTAATCCATTCCGATCAACTCACTAACACTCCGATTTGTGATTCTCTCCAATTTGGTTTACTCTCTCTCTCACAACCACGAACAAACGCAAGAACAAGAAAGTAAAGTAAGCAAGAACAACACAACACCATTTTACCCGGAGCTTGGCCTTCGATATGAAGAACTACTGCTCCAGAGCCAGCTCAAGCCAGCAATCCACTATCAATAAGGATCTAACTCTCAAAATTAGAGAAGCTAGAGAAAGAAGACGAGTTCGTGATCTGTTACAACAAGCTTAACATTTTAATCCCCTTATAACGATAAAAATAATTAAACCAGCTTAAACCGAAAACTTTAATAATTCAATCTGTTTCCACAAACCGGAAATAACAAATTGAACCGAGTCCCGCCAGATCATCTAGAGTCGATCTTCAAGACTTATCATCAGGACTAAAACATTTCAACACATAAACATAACATTTATTCCATTTTTTGTTTTTACTACGTCCATATCCAAAAACTCGACTTTCGTTTGTACCCTTTTATCGACCACCTACCTTCTTTTGTCGTCCAAATTGAAACTAAATAAACAATCTCAATGCTTTTCCTCTTCACCAGAAAGAAAATTGCTTGCGCGCAGGCCAAGCCATCAAGAAGGAAATCAACAAGCATGGGCTTTAGGTGATCGAGCGTGTTCATGAGAACAAGTCTCTACATCAATCGAACCTTTGCGCCTTCCCAAAATCTGTAAATTAGAAACAATCAATCAAAAGCATGGTGTTATACTCGAAAATGCAAACATATATATGTTGAACATTTGAAAAGGTAACTCAACCGAAGGCCACGAGAAACGCATCTCCTATATTAAACTATTAAGTATCAAACCAGCTGCGTTTGGTGCATATATTTGATATATTCTCTTTTAAAACATGTTTGTGGGGGTCGAATCTCACAATAAGACTAAGTAACATGATATGGTTTAGAAAGTTCTATAGAAAGTCACCAAACGCAAAGCTCTCAAGAGTGGTTTTTATTAAGCTGTTAGAAAGCTGTTCAAGAATACAAGAGTTTGTCTCATGAATTTTCGATCCCCTTTTTGGGTGAATACAATGAGCTATAAATAGGACTTCTAGGTAAAATGGGCCAGCTAATAAAACGGGTTTGGTCCACTAAACAATATATCTAATTTAGGCCTATTATTTCATTAAGCTCATTTTGCTTTTGGGTTTAATGTCATTTTGGGCCCTAGATTCAGACTGGGCATTTGTAGACTTGCTTTGATTTCGTCGAACGTTGCGGAGTTAATATCATCGCCATATCGATCTCATAGAAGTGAAATCCACCTCTACAGTTAGCCCCCCAGCTTGGCAGTATCGAGTTATGATGATGGCGAGGTAAAATTTGCTGAAGTCTTAGATCGATGGGTTGGACTGCGAAGTTACCAGGCGTGGACGTCTTGTCATCAAATTCGGGAAATTTACGTTATTCCGCGTTGAGCCGATGTCTGCGTGTTTTTCTGGACTTGTTTTCTTTTTCTTTGTCTTAGAAGTCTGAGGAGGTTGATGGTCTTTTGTGTTAGTGGGCCTTGAAGCCTATAGAAAAGTGATTTTAAAAACTTCTCCGAGTATAAATAAGTCGGATGTCTTGACATTATTTTCTACCTTTTCACTTTTTCCTTTAACGCAAATTGGTAAAAATTCACTCCCCGCTATGCCTCTTTATTTTATTATTATTTGTTTTTAAGGTGTTTTTTTATTTTCTTCTTCTTTGTTCGTGTACGAACCACCTCCCTTCGCATCGCCTTCTTTGTGTACAAGCTTGTGGTTCTGGCGGCGAGGACGATCGTGGAAGAGACGAGATCGTGGTTCTGGCAGCGACGATAAGCTCCGGCGCACATCGCGATCGTGAGAGAGAGAGAGAGAGATCGGCAAAGAGAGAGAAATCTCGTGTCGGCGGTGTCGTCAGGCTCTCCGGTGAGTCGAAATCGAGGTGGGATCGAGACGAGACGAGATGACGGCGAGGTAGGGCGATGCGAGATCCGGCGATTAAAAATGGTGGTTCGAGATCTCACGAGTTGACTCAGTGAGTTGACTCGGACCGAGATTTTTCTTTTTTTTTAACTCGGCGATTCAGTGACTCGGTGCTTCGACGATTCGGTGACTCAGTGGCTTGACGACTCAGCGACTCGATGACTCGGTGACTTAGTGACTTGGCGCAGCGACTCAATGACTCGGTAATAACGTTGGCTTCGTGGAGCGACGCTGACTCAGATCGTTGCTCTTTCGTGCAGCGGAGAGGTGAATTGAAAATAATGGTTTATGACTCTATGGACTCGCAGTTTGACCGTTCGCGCGACAAGGATAACAATGAGACTACTTCGGACATAGATGACTCCGGAGAGGTGGTCGATGATCCTTTGCTTCTTGGAAGGAGGATGTTTCTTTCTCTGGAATCCGACACTGGTAGTTCGACGAGGCCGACCTCCTCCAATGCTCTAGTTGTAACGCCCGTGATCCAAAAATAGGATTTTTGGTAGGGTGTCGATCGACACAAGGAAGTGTGTCGATCGACACGGGTGTTTTGACTCGCGAGGAGTCAGGCAGTGAAGGTTGTGTCGATCGACACAGTTTGTGTGTGTCGATCGACAGGGGGTTAAATCGAACCGAGTGTTTGATTTGTTGATCGCACGGTTTGCGGGTTGGTTAAGGGAGAACCCTAGGGTTTGATATAAAAGGCTGGAACAGGGTCCTGGCCGTTTTGTTGGATCAGAATTCAGAAGAGAAAGGTTGGGAGAGAGAGTGAGACTTGTTCTTGAGAGGTTCGTTGTATGAACAGCTTCTGATCGGATCTTTGAGAGGGCAAACGGCAGGGCTTTGCTTGGCGGTTTGGGCTGATTTTTGGAGGATTGTTGTCTGCGATCAGTCGGGTTTGAGGGGCATTTCCGATTGAACCAGAGGGATTCTGGAGGCGATCCACATACTGACGCGTAGCTGTGGGTGTCTAGTTTCCGTAACAGTCGCCTGTTTCGGAATTGGATCGGTGGTTCGTCGTGCACGGGGGTTTTAGTAAACGTCGTTCCTTCGTTCATTTCAATCCTTTGAGGTAAAGAGAAAGTGTGATCGTGGAATCAAGGCCGGGAAGAGAGGATGATCCTAGGGTCTCGATTGATTGGAATTGTTAGGGTGTTAGCGATTCTGGATTATGGAATTGTAGACGGTTAGGTTGTCGGTTATTGTTGACTTGAATATTGGTTAATTGGTGTAAACGGTTTATGGTTTATTGGAAATTGATTGGTTGATTTATTATGATTTTCCGCTGGTTGTTGTGTGAATTGATTGGGAATTGAGGATCAATGTTTATGGGAACACTGATTCGAATCCCAATGTATAAAAAAAAAAAACGGGTCAGGTTGTTTCAATTTGGTATCAGAGCCCTTACGGTTCTAGGGCGGGAGAACTTAGTACCTGCATGTATTACTGATTGTGTAGAATAGTGTTAATTGATTATGTGAGTTAGTCAGTTAATTGTTGCTTGGGTTTGGAGTCCTGGATCATTTTCTCCGAGCCTTCAATGTGATTCCACGGTAAGTGTTGTGTTTGGGATTTCTGTTTCTAATGCTTAGTTTTCTGTGTTGAGTTAGTGAGAGATGGCTAGAGGCAGAGGTCGTGGTGACCGTGGGGCTAGAGGGCGTGGTCGTGGCCGTGGCCGGGGACCAGCGGTTGATCCTGTTAAGTCGAGTGGGACTCAGGAGGCCACGCATGAGGAGGTTGCAGAGTCGCAGATACCTCCAGAGCCAGTGGGTGGTACTGAGTTAGCCAGTGTGGCGCAGGGCCCAGGTGGGGGTCCTGCCGGGGGCGATGCTCAGGGTCGGTTGGACCGTTTGGAAGCGATGATGCTTCAGGTTCTTGAGCGGTTGCCTGGTGGGGCACCGGCTCAGGCACCGGCTCAGGGGTATGCTCCTGGTGTACAGCCAGAGGTGGCTGGTGTTGAGCCGTTAGCGGCGGGCGTTCAGTCAGCAGTGGTCCGGGGGCAGCCCGGTGTGGCGGCTGCAGAGGAGGCTCCTTCCTACCTGAGGATTTTGGAGCAGATGCATAGGATTACTACTGGGTATTTCTCGGGCGGTGCTAAGCCTGAGGAGGCTGCGGCGTGGAGGAGTCGTCTGGAACGTAATTTCCAGGCGCTGAGGTGTCCCGAGGGATACAGAGTGGACCTTGCGGTTCACTATTTGGAGGGTGATGCACATCTGTGGTGGAGAGGTGTGACGAGCAGGAGGCCTCAGGCGGGGATGACCTGGGCGGATTTCTTGGCGGAGTTTGATGCCATGTATTTTCCGCAGGAGGCGGTGGACCGGATGCAGGCGCAGTTTTTGGCGCTGACCCAGGGAGTGAGTTCGGTTAGGGGAGTATGCTGGCAGAGAGTTTGGGAGTGAGGAGTCCCAGATCAGGAGGTTCATGCAGGGACTTCGACTGGTGCTGAGGACGCTGTGCAGGGCTCGTAAGTACGCCACGAGGGCGGAGTTGGTGGAGACTGCGGCAGCCATTGAGGTTGATATGGGGACAGAGCTGGCTGCAGCGCTTAGTCCACCAGTGCAGCAGCAGCAGCAGAGGAGGCCGCAGCAGCAGCAGGCAGGTGCGAGCCGGGGCGGTAAGCCGGCTCAGGGACAGAAGAGGAAGTGGGAGGGCTCTTCGGGTTCCGGTCAGAGGGCCCAGAGTGGTCAGAGTGGTGCGGGGTGCTATGGTTGTGGGAGCACGGAGCACCGGGTGGCAGCTTGTCCGAAGAGGAGAGAGGTTCGGACTACACAGGCGTGCTTCCATTGCGGAGAGACGGGGCACATTAGGGTGAGGTATCCCAAGTTGCAGATGGCAGTAGCAGTGGTGCAGCCGGTGCAGGGGGCGGCAGTTGATGTGCAGCCGTTGAGGCAGCTTGCAGCGCCGCGTGTGTTCACTTCGGCAGAGACGGGAGGTCCTAGCGCCAGGCCGATCACAGGTACATTAACCTTAACTTGGTGAATTTCAACTATATGTTGCGAATTGCTTGTGTTGGGAGTCTTGTATTTGTGATAATACTTTAGGCTCTGTGACACATGAATTGTGTAGGGACCTTAGTAGTAGGCGGGCGTGATTCCCATGTCTTGTTCGATTCTGGAGCTTCGAATAGCTTCATTACACCGGAGTGTGCGGAGTGCAGTGGGATCCGGAGCGATTCCGGGGAGCAGCCGGGAGTGGTTAGAGTGGCTGGAGGGAAGACTTTGGCTACTTTCGGGCGGGCTTGTGGAGTAGAGGTTCTGGTGGCAGGAGAGGTCATGCCGGCAGATTTGGTTTTCAGTCCAGTGGAATTGTACAATGTCATTTTGGGGATGGATTGGCTGGATCGTTACAAGGTTCATCTGGATTGTCATCGAGGTCGAGTGGTGTTTGAGCGTGAGGCGGGGAGGTTGGTTTATCAGGGCATCAGGCCGACTTCCGGGAGTTTGATGATTTCGGCGATTCAGGCCGCACAGTTGATTGATAAGGGCTGTGAGGCGTACTTGCTGACGATTGTGATGCCAGAGTCTGTTGGGAAGGTCGCTTTGGGTGATATTCGGGTTGTCCGGGATTTCCAGGATGTGTTTCAGTCGTTGCAGGGATTGCCGCCGTCTAGGTCTGATCCTTTCACGATTTAGTTGGAGCCTGGGACTACGCCGATATCTAAGGCACCTTACCGCATGGCTCCAGCAGAGATGGCAGAGCTGAAGAAGCAGTTGGATGATTTGCTGGGTAAGGGTTTCATCCGACCGAGTAGTTCACCGTGGGGAGCGCCGGTGTTGTTTGTGAAGAAGAAGGATGGTAGTTTTCGGTTATGCATCGACTACCGGGGCCTTAACCGGGTTACAGTGAAGAACAGGTATCATCTGCCGCGGATTGATGAGTTGTTGGATCAGTTGCGGGGGGCTACTTGTTTTTCCAAGATCGATTTGGCTTCGGAATACCATCAGATTCCGATAGATGAGGCCGATGTGAGGAAGACGGCTTTCAGGACGCGGTATGGACACTACGAGTTCGTGGTGATGCCGTTTGGGTTGACGAATGCGCCAGCGGCATTCATGAGGCTGATGAACGGGGTGTTTCAGGAGTACTTGGATGAGTTCGTTATTATCTTTATCGACGATATCTTGGTGTACTCGAGGACTCCGGAGGAACATGAGGTTCATCTGAGGTTGGTTCTGGAGAAGCTGCGGGAACAGAAGTTGTATGCGAAGCTCAGTAAGTGCAGTTTTTGGCAGCGGGAGATGGGTTTTCTGGGGCATGTCGTGTCTGCCGAGGGAGTTTCAGTGGATCCGGCTAAGATCGAGGCTATTAGGGATTGGCCGAGACCGAGGAATGCGACGGAGATCAGGAGTTTCCTTGGATTAGCTGGGTATTACCGGAGGTTCGTCAAGGGTTTTGCGAGTATGGCGCAGGCGTTGACGAAGTTGACGGGTAAGGATGTTCAGTTTGTGTGGTCTGCGGAGTGTGAGGAGAGCTTCGGGAAGCTGAAGGAGATGCTGACTAGTACTCCAGTTTTGGCATTGCCTGATGCGGGCGAGCCATATGTGGTGTATACGGATGCATCTGGTGTGGGGTTGGGGTGTGTTCTGATGCAGCAGGGGAAGGTGATTGCTTATGCTTCGAGGCAGTTGAGGAAGCACGAGTGCAATTACCCTACACATGACTTGGAGTTGGCTGCAGTGATCTTCGCCCTGAAGATCTGGCGATCTTACCTTTTTGGTGGGAAGGTCCAGGTGTTCACGGATCATAAGAGCTTGAGGTACTTCTTCACTCAGCCAGAGCTGAACCTGAGGCAGAGGCGTTGGATGGAGCTGGTAGAGGACTATGATCTGGAGATTGAGTACCATCCGGGGAAGGCTAATCTGGTCGCAGATGCGTTGAGTCGGAAGAGGGTTGCTTCGGCTCAGGAGCGGGATTTAGAGGAGCTGGCGAGCGAGATTGGCGCGTTGAGCCTGTGTGGTATCTCGCAGGAGCCGTTGGGGTTAGAGGCAGCTAACCGAGCGGATTTACTGAGCAGGGTTCGTGTAGCTCAGGAGAAGGATCAGGGTTTGATTGATGCTTCTCTGCTGGCGGGTTCAGAGTATCAGGTCTCCGGGAGTGGGATGATACTGGTGAACGGTCGGGTCTGTGTACCCAAGGATGAGAGTCTCAGGCAGGAGATTCTGAGTGAGGCTCATTCGAGCATGCTGTCGATTCATCCTGGAGCGACCAAGATGTACCGGGACTTGAAGAGGTACTATCACTTGGTCGGGATGAAGAGGGATGTTGCGAGTTGGGTTTCGAGGTGCAACGTGTGTCAGCTGGTGAAGGCTGAGCATCAGGTTCCGAGCGGGTTGTTGCAGAGTCTGCCTATGCCGGAGTGGAAGTGGGATATGGTGACTATGGACTTTGTGACAGGGTTGCCGATCTCGCGGACTTATGATGCGATCTGGGTGATTGTGGATCGTCTGACCAAGACAGCACATTTTCTGGCCATTAAGAAGACTGATGGGGCTGCAGTGTTGGCTAGGAAGTATGTGCGGGAGATTGTGAGGTTGCATGGGGTGCCTGCGAGCATTGTGTCAAACCGAGATCCGAGATTTGCTTCGGAGTTCTGGGGAGCGTTTCAGGCTGAGATGGGCACGAAGGTGCATATGAGTACGGCATATCATCCTCAGACGGATGGGCAGTCTGAGAGGACGATTCAGACATTGGAGGACTTGCTGAGGATGTGTGTGTTAGACTACGGTGGTCATTGGGCAGATCATCTGAGCTTGGTAGAGTTTGCGTACAATAACAGTTATCAGGCGAGTATTGGGATGGCTCCGTATGAGGCTCTGTATGGGAGGCCATGTAGGACACCATTGTGCTGGACTCAGGTGGGGGAGATGAGCATGTTTGGTGCGGATTTCATTCAGGAGACGACGGAGAAGATCCGTGTCTTGAAGCTGAACCTGAAGGAGGCTCAGGATCGGCAGAAGAGTTATGCCGATAAGCGGAGAAGGGAGTTGGAGTTCGTGCTGGGAGATATGGTGTATCTCAAGGCAGCCATGTTGAGGGGTCCTAACAGATCCATTGCAGAGAACAAGTTGAGTCCGAGGTTTATGGGTCCGTTCAGAGTGGTTGAGCGGGTTGGGACGGTAGCTTACAGGTTGGAGTTGCCACAGAGTATGAGGGCTTTTCACGATGTCTTTCATGTTTCGATGCTGCGGAAGTGTCTACATGAGTCGGAGGAGGTGTTGGCTAGGATCCCGGAGGATCTTCAGCCCAACATGACATTAGCGGCGAGGCCTGTGAGGATTCTCGAGAGGAGAGTCAAGGTTCTGCGTCGTAAGAGGATACCGTTGTTGAGAGTCGTGTGGGACTGCGATGGTGTCGAGGAGGAGACTTGGGAGCCGGAGGTGAAGATGAAGGCCAAGTTTCCGAAGTGGTTCGAGAAGCAAGCGGAGGCTTGAGTTCTTTCCTTTGCTGGTTTGGGTTTTGTAGTAGCATGTGGCTACAGTTGTTGTATTTTCGTTTTGTTGTAACGATGTACGTTTTGAGTATTAATAAGATATGTTTCTTATTATTGTTGGATCGTATGATGCGAGTTCATGTGTAGTGACCTAGTGGGGGTTACGGTAACCTAGTGGGGGGGTTACAGCGAGAGTTAACATTTTCAGTGGGGAAATGTCATGGTGAGCCATGGGGGTGTGTCGGTCGATAGATGTCTATGACGGCACGCTGCAGAGTATTGCTCTCTAGGGACGGTGGGTTCCTGTAGATATGAGGGATAGTGGATCTCTCCAGGGGATAGTGGTTCCCTGCATGCATTCGAGGGGATAGTGGGCCTCTCTAGGGACGGTGGGTTCCTGTATACTTGAGGGATAGTGGATCTCTCCAGGGAATAGTGGATTCTCTGCATGCACTCGAGGGGTAGTGGGCCTCTGGGGACGGTGGGTCTCCTACATGTACTTTGAGGGATAGTGGGTCTCTCCAGGGAATAGTGGATTCTCTGCACACTGTAGCTCAAAGGGTGACGATCCTGCGAGTAGGTGTGGTGTATATGTGTACGAGTCATGAGTATGAGTATGAGCAATAGCGTCTGAGCAGGTTGCAAGTGGGCGACCGAATGGCCATCGGGGATCGAGAAGGATCTCAGGTGGGTTGACCGGTGGGGTCAGGTGTGTGGGTTGGATGGTAGGGTCTGGTCTAGGGTTAGTATTTGTGCTGGAACCCCGAGTCGGGCAATTCGGAGAGAAATGTAGCGTCCTGGTCGTGCATGTTCTTGTCTGATTGTTGCACGATCAGTTAGTCCTTTATGCCGGGTCTACGGTGGGTCGGACATGTTCTTGTCTGATTGTTGTTCGATCGATCGGGCAGACTGGGGCGGGACTACAGCGATACCTTGTGGTGTATCTCCGGGAAGGTTGGGTCGGGTTTCTGAGCTTAAGTGGTGACCTTAGCACGGATCTGAGTGGTTATTGGCTTGTGATTCGAGGACGAATCCTTGTCAGTGGGGGAGAATTGTAACGCCCGTGATCCAAAAATAGGATTTTTGGTAGGGTGTCGATCGACACAAGGAAGTGTGTCGATCGACACGGGTGTTTTGACTCGCGAGGAGTCAGGCAGTGAAGGTTGTATCGATCGACACAGTCTGTGTGTGTCGATCGACAGGGGGTTAAATCGAACCGAGTGTTTGATTTGTTGATCGCACGGTTTGCGGGTTGGTTAAGGGAGAACCCTAGGGTTTGATATAAAAGGCTGGAACAGGGTCCTGGCCGTTTTGTTGGATCAGAATTCAGAAGAGAAAGGTTGGGAGAGAGAGTGAGACTTGTTCTTGAGAGGTTCGTTGTATGAACAGCTTCTGATCGGATTTTTGAGAGGGCAAACGGCGGGGCTTTGCTTGGCGGTTTGGGCTGATTTTTGGAGGATTGTTGTCTGCGATCAGTCGGGTTTGAGGGGGGTTTCCGATTGAACCAGAGGGATTCTGGAGGCGATCCACATACTGACGCGTAGCTGTGGGTGTCTAGTTTCTGTAACAGTCGCCTGTTTTGGAATTGGATCGGTGGTTCGTCGTGCACGGGGGTTTTAGTAAACGTCGTTCCTTCGTTCATTTTAATCCTTTGAGGTAAAGAGAAAATGTGATCGTGGATTCAAGGCCGGGAAGAGAGGATGATCCTAGGGTCTCGATTGATTGGAATTGTTAGGGTGTTAGCGATTCTGGATTATGGAATTGTAGACGGTTAGGTTGTCGGTTATTGTTGACTTGAATATTGGTTAATTGGTGTAAACGGTTTATGGTTTATTGGAAATTGATTGGTTGATTTATTATGATTTTCCGCTGGTTGTTGTGTGAATTGATTGGGAATTGAGGATCAATGTTTATGGGAACACTGATTCGAATCCCAATGTATAAAAAAAAAAAAAAACGGGTCGGGTTGTTTCACTAGTCACGGTTGGAGGGTTCGCGATGAGATTGTGATTTTACCCGCTACCATGAGGCGGAGGTCTCGTGACGATTCGATCGAGCATGATCAATGGAACTTGCGTCGCGCAATAGAGTTGGCAACGGTGTCACGTGGTGGATTGGAGCTGGATCGGCGAGGTTACACGACGACGCTGAGGTGATGCGATAGCAATGAGGTGAAGTGGAGCTCGATCGGAAGGTGATATCGGCGACGAGGTGACCTGACGGCAACGAAGTGATGCGATGGCAACAAGGTGAAGTTAGTGAAAGTGATGCGATGACATGGCGAAGCTTGATCGATGCGACGGCAGGGCAAAGCTTGATCGAAGCGACGGTGAGGCGAAGTTTGGTTAATGCGACGACGAGGCAAAGTTTGATTGATGCGACGACGAGGCAAAGCTTGAGCGATGTAACAGTGCAACAAAGCTTGATCGATGCAACGGCGAAGCAAATTCAGTGAAGGTGAAGCGATGGCTAGGCGAAACTTGATCGATGCGAATAGCTAGGTAAAGGCCACGACATCATAAAGTGAATTACGACAATGTCCCGTCACTTTGACTTTGACGAGGTGATTGATTGATGACGCGAAGTCGACGAGGTGATTGATCGATGATGCGAAGTCAACGAGGTAATTGATCTATGACGTGACGTCGACAAGGTGATTGATCGACGACGTGATTGATTGACGATGTGATTGACCGCCGAGACGAAGTTGACGATGTGAAGTCGATGAGCTGATCGACAAAAGTAGTTCGGGCTCGTCATGGAGTGGAGAGACTCGACGATAAAGTGAATCCGAAGATATTTGGCGACGAAGTGATGACGCAACGAAGCGAGGTTGATTTGTGGATCCGACGCCGAGGTAGACTCGTGTTGACGATGAAGTGGTCATGTTTACCTGAAGCAAAAGTGGACTTGTGACTATTTTACAAAGCAAAAAAGGGGCGCTAAGGACCGCGTTACTATTCTCCAATCTGCTGTAAAGAAAATCGTGGATAGGCATCGCGAGATGGATGGGACTTTCACAGAGTCAGAATCCGAGAGTAATCATCTTCAGGAGAAAGTCTCTGATCTTACCACCCGCTTAGATGTTGCTACCAAGCTTCAAGATGCAGCTATGCAGCTGGCTGTTGACGAAGCGAAGCACAAACTAGTGACGAAGTACGAGTCAAGGACCGACCATGCTAGAGAGAATATCAGAGTGATCAATGGCCAGCCGAAGATTGACATAATTGATCTTGCTAAAGTTTGGAGTAACATTGAGTTCGTAAAATTTATTTAGAGTGACAAGTTGCCTGATCTTGGAGAAGAGCTAGTTGACCTTGAGAAGCATGAGGCGGATCACTCGTAGATGAGGCGTTTGCTAAGCATATGCGTGAGCTTGAAGGGATCCTTAGGGATTCGCCTGCTAGCACGACTGATGATCGAGTTGAGGAATTAGACGTTGATGTCGTTGAAGAGGAGGCTGACTCGGATTCGAGTTCTTATGATTCATCAATCGATGATGACTTGACAAACTCTGCGGCGATGATTTAAGCAGACCGTCAAGATTGTTGACGACGTTGAGGAGACCGCGCCTTAGCTTTTGATTTTGTTTCAGCATTTTGTCGCGTTTTTTACTTTCGCTTTGGTATTGGTTTCAGCTGGGATTGTGTTTATCCTTGTGTTTGGATTTAGCATTGTTTTTGAGATGGAATTTATGAAAAGAGGTTTTATGATTCTTGTTCTTATTTTTCAGGTGGACCGTTTTGTTGCTAACTCTTTCGTCCGTGACGCTGATGCGCTTGTGGGCCTGGGTGCTCATTGATAAGCCAAATGATTTGTTTATATTTACTGTCTTTGATGCAAGTATGGTTTATCGGTGAGTCTGTGTCGATGTCACCGCTCCAAGAATGACCGTGTTATTGCCTAATGACTAACGATTAAGTTGTTGGGTTTCGACCAGCCAGATGCGTGCTGGGTTTTTGAGATGAACATTTTGGTTTACGAATATGTTCTCGTGAACAAGTCCGCTCCAGCAATGAACACTGAATTTTGACCAGCTAGATGTGTGCTGGGTTTCTGAGTTAAACATTTTGGTTTACAGATATGTTACCGTGAACAAGTCCGCTCCAGCAATGAACACTGAATTTTGACCAGCTGGATGTATGCTGGGTTTCTGAGTTGAACATTCTGGTTTATGGATATGTTCCCGTGAACAAGTCTGCTCTACCAATGAACACTGAATTTATATAGCGCGTTTTAATCCACTGGGGATATAGAGTTCATTATTGTTGCCAACAGCAATGGTGTGATGAAGAGAAGTCAGTTACGGAAAAGACTTTGAATGAATTTGCAAGTAAACAATTAGCTTTTGATAAGTTTTCAAGTAAACACTTTGTTTTTTATTGATTCAAAACGGCAGGCTGTGTACAAAGAGGGGGGGAGTATACGAGTATACGTACCCATTCTCCCCCTATTTTTTTAGGAGGAGGCAGTTGTACCCATCCGAAAATGGATTGCCTACGTACACTTTGTAGAGATCAAGCCGCCTTGTAGTTCAAGGGAAGTAATCTAATGATAGTACTTCTTCAAGTGCATCGCGTTCCATGATTGCGGTACCGCAACGTCTGCCATGTTGGTGAGCTCATATACTCCAGGTTTGATGACTTTTGTTATTTTGTAAGGTTCTTCCCAATTTGCTCCGAACTTTCCGGCGTTTTGTTCAGCAGTGTTCTGGAAGACTTTTCAAAGGACCAAGTCTCCTTCGTGAAACAGGCGAACGCGAACAGGGTTGTAGTATCTTGCCGCGGTGTGTCGGTAGTTGGTTATTCTGTTCAACGTTGTCTCGACTTGATGAGCTTTGATTGCAGTGACGTTAAGGCACGTTGTAAGCTCTGTAATACCCTCATAATGCTCGTAGTCTCTTATTCAAAACTCTCCAAAATACAAGTAAAACTGTACTAGAGACTTTGGATATATCTCGCGTTGCCTTGGATGTCTTGTGTGTTAAACATGTGCATCTGGGACTGCGCAACCCTTAAGTCAGAGGGGGCGCGCTCCAGTTGTACTTGCATCTTGGCCATCTCGACGTTCTGAGTTTGGAGCAGGACTTTGCGTTCATGTTCGAGCTCGAACTGTTTGGTCCAGTGGAGATTTACTTCTTCGTTAGCGATATCTTGGTTGCGCTCGATGTCCTTGCTGTTCCGACGAGCCTGGGATCGGTCTCTCTCTCCGGGTGCGCTGTGATTCCTTGAGGTGCGTGCCCTACGGGGGTTACCGTCTGTGCTGACCATTCGCGCGATCCCTCCTGAAGCAGCGTGACGTTCATGCGCAATCCCTTCTGAAGCAGCTTGGCGTTCCTGCGCGATCTTTCCTGAAATAGCTGGTCATGTGTCCATTGTCCCGTTGGCTCGTTCTGGAGTTGGATCTGCCGTTCGCAGCGACGGTGGCGGTGGCATGTCACTTATGGTTCTCCGTGCAATACGCGGCATCGAGAAGCTGAGGCCGTGCGGCTTGAACCGCCCAAGTGATAGTTGCGCTCCGTCCTTCTTGTGCGCCTTACTTGTTATTGTGAGAACCTTCAGCTTGTCCTCCTGCTCCGCTGACTTCTTGAGAAGCGTCTTCAACATGTCCTTGAGTGCTGTTGACAGCGTCATCGCCTGCCTAGCTGCTCTTGGTGGCCGTGTCGTCTGGCTGCGACGCCGAGGAGTCCTTACTGCTGATGCCGCTGCTGGTCATATTGTCTGGCGGTGATGCCAAAGAGTCCTCGCTGCTGTTGGCGCTGCTGCTGCTCCCGCTGTTGTTGCCGCCGCTGGTGCTGCCGCCGCTGTTGCTGCTACTTCCGCCGCTGCTGCTGCCGTTGCTAGCCATAGCGAGGGAGTCCAGTCGGCTTATCACCGTGTTATTGAAGATATCCTGCTCCTTTGATTTTTTAAGGATTTCTTCGAACATGTTCTTTATCTGAGCCAGAGGGTCGAGATTTTTTTCGTGGCTGGCGGCGTTTGTATTTGCGTAGATCCGCCCGCCGCGGTGATCTTCTCTCCACGCTTGTCCGCTGCGGTGTCTTTTGCTGTAGATCCGTCCGCGATGATTTCCTTCGGGTTGTTGTCGTTGTTGTCTCTGTCGATGGTCATCTCTTCTGATCTCGGCGCGGTGGTGCTTTTTTAGTAAGAAGCTTTACTTTCCCCTTATATGGCTCCAAATTGTGGGGGTTGAATCTCACAATAAGACTAAGTAACTTTTTAGGGTTTGTAAAGTTCTATAGAAAGCCACCAAACGCAAAGATCTCAAGAGTGGATTTTATTAAGCTGTTAGAAAACTGTTTCAGAGTACAAGAGTTTGTCTCATGAATTTTCGATCCCCTTTTTGGGTGAATACAATGAGCTATATATAGGACTTCTAGGTAAAATAGACCAGCTAATAAAATGTGTTTGGTCCACTAAACAATATATCTATTTTAGGCCTATTATTTCATTAAGCTCATTTTGCTTATGAGTTTAATGTCATTTTGGACCTAGATTCAGACTTGATTTTTGTACACTTGCTTTGAATTCGTAGAACGTTGCGGAGTTGATCTCGTCGCCATATCGATCTCATAGAGGTGAAATCTGACCCCTACAATGTTTAACTACTCAACTTGAGGTGGACGACTTATTTATTGAACATCCAAATTTCAAGAAAAAAAAAGAATAGAAATATAGAAGAGTCATTGTACTTGTAGTAGGCATGGGCATATAACCCCGTACCAAAAAACCGAACCCGATCCAAAAAAAAAGGGTTCGGTTCGGGTTTGTTTATGCCTAAATACCTGAATGGTTTTTGTCCTCTTAGTACTTTGGCTTTAGGTTCGGGTTCGGATTCGATTATACCCAAACTAAAACCGGATACCGGATTAAACCCGGAGCATACATATGTATACAAAATATTTCGAGTTATTTCGGGTTATTTTCGGTTTATTTTTGGTTTGTTCATGTATTTCGAATTTATTTTTGGTTTTTTTGATACTAAAACCGAACCAATTTGAACCCAAATAAAATTCGGTTAGTTTTTGGTTTTCGTTCTCAAAATCGAAACCGAAAACAACTGAATCAAAACCGAACTGAAATTTCAAAATACACAAATAGGTATTATGTTCTTAAAACTGAAAACCTATGAACTGACCTTAAACCCAAACGGTTACTTGAAAGCCCAGCCCTAACTTGTTGTTGTATAATCATACTTTTGTCTAGGGATTCCATTGGTATCATTGAGGCTACTATTTGAATTGTTTTCTTTTACGTAATTATCATATGATTTTAAATTACTCATTGTGGTTGAAGATTTATGATGTTAATTGAGAGACCAGAGTTCGAGTCTTCCTACTGTTATTCTAATCATGATTGGTCTCTTACATACACTAGTTACATTAACTAGTCTCTTCGAAATTTTAGAACTGGGTTACATAATTATTTTATGTAGTGCAAAGGAAAAAAAAACAATGGATTCCATATGTTTCAAATAGCAGATGGTATAACTAGTAAAATACAGCCAGGCCAAAGCCAGGCCCATGTGCTTTCCCTCGGTTTAATCGTAACATGATTAGATTTAGATGGTTTCCAACCTATACAATAGAATGTCCAATATCTCCCACTCAATATACAAAAAAATATATTTCTCCCATTGTCAAAAGCCTCATCACGAACCCGAACTAAAAAATCGAATTTCAATAATATTATTTATCCAATCTTTTTTATCATCGGGCAAAAAAAAATAATGATTAAGGAAAAGAGAATAATAAAAATACTTTTTTTTTCCTTTTTTTACAGAATACGAGAAACCCTAATAGGCAAACCGTTAGGAAAATCGACGAAAGGAAAAGCAAATGGTTGATCATCTTCTGCTAATTCCCAATTAAAATTAAGAACTAGATGATGAATAAACACTGCCATTTCTAACTTGGCTAACTCCGAACCAGCACATAGCCTTGGCCCTCCTCCAAACGGCATGAAGTTGTTCCCCCACGTCGAAAAACTACCACATCCTGACGTAGACGACCCGCACGCCCCGTTGTTTTGCTGCTCATAAAAAACGACAAACCCGATTGATAACACTAAATATATCACTTTCACTATCACTACTCATTACTACGGTTTTGAGTAATCGATAACTATTGTAAACGGTAAATCTTTTAAGGCAGCGATACAAAATTACCGATCAAACTTAAATTTATCGAAAACTAAATAGCGGAAAGTGAAGAGGAACACGTGCTTGTTGGCACCACACCACGTGGGTCATTAATCATCTCTCACCACCTCTTACCTTCCCCACTCACTATAACATCATGACTACCATTATTATTATTATTATTATTTATTAAAGTATTTATCCCACAATCTTTTTTTTTTTTTTTTTTCTAATTCGCCGATTTGATAAATTAGTTTAACCTTAAGAGTGGGACCGGTCAACGTGGCAGAATCTAACACACGTACACAAAGTCATCGGGCGTGTGAGATCTCCGTCAAAGCCGTAGTACTATCATCCATGAAATCTAAGCTCAAACCAAAAACTAGACTCTAAATCAACGCTCACGATTAAAACCTATTAGTGGGCCATAGATTTAGCTTTAAATTCTTATGAGATTATAAAAGAATTTAGGCAGCTCCCACGTCATTAAAGACATACCATCCTACTAATTAAATTGTCTTCACGTACAGTACGTCTCTTTCTCTCTCTTTGTTTTTTTTTTTTTAAACTTTAATTTCATATATATATTTTTTTTAATGAATATCCTTTCGTGTGATAAATGATCGATGACGTGTTAAGATCTAACTTCAATGATAATTAGAAATTTTTTTTTTGCCGGATTAATGGTTCTCGTATAGTATCTATAGATAGGTTTAGTCAATGCATATGCACGTATGACGTAACAATTCATGCATAGGTTGTAATTATAAACTATATATTATACACACTTAAAAATGGGTTTGATCGAAAATTTACCTGTTGCCATCTCCAAGGATTAAAGAGATTAGGTTGGTCGTAACGAGAATTATCCAAATGTACGGCTGAGATTACTGGTAACACTTTCCACCCACTCGGGATATCGTATCCTTTTTTTCCAACATTTAAAAAAAGAAATTATTTAATACTAGTATTTTTCTTTCCAGCCAATCAGAGTTATATGTTTCGGATTACCTAGAATTTGTTTTTGTATGTATAAAGTGTTTACCTTTGTACCGAACGTCTTTGAGTGCTTTACGATGCAAAAACCTTACTACATTTCCAAGTCGAAGAGTCTCATTTATAACCTTCATTAGACAACAACAAAAAAATATCAATAATTTTGTTTTTTCACAAGAAACTACTCCTACTATTTAAAAATAAAAGATTAAAATAAACATACACATTGAGTAAAGTCCATTTTCTTGTAATCATCCCAATTCAATTCTGACTCTCCAAGTTCCTTCTTCACCCTCGCGATCTCAAGATGCTCTTCCTTTAAGAAAAATTAATCAATAAACATATACTATTAGTAACAAATAATCAAACTTTGTAATACGTCATAATTTAATGGTAATTAATTTATCTTTACCCTAAGCTCTTGAACAGCTTTAGGGCAACCTTGTAAGAAGAAGATAGCGAGAGCAATGGCGACAGAAGAAGTCTCATGTCCGGCAAATAACAAACTAAGAATGAGATCGAGAATTTGCTCCGTCGATAAATTCGAATGCTTTAAAACCCATCCCAAAAGATCATCGTCTGTTCTCTGTTTCCTCTCATGATTATCACTCTTACTAATCAATTCTTCTTCTTCTTCTTCGTCTTCTTCCTCCTTAATCTCTGATTTTCTCTCTTCCATTTTCCTCTCAATAAACTTCAATATCGTCGCTCGTGACTACACACACAATCACAAAAAAAAAATATCATAACCTTTAATGTGACTTTTTTTTTTAAGAACTTAATCAAATGTCTTTAATGCGACTTTACAGCTAAAATTTTTACAGGTTTAATGAATTTTACCTGAAGAGCTTTACGATAAGCAGTTCCTGGTAGATTAAGAGGAGCAGAGACAACACCTTTCATGAAAGTCACATACTCTTTCTTCAACTGTTCTGTTTCTTCTTCTCCAGGATCCATACTCATTATATGCTTCGCCATTAGATTGAACGTAAACTGCTCAATTTAAAACCCATTTTAGATTCAGAAACAAACAAGAGAAGAAAATTCAGCAAAAGAAACAAAGGAAAAAAAACCTTCTTGGCCTCATCTTGAGCAGAGAAAACAGAGTGTTGTTGCCAAGAATCAAGAACAAACAAAGTATGTCTCTCAACATCTTTAAGTAGAATAGTTCTAAGACGAGCATGGCTTAGAAAGTTAAGAGAGATACTTCTCATGTCTCTATGCATGTCACCAACAAGAACAAGCATCGACCATTTCCCAAGAATCCCACCTATACTTCGAGGATAACTACATTCGAACAGTCTTCCTTCGTTCTGTAATATAAATCTATTGAGTCCTGCATCAGCTGATACAATCGTTGGTTCTCCAAACAAATTCGATCTGTATATCTTCCCATACCTGTTCCCAATACACAAAAACATTATTAAGTCGAAATTTTTCAGACAAGAACAAAAAAAAACAGAGGATGTGTTTTAGTTTGTATACTTGGAGATATGTTGTTGCATGAAATCACCGAGAGTTGTTGCAGAGAAAGGTCTAAGATAAGCAATGGTTTCACCAAGAAATGGCCAACCAGATTTACCAGGAGGAAGATTGAATCTGTGTCGACTTCTTCTTTTTAAAAGAATCAAGAAAAGAAGAAGAGAAAGAAGCGATGGTAGAAGAAGAAGAGGCAAGAGAGTATTATGCTCTGTTTCGAACATGGAGTTTCTCTCTCTCTTTATCTTCTCTTCTCTTCTCTTCTCTCTCTAAAAGCTTTGCCTTTTTTTTTTTCTTTTCTTTTCTTTTCTTTCTGAGAGATTGGGAATCGGACCTCTACTGAAAAAGGGAGCTTCTGTTTGTAAGAGGGGGTTTTAAAGAAGTCAGAAAAAAGAAAAAAAAAATTTGTTATCATCGTCATTAAATATTTAATTAAATCTTCTGATTAAGCTAACCTAACCAATGAGCTTCTTGGCTTTTGTTTTTTTCCCGTATTCATTGCTTTTGTTGCCTCTGTTAATGCTTTAATATCCTTTATTTATTAAAATAAAATACTAAAAAGTTGCAGAAAGCTGCGATGCGGAAATAGTTTAACAGCTATTTTTCTATAATTATTATGGATATATTAATAGAATTATATATCTGATTTATTTGTCTAAAACCCACAGAATTGAAGGTAAAACCGTACCTTTTTTTTTGCTAAACAGGTAAAAACCGTACATTACACAATTTTAAAATTCGTTGATAATGATCTTAAAGTACTGTTAATAAATTATATATGATCAAGTGTGAATTGTTTTTATTATTAACCATTCGTGCTAATATAAAAACAAAATTTATGATTTAAAAAACAGTTTTGATAAATGCACCAGCAGAATCCCAGGATGTGCGGTACGGTCTCCATCGGTTTAATAAAGAATTCCAGAAATACCCTCAGGAGTTTGGAAAGGAATGAGTCACGAGTAGGGGTAGTACAGTGAAATTGTCAGAAGGACCCCTACACGAGCGTGCGGTCAAAGACAGAGATATTAGATTATTACCGAACTGGACAGTCAAACCCGTAGACTTTTGGCATTTGTCTTTTTTTGCCCCTCAATAGTCACAGACACTCATTTACTCAATTTTCTCTGATAAAAGTTTTTACTAGTACCTTTTTTATTGTTGTTCCAATTCTGAATCGCACAATGATATTATAAAATCAATTAACATTTTTATCTATTTAGTCTAATTTAACCATTTAAGTATAGTCATTCTCATAGTAGACAAAAGAAAATAAATCTGTAAATTACAAGAGCATTATGGGGTTATGTAAATTATAATCGAAGTATAAGATAGTTTTTTGTTTTTTAAGAAGAATGTAGCCGTCGAGTAACTCACTCACCGGATTTTTTAATGGGTCTTGACAAATCTAAAAATTATTTTTACCCGGTACAAAGCTAAAAAATTATAAAAAAAAATACACTATAAAATAATATATCAAAAGAGGTTATCATAAAAAATCGTTAAAGAATTACGCTAATTTTTAAAAGTTTATGGTGGGCAAGTGCCCCACCCGATTTCTCTTTCCCTTTGCCCCTAGCCTAAAACATGGTACCATTTCGACTGAGCAAATGGAGGTGAAAGTGTTTCTAGGGAGAATCGAACTTAAGTTTGAAGAGTAACACTATTGAAGATAGTTTGAAATACGTAAGATAGTTTGAAATATGTAAAAGATAAATTTTATGATGATACAAGTACTGATTACGAAAAAAAAATAAATATGTTTGGATCAAATAAATAGATTAGTAACTATTAAACTAATTTCTATTAACTTAGTTTATTTTACTGTTTTATCAAAAATATTATGGCTATTTTTTTTTTCGCTTTGATTTGTACCAAAATCTGTAAATATTTTGTATTGATTAGTAATTTAACAAATTAATATATATATATATATATATATATATATATATATATATAGCTTTGGTTTATATGTGTATGAATGTATGTGGCTATATAATTAGGGGTAAAGCAAATGTTCAGCTACATAAAAAAGATCATGCATTGGGGCATTGCTATATAAAAAAAATTATGCATTTGGGCATAGAATGAGTACACAACAACCAGGACATGAGAACCATGAGGAGTCTAATGTCGTCTTCAGGTTTCCTTTCTAGCTTGATGACCCATGTATTTTTGTAATTTTTGTTTTGCCTGAAAGTTGAGATATAGCTAGATTCGGTACATTGTCATTATGCAGGAGTCTTTGCACTGCTTTGAAATGAGGTTCACTGGCCTTTCGTTTGTTGGTTCTCTGTTCTATGGCTGTTTAAAATTTTGGATGTTAGTGGGTATTGGCTTGGTGGCTCAGTGTAGGTTGCGGCTAAGGCTCCTTTAGGATTGGGTTTGATCTTCATCTGGTTATGCTAGTGCGCATCGGTAATGTAGTGGTTTGCCTTCCTATATCCGATTGTTGGTCTTGTGTTTGGTCCTCTTCTTTGTCAATTGTCTCTCTCGGCATGTAGGGGTCTCGGATAATTTAGAGAGTACTTGTTAGGTTACATTTCACCTATGCCACGGTTGAAGTATTGGTTAGGTTGCTCTCGTTCTTGGGGATGTTCTATGGATCTAGTGTCGAAAAGAATAATATTTATATACTTTCTATTTTGCATTCGTTTTTATCGCTGTTCTTTTGTAATATTTTTACATGTTGTAATCGTTCACCCGGTTTTAGTAGAATGTCATTTATATAAAAAAAATTGATTACACAACAAAAACAAAAACAACTTGTAACATGCTTCCAAGTAATGAAAATTGTGTCGACGACAACAACTTAACATTCATTTTGCAATTTTCTTTAAAAAAAACAAAAGAAGTAAGGAGCTGTTTTGTTTTTCCTCCATCTCATTCACCTCACTCGTTACAACCACATAAGAAAACGAGTTATTATGAAGTGTCTCACAATATATGCTGTAAATTATTTATGTAAACTTTGTATCTCCAATTTAGATTCTCTAACTATTCTAAACTATGAAGTTGTTTTCTTTTGGTTTTTATGGCATATGTTTATATACATTACATATTAAGTGTTATATTTGTAAGACCAAATTTATAAAAGAAAAAACTCCTTAAATCACTTTTTTTATATAAAAGTTTTCTAGTTTTTTCTCTCTAATTTTTCTTGTAATGTGTATAGGATTTACATAAGATGCCCTTAAATTGAATACTTGTATTTAAATAAAAATGTACACTTGACAAAAAAAAATGTATACTATTCAGCTGTTTACTAACATTGAATACATAAATTTATTATTTGCAGAAAAAAATTAACTATCGCAGTTAAAGAGGCCGTCATTTTGGCAACAAGGATATATGGTAAATAATAGTACAACATGTAAAATATACAAGGGGTATTCAATCAAACATTTGGAGTGATTTATATTATAATGACAAATCCTATGTTATTCAAACATGAATTTTAAAAAAGCTTTGAAAATTCAGTGTTATTGAACTTGTGATTTAAAAATCCATTTTGAAATCCACTGGTAATGAAAATATTTTAAGTTGTGGATTTTATGAGATTTGTTGTGATTTTAAGGTATTTTGGTGGAGTTTCTTAGTTAAAAATATAAAAAGACAAATCACATGGTTTTAGATAAGATATTATATTATGAGAAATTTCAAAAAATGCCACTTTCCAAGTGCCACTTTACAAAAATGCTACACTGTTGAAATCTTTACAAAAATGCCACTTTTTCAAAATTATTTTTTCATTATATAATTTATGTTTGGGTTAACTATATTATATTAGGGTTTAGTTTTGAGTGTTTAGGGGGTTTTAGGTGTCAAAACATTTTTTAGAGTGTAGAATTTTAAGATATAGGTTTTATAAATCTATATTAGTGGCATTTTTGTAAATGGACACCCCTAAGTGGCATTTTTGCAAATGTGCACACAAAAAATGACATTTTTGTAATTGCCCCCAAGATTATAGAGTATTTTAATTAAAATCTCTTAAATCATCCAAAATCATCTAAAAACTCATTTAAAATCAAATCACTTCAAGTTTTTTTAAATACAAGATTGAATACACTCTTCTAAAAAATAGATATAATTTCTGAGGGGAAAAAAATTGATAGGAAACATTATAGATGAAAAGAAAATGATAAAAATATAATTCTTCATTAATTTGACCAATCAAAAGAAAGGGAAATGAAAAAAGTTTCTTCTTAGTTCCACTGAAAATACAAATCACAAAACCAAAATAAGAAAAAAATATTCTACTTATTTATATATGTAGAACATATTTTTTCCAACTCTTCAATTCAATTTTCACTATTGAAATTCCACATATTTATTTTCCCTCTAATTCAAGTACCAAAGAGTGTGCTGAAGTTTGGAACGTAACTTAAAATCGTCATGGCATCGCAAATAGGGATATATGGTTATGACCAAACTTTTTCTTGATAGTTAATTTGTATAGGAACAAATAAGATAAAATCTATACATCCAACTAACAATAAATTTGTTAAAGACGCATTCAAGAAAGCAATTTAATAGTTGCAGATAGTTACACGCTTGTAGAGGTCTTCGAAACTGTAACCCAAAAGATCTATGCAGTTTAGAACATTGAATGGAATCCAAGAGAAAAAATTAATAAACGACAAAAAGATCGTTTTTTACCGTTGACCAAAACCAAATGATAGTGACTCTAATATACGGTTCCATATTTATTACCACGAGTAAAAATTTCATTTTCTACATCACATCACACAGTTGACTTCTCTGAAGTAGCATATTTGTTAAGCTAGATCCTCTTAGCATTTATGTTCAGCTAGATTTTATACAACAACTATAAATTCTATAAATTATGAATTTTAAGCAATAATATGGAGTAAACGATAGGTGTGATTGGCAATCTTGTATTGTTGTGTGTACACGATATCAATTACAAAAATAATATAAAAAGTAAAATAATAGCGCTACACTCAATTTTTTATACTATATATTTTTAATGCTATAATTTTATTTAAAAAAAATTTACCACTATATTTTACTCCTTCTATTTCAATATGTATGATGTTTTAGAAATTTTGTATATATTAAGAAAACATATTAATTTTGATATATTAATACATTATTTATCGCACTAAATAATTTTTCATAAATTTAAGCTAATAGTAGTTCAATAAAATCAATTAATGTGTCTTAAAGTTTACAATTCATCATCATTAGTTCTTAAAAACTGCATTGAAAATTAAAAACATCATACATTTTGAAACAATTTTTTTTTCTAAAACATCATACATATTGAAACGGAAGAAATATATTTTTGCACTCTTCTATAATCACTTATTTTTATCTTTTTTGAAAAAATATGTTTTTTTTTTGTTAAAGAGAAAAAAAAAACACATGTTCTGTAATCACTTATCTTAATCACTTACATCTAAAACTCTTGTAGTGTTTTGCTTTAGATCCGATACGATATGTGTCCACTCAAATATATAATTTTGAGTCCATCATCTCCCTGAAGTCCAATTAATAGTCTAAAATGTTAAAGTCCAACGATACGATATGCAATGTTGCAACTGGTATATATATAGAGTGGTTGTGGAAACGTATTTTAATATATTCTTTAAACTATTTTTCTGAATCATGTGAATCGTCAAATATCCCAAAAAATCAATTTTAGATAAACAAAATATAAAGAAAAGTATTAAAATATAAAATACCCGAAACTCATATTTGAGATCATCTAAAATATATTTAATTCTATATATTTCTCATAATAGTTATCGCAAAGTTTTAACGAATATTTAGAAAATCCAAATAGGGTCTATATTGATTGTGAGAGAAAGCTGGCAGGGACCATTATTCCACAACCTTTTGGTTGTCACCTCTTATTCCCTTTGATAATTATTCACATACTCCATGGGTCACTACTCTCTCTTTTCTTATTTTCGTTTTTTTCTTTCTCAATTCTCTTGTAAATGATATTCACCCTTTTCTTTCTTTTAAATTTGCTAGATTAGCACAAGAATCATAATGGGTAATCACCCTTTTCTTTCTTTTAAATTTGTTAGATTAGCACAAGAATGATAATGGATAATCACAATCATATTTGTATACTTTTATAACCAAGGTTTGACATCGAAACTTATACCAAAGAAGTGATGCATGTAACTACGGGCATATAAATTAAAGTAAACCTTTGCTTGACTTGGTTAGAGAGGAGCTTCTCGAGGCAGCGGCGTAGATGAAAGCTCGGGAATTATGGATGATGGGAGTGGTTGGGATTTTTCACGGATACTGCCTTATGTGGAGGACACTCGCAGGTTAGAGCTCTTGGCGGAAGTAGTGGATAGTGTAACCGGAGCTAAAGATAGATTCTCATGGGGAGAGACACCGGATGGCAAGTTTACGGTTAAGTCTGCATACGCCTTGTTGACAAGGGATGAAAGCCTGCGACAAGATATGGGTCAATTCTTCCAACGGTTATGGAGAGTGATGGTACCAGAGAGAGTTAGAGTATTTCTCTGGTTAGTTGGGAATCAAGCGATAATGACAAATCAAGAGCAATTTCGAAGACATGTTGGGGACACAGAGATTTGCCAAGTGTGTAAGGGCGGAGTGGAGTCCATTATACATGTTCTTCGTGATTGTCCGGCGATAACGGGGATCTAGACCGTATCGTACCTCCAAAGAGAAGACATACGTTTTTTTTTGCCAAATCTCTGCGGGAATGGGTCTATGAAAATCTGAGGGAGAGAATGGAGACAGAAGATGGGTCGTGGGCCACGACATTTGCGATTGCTACTTAGTGGGTTTGGAAATGGAGATGTGAGGATGTTTTTGGAGGAAATCGTTTATGGAAGGATAGAGTGCGGTTTATAAAAAAAGAGGTCAAAGGAAGTTAACTCGGCAAATTTGACAAATGCAGAGCATGTGGTGATGGTCCAAAGGGTGGAGAGGTTGATTGGGTGGTGTTGCGAATCAAGGTTCGCTTTATCTTTGCCAAGTTACTCCGATGTTGTTCCGATCAATCTCCGCGATTTAGCCCAAAACTGATCTTTGTGTTATTGATTGCAGAAACTAAAGACACAAAGACGTATTATGAGTTCCCAGCAACACGCTGGTACATCTCGTCGAGAGCCGGTCCTCTCCAAACTTCACTATCAAGAGAAAGAGTTACACGAGTAGCTTAGGGTTACAAGAAAACTTGAAGAAGAAGACAACGCTAAGCGAAAAGAGAAAATAGAAGAGAATCGATGAAGAAGAAGAGCAAAAACTCTTGTAAACTCTCTCTGCTTCGATCGCAAACTTTCTCTCTCTATCTTGTTTCCTCTCTCTCTCCTCCGTAAAACAAACTCTGTTTTCGTGTTGTGTTGTTGTAGAAGACGAAGTTTTCTTCTTCTGTATATAACAAATTCTTGTTGTTGAACCGTTATTGGGCTTTTCCAACCTTAGCCCAACGTCCTTAGATGTGTGCGAGGTCCAATTGTTTAGACAAGACCCAATATGTGTTTTGTCTAAGTCCAAGTCAATCTCAACAGGTGGGTTGCTCCAAATACAGGTTGGATGAGACTAAACACGGATGGTGCATCACGGGAAAACCCAGGGCTGGCTACGGCAGGTGGGGTCTTACGGGATAGCAATGACAGCAGGTGTGGGGGCTTTGTGGTTAACATCAGGAGGTGTATTGCTCCATTGGCCGAGTTATGGGGAGTATATTATGGTCTCTATATTGCATGGGGAAAGAGGATTACGAGGCTGGAATTAGAAGTGGATTCACAAATGGTGGTAACGTTTCTTAAAACAGGGATATGTGATTCCCATCCGCTATCGTTTTTGGTACGATTGTGCCATGATTTTTTATCAAGAGACTGGATAGTCCCGGTTACTCATGTGCATAGGAAAGCTAACTATCTAGCTGATGGATTAGCTAACTATGCGTTTTCTTTGCAATTAAGCTTTCATTATTTGTTTCTGATTCCAAGTGATGTTGATGCACGCTTAAGACAAGTAATTGGTTTCTAAGTCGTTTAAATAAATTCAGGGGGCTTTCCCCTAGCCATTCACCAAAAACAAAAACAAAAAATATAGTAGACCAAATCCAGAATCTCGAACCAAAATCAAATCGACTTTTCTTTAGACCCGGATTATTACTTTCTATGCAAAGCAAATGGAAAGGAATCCGAATTGAAATTTGCACCATACTCAATGTAATCAAATTGAGGACCAAACTCAAATCATGTGAACTGAGCAACAAAATAACACGTAAATTATAGCTCAAACCGAACACAACAGAATATAATACAGACATCTACATCCATCCTAAATAAAACTCAAACGACTCGACCATCTTTTATACATAAGTGTACGTTAATTTATGCGAACGTGTGAATACACGCATGTGTATATATATATATTTACGTGTATGCAGGTATGCATGGATCATGCTGTGTTGACTTTTATCCATATTGACTTGTAAGTAGTTAATAGATCCTTTGTAAAAAGTAAAATTTCGTGAAAAGCTAAGGAATATTAGAAAAAAGGGAATGGTTTTATATTGCCACTTCGTCCCACTATTTTCATACGTTCTCATATACGCGTATGTAACTATATATTTTTAGCTTTTTCAAACCAAAAAAACTATATATTTTTAGCAAAAAAGAAAGATGTAACGATATAATATGCATATATTTATAAGTCGGATGGTACCAAATATTGAAAATCAATTTTTTTTTTTTTGTCGACTCATTGAAAATCTATACTATATAATTAAAATTATTTGGAAAATATACAGAAGAGAATGATAATGGGGGATACTTTGGGCACGTCCATGTGTTCACATTATTGCACTTCACGTGCATTTGCTTGTCCACCAGCTTTCTCCCAATTTCACATGACTTTTTTCTCCTTATTATTATTTTTCCTGTACAAATAAGAAAACAAATACTATAGTCAGTTTATTTTCAATTTCGTATTCCTAATAAAGGATTTTTTATACAACCAAACTATATATGGTTCTGCGAGTTTCTACTCATTGTAAGAAATAGCATGTTCTAACAAAACACAAATAGGTAAAAAAAAATTATATATGGGGTTGGGTGATAAAATAGTTACTATTTACATCAAAATAAGCAAATGAAAGTTTTCTGTAAATTGTAAAAAGAAAAAGAAATTACTCGACAAAGCATTAGCCCCCAAAATAAGTGTTCTTTTTTACACATTCCATTTTTAAAAATAATAAAAAGTAAAATTAAAACTCTAATTAAAAGTTTTGTACTGTAAATATAAAACGATATTTTCGTAAAACAACAAAAAAATAAATGGTAAAACAAACAAATTATCTAAAATTAGTATCGTCTGTTTTAAATGATTGTGTTTAAGGTTTTCTTTCTTCTGAAATAAAAGCGATAAACTGATAATAGTGCAATAATAGTGATTATATTGTAGAGAAAACAAATAATAATAATAAGAAAACGTAATAAAAAACAAAAAAACGCACTCGTGCGGGTGCGGGGGGACGTAACGGCGCCCCAATGATTGACGTAATGGGGCATGCAGAAGGTGGGAGAGTGACACGTGTCATGTCACACGTGTGGGAAACGAAAGCGATAGGACGAGACGAGAGTGGGCTGTGACATAAATGCTCTCACCAACCGTTTGCTTTAGCATTTTCCCCTTTACAACCCCCAAATTCTTTGATCTGACCTCACTTCTCAAGAAAAGTCAAACCATTCTTTTTCCATTTGTTTCTATGAGAACACTATCCGACTAACCATTCTTCATAACGACGTCAAATAGTTTTTTAAACCAATAATTCGTTCACCAGATAGTATATTTTGATTGATCAAATGAAAATAGTTAGAAAATTTTACGTTTTAGAATAATCAATATTCAAACAAATTTCTAAGTGAAAGCCACTAATTAGTATATATCATTTGGATAGTCACAAATCAATCTAGCGATATTAAATAATATTTATTGACAAATTGCCAGTCAAAACCATAATTTAGATAACATTGATCTGGATGATAACATACTAATTTTTAAATTCTGTTAACAAAATTGAACTCACGAGTTATATAACTATCGTTATTTAAAAAAGATCGAACTTTGGATATGGTTTTATGGTTTCAACCAATTTACTAGAGCAAAACTGTTTTATTGTGAATTATTTGACTTTCATGAACTCGGAAAATGACAGATAAAAGGACCAACGATGACTTGTTTTTTTAATATAACGACGCGACCTAGTGGAGCATGTAGCTACTAGTACGTACTAGCTACTTAAAAAACTTAGTTTCATTTGTTTTATAGCTAAGTATATTTTTCGTTCAATTTGACAACATTACTTGCTAAATAAAAATCAATCTGACTTTCGAATAGACAACGGAACAAATTTAGCAGTCCTCACACGTATAGTTTACATAATTAACATTATGGACAATAATACAAATGTAAGAACTCTTAACAATTTTTTTTTTGGTTCAACTTTAACAGAAAAAAAAACAACTTTTAACAATTTTAAATTCACGAATATACATCAATCTGCGTTTCTCTTATAGCTTGAACATAGAATATGGATTTTAATAACCAACCACTAGACCAAAATTGTTTCAATAGTTTTTCTTAAAAGTAGTTTCTTTAATCTTTTTTTTTTTGTATGTAGTTATTTGTTTCTGTTTGTCGACAAGCATTTTAGTTTCTCTAGACTCGGAAAAGACAAATAAAATGGCCATCGAAGTTAGACCGACTTGATTTTTATATAATGACGCGATCTAGTGGAGCACGTAGCTACTAAATAATCTTAGCTTCATTTATTTTGTCGACAATCCATAAATTCGATATGACTTAACAAAAGTCAATTTTTGTTGACTGAAAACTAAAAAGTTAAGACTCGGATCAAGAGAGATAGAGATGGGTACAAACAAATGAATAATAAGAATAGGATCATCACTATCTCTATCAAATTAATATGACAAAAAACTCAATCATACTTACTCGTTAGGTATGTTTCCTTTTCGTTTTATTTTTGTCTTTATTTTTTTCTCTTTCGAGTAGATTGATTCCAATCACTTCACTTTTATTTGCATCCCTCAACCGACAAATATACCTTAAATTAATGCAACATTTTATTTTTACTATCTCTCTATCATTTCATATTCTCCCTTTTCTCTCCTGCAAGCACACGCATGCATCACGTATGTATAAAACCATTTCTCTACCTAGCAAGATATTTGTTTGTTTTGTTAGTACGTAGTTCGTCCATATATGATATTCTTTAGTATTGCAGCATAACTAATACAAGTAAGTTTTGTGAGAAGTTATGTTTTAATTTAAATTATACGAGTTAAAAAATTGTTTGATTTTACGTATACTCAGCATGAACAACGTTTTTAACAATGGAAACATACGTTTTCAATCTCTCGCATTTGAGAATACACACGAATATATGAACAATCTTGATAGCATGATGTTATACAAAATATAGGATACCATAATTAAAATAAAAAATCTCGAACACAATAAAATGCCCGATGTAAGAAAATGACAACCGATACCTGCTCTTAAATAATTCATATTAGTCTTGTAGTCCTGTCATAATCTGGATTCAGTTTTGAAAATGTGCGTGTGAGTTGTAATACACAAAATAAAATGACTTAACATAGATAAGAATTCTGTAGACAAGTAAAAAGTGTGACGAAATCAGAAACTATTGAGATATCTTAGCGTTCAATAGATTACTAATCCTAGCTCTTAAGGATTAAATAACTTCACGATTACATACACAAATATATGGATCATGTACGGTTGAATTCTGATTACAAAAAATGGAAATTTAGGTGAAGGGGTGCATGGGGGGTTCCCCACATCCACCTGCAAAAGTTATGATTGCATGTCAATCATTGCTCACGAGCGCAACCAACACATCTCTCTCCCTTCAATTCATTTTATTCTTCATCTCTATCATAAATACTCTGCTCGATATATAAGTTATGTATTATACATATTTCTCATGCTTTGAATCATATCGTCCCACTACTTTTTGGAACTAGTCATTGCTCACAATGTTTGACTATTTTCCCTTCTATTCTTTTTGTCTTTACCTTTCTCCGTTTCAAAAGGCTTTGCTATAGATGCCTAAATGGTTATGCTAAAATGGATAATCAAAGAAAATTAAGATGATATATGGCCCTTTTTTGCTATAATTACTTGGTTAATCGATGAGTTATGGATCAAAATCCGTTATGGATATATTTTGAAACTACACAATCTCGGTTAAAATATAAAACAAGATTGCGTTTACAGTGTCTCTCATCGAATTTATAAAGTATAACGCAATGCAAACAAGATTCCAAATAATACTATATATCTTAATAAATTTTCCTGTGATTTTTATCCCGGCACGATCCATTTACTTATTGTTTATAAACAAAGCATAATTATGTAAAGAAAAAACCAAAGGAATTGAATAGAAGCTTTATGAAGCAAATGATGTTAATAAGTAAAAGAAAACTAATTTTAACTAACAAAGTCATGTGCATGTGTGGTTAATGGCAAACATTAGTAAGACAAATTTTAGATTAATTGTTTATGAAAAGAAATAATTTTATATCATGGCTTCTATTTGACTGTAGTAAAAAATGACTTTACAATGTATATATTAAATCGAAAAACATTAATATAATTAAAAGAAACAATAAAAGAAGAGAAAGAAATAAGAGAAGAGTGTTGAGTTGTTGGACCCTCTTAGGTTTCGCATGGGATTAACATTATAGCATATTCCCCTTTTACTTTCGGCTCTGGTCCCTTTCCAGATTTTATTTTTTTTGTTAATTATTATCATAATTAATTTTTATCCACTGATCTTATATTGTTTTGGGAATTTTACAAGAAATGCCATTATTTGTAAAATTATTTTCAAAATCTGCCATTATTTGAAAATTTTTCACCAATTGCCACAAAAAGAAATGAAAATACTGTTCTACCCATTCACACATCTACTTTCTCATTCTCCTTTCTTTTTCGTAAATCCCCATTTCTTTATCTCTTTCTCTTTCTTCTCATTCTCTCGTAAATCCCCCTTTCTCTTTCTTCTCGTTCCTTCGTAAATCCAATCCTCCTTTCTCTTTTTTCTCCTTCCCTCCTAAACCCCCATTTTCTCTTTTTCTTTATCTTAAATCCTCTCTTTTTCACATTGTAAAATTTTAATTAAAATTATCCACGATTGTATTTTAATTGTCCACGCGTAACATTTTTTGTATGTGTATGTACCTTTATTTATTGTACACGTGACCAAAACTAAATAATCATCCTGTCTTATCCAAAATTAGAAATAGAAGACGATCTCCACGTCCACATGTATTCGTAGATAAAAGACATGACCGAGTAGACACTTTGTGAATATATTGTTACGTGTGGACAATAATTTGTCCACGAAAATCGTGAGAGAGTGATTGAGAGAGAGAGAGAGGGAGAATTGTCCACAAAAATCGTGAGAGAGATAGTTGTCCATTAAAATCATGACAAAGAGAGATAAGGAGTTGTATTCGTAGATAGAAGACACGACCGAGTGGACAACTTTTGAATATATTGTTATGTGTGGACAATAAGTTGTCCACGAAAATCGTGACATAGAGTTGTCCACTGAAATCGTAACATAGAGATAGGAAATTGTCTACTGAAATCGTGACATAGAGTTGTCCACTGAATTCGAGACAGAGAGAAAGAAAGAGGAGTTGTCCACTAGAATCGTGGCAGAGAGAGTTGTCCACCTGAGAGAGAGAAAGAGGAGAGATAAGAGAGGGAGAGGGTTGGCATGTGGAAGGCTGAAAATTTCTCTATATTCCATGGTGATGATGTTTTTTTATTGTTTGCATATTTTGGTTTTGAGAGAAAGAAAAAGAGAGGATTTAAGAGAAAGATAAAAAGAAGGGGGGGGGGGGGTTTACCAGGGAATGAGAGAGAGAGAAAGAGAAAGATATTTGATTTTTATTAGAATAAAAAAAAAAGAGTTTGCAAGTGGATTAGGTAAAATGGTCATTTAGTATGGATGAATAAATTAATTGTGGCAATTGGGGAAATGGTTTCAAACAAATGGCAATTGGAGAAAGGAATTTGTAAATAATGGCATTTCTTGTAAATTTTCCTATTGTTTTTATCATTATTTTATCTTTATTTTTCATCGTTTAAACATGTCGGAAATTTTTTTTTTTCGATTGTTACTGCTCATGAACTTATTGTTAACGTGTTATTAATAATCATTTTGCCCTCCTTCTGATTTGGTAACTATCTCAACTTTCTCAAACATGTTAATCTCAAGAAGTTGTACAACCGAATGTTATTGGTAGTAGTCAATTTGCTAGAATTAGAAGATTATTCAAGTTATAAATTAGGTGTCACCTCTAAAAAAACCTGAAAAGAAAAGTCAATCAAACCAACGCAAAAAATTCAAAATATGCAATAGACAACGGTACGTGAACGGAGAAATAATCGGAGATGTGGTGGCTGAAACGGCCGCATATATACCATCATATTAGAAGTCTCTAGGGACTTTCTTTTTCTAGATATTTTTTTCTATGTTTAGATTCTACTTAATTGTAGTATTCTTCTTTTTTAAAATTTTATCGAACTTTATGACGTCAAAATCTTAATACTGTAATCGTTTTTTTTGTTTTTTATTTATTTTTTAAACTTAATTACATGGGATGTTCCATTAATGATAAAACAATTTTTTGATATGTAAATGAACATGAATCTGTACATAGTATTATATAGTAGTCTACATTGTTTATATATAAATCATTCGGCCTCGAGGTCTACGAAAACGGCATTGACATATTTATAATTTTGTTGGAGAAATATAAAACGCGATACTATGCTTACTAGCTCCTAGTATTCAAAAGGCTAACGCAAACAAAAAATGAGTAATTACATGAACATAAAAAGTTAACGTCGAACAAAACGATCGATTTAACCAAAAAAATATAGAAAGATCGAATACATCATCCGGCTCGTTCTTTATAATTGTAATTTTTAATTCTTAATACGAGACCCTTGAGCATGTGTCCCAACCTAAGTAACAAGAGACGTGTTTGTGTTTGTATTATTATATATATAATAAGTACTCATTCATATGTACATACATAGTTTTGACCTTGGATTTTAATAATCTTCATTCACAAACGGTTTTACGTTAGTCTAGAGAATATATATTTTATGTGTAAAGAAATAATCAGAATCCGATGTCGTCCAGCGGTTAGGATATCTGGCTTTCACCCAGGAGACCCGGGTTCGATTCCCGGCATCGGAGCTTTTTTGTTTTTTTTCCTCTGATGATTACTGATACCTTTTTGCCTTTCTTTTTCCCTTCTGGTTTGTATCATCTGATATAATATTTTTTTAACCTTATCATACGTTTTCGTACGTTTTCGACCAAAAAAAAAAAAAAAAAGAAACCTTACCATACGTTATCATGTGATTACATCTAATACATCCATACAAAATAATTAGATGATCATATCTACAGTACAGACAACAAAAGAATTAATCAATAGACTATCACAAGTCACAACTTTGGAAGTTGGTTTGGTGTATACCACCATTTCCTCGGTTAATGTCTGATCATATAATGTGACAATTTCGAAAGTAATAAAATAGCAATCACTACTAGACCAGCAAAAGTTCAACGTAAACAAACAGAATTGCATCAAGTTTGATTTATAACAAAAAAAAAAACAACAAATGATCCCAAGTTTCAGAATTTTGTTGTTGTAAGAAAATTAAAAAGCAAAACAACATTAAACAGGCGAAGGGATACATCAGTGAGCATACTCATGCGACTCTGATCTCTTAGACCGCTTATAATCACGTTCATATCTGTACTCATCATCTTGCTCCATTTTATCGTAATTATGGCTATATCGGTCTGTGTCCCCTTGATCGTCTTCGTAGTAGCTGCTACGACTCTCTTCTGGCTCGCCATGTCTGTCTCGGTCATGGTGCTTTGACCCACTTCTCTCATATTCCGGCTCTCTTTCACGGGACCGACCACCACCACCCTCATGCTCATAGTCACCTGCTTCATAATCCCGCTCCCTCTTTCTATCGCGGTCTCTGTCATGATCCCTTGTAGTACGCTCCCGTCCTCTGTCACGATCGCGGCGGTCTCTATCTCCTCTATCACGGTTTCGGTCCCGTCTGCTGTCTCTTTCTCTATCCCTATCTCTGCCTCCTCGGTCTCGGTCTCTGTGGTGCTTATCCTCTCTTGGTCTGTCATGAGACCGCTCTCGAGGCTGTTCCTGAGATAATTCACGAGACCTTTCCCGTTCACTTTCATTCCCAATTTCCCGAGATTTCTCACTGGACAGACAAGGCAAACATTATAAGCTCATAATCAGTCATAACAACGCAAAAAAAATTCAGTGATGAATGAAAATATAAAAAATTATTGCTACCGCTCTTCCCGTGGTCTAGTTGGCTCCTGTGACTGGGATGTTTTTCCTTGTTGTTGTTCTCCTGCTTTTTCTTCACCACCACCGACTCTTGAGGTCCCAAGTCCACCACCAAGCCTGCGTGGACGCCAGTTTGGGACAGTTCTACCTCTCTCAACATCAACCAACACTCTTCTACCGTCAATCTTTTGTCCATCAGCTTGTTTATACGCAGCTGTAAAAAGAGCAACGAAGCACATTCAGTAAAAAAGAACAAGCATCCCAGGGAGAGAAAAAAAACAAGATCCAAGAGAAAAACAGATGCAATTGGACCTTTCATGTCACGGGTGTGCATGTACTCAATGAAAGCATACCCTCTTGGTTTATTAGTCAGCTGATCAGTCACCAACTGAACCTGAGGAATTTCAGAATAAGACATTATCAAATCAAACATCTGCAAGAACACAATCTACTTTCAGATAAAAGTCTGTTTCATATCAAACAAACAGGCAGCTCTATAAGGCACGCAACCTTTATTTTAATAAGCTTCCAAATCCGTGACCGTCACCACCCACATCAAGAATTGGCAGTAAAATGGATGCATTGCAGCAAATTTACCATTCCTGAAGGGTCTAATAAACCACCCCTTACCAGGGTATAGAAACCTCTTTAAAATTTAGATTACCTAAAATGTATTAAATGTGAACTCCTTCATAGTAACCAAGTCCCAGATACGAATTTCTATAGATACTAAGATATGAAAAGAGAGAAGGGTTTCTGATACTCCCAAAATACCAACACCATAAAGAGTATAATACCAGTAACCTTGGTTGCTAAAAATAAAATAAAAAGCTTAGATTTACTGGCCAACTCGGTATTTCTGCATCATGATGAATCAAGGCTTGGGATTATAGGCAGAAAATATTTCTTACTGGCTTACCAGGATGAGTTAGGGTCAATATAGATTGAGTAAATACCTCATTCATTAGGTAACCCTTGCGCCTACAACCTCTATATCATGGTAAAAGGATAGAGTATTTGTCTTCTAGAGGGACAAATAAATTAGCAACTATACCAGGTCCTGCTCCGAAACAACTCACAAGAGTTTTGTGACATAACAGGAGACTGACTTTATGCATCTGTAATTTTATTATTTGGGAAAGTTCTAAGAGACTGCATAAAATTACACAGTCTAAGAAGGCATGCATCTGGCTTTACACAGTCTAAGAAGGCATGCATAGCAATTCAATCTTCTAAAAGCGGCAAACTTTAAGGGGATTGAAAATTCATTACCTTGAGGAGTTTTGTACATAAAATTAAACATACAGAGCTTGAGAGAGGGAAGCCATTACATAAATTCTTACCGAACCCACAAGGGAATGGCTCAGAATTACCTACCCGTTTAATTGGTCCATAAGATTCAAACTCCCTTTTAATCTTACTCTCAGCGGATTCATAGTTCTGCAAACCGAAAACAGGCCAAAGTCAAGTACAACAAAACTCACAGGTCTAAGAAAAGCCATTCAACACAAAACAGCACTACTTACGAGTCTTGAAACAAATAATGTCTTGTATGGATCTCCAGTAGCATTTGGATCATTATTCGGGTCATCTGCAAAAAAAAAATGATTTGAAATATAACTTGGATTCCCAAATCTGTAAGAGGGAATGGAAGAAACATACATAAAAACATATAGTGAATAAAAATTAACAGTGGATTACATTTCTTTAAGTCCTCTGCAGCTTTTTCAACACCTTTCTCCAGTCGTAGCTTAAGAATTCTCTCCCTTTTCTGCGACTGGACCGTGAAACAAAATACACAAACTATAAGACATTGACTTGTGTAAATGCTGCCATAATCCAAAAGAGTTTAAGGTGCATCATACAGGTAGTTCAACTTCTGGCTTAGGTGGAGCGTATTCTGGATCCCCAGGCTCAGCAAAGTTACTCACAAACAGAGCCATGCCTGAAATGAATACACGAATCAAAACTTAAAATCCGAAGCTAACGAGAAAATAAAGATAAAAACATATAATCAGATATATACTAAAGCTCAGACCTGTATAAGGCGGGCATTTCCTCTTCTCCGGTGGTGGTTTGTACTCCAATGGCGGTCGTGGCTCAAAGAGCTTCAATAGATTGTTTGTTAAGCCAGTAGGGTGGCTTTGGCCCATCTGCAAAAACAGAAAGACACATGATTTTCAAGCAATCAGACTAATTAGAAGAAAAAAATAATGTGCTCAAGATCAATCGATCATAAGCCCCAGATTCAGAATCTTTATAATAACTTCAATTACAAAACTAGATACCGATTGTTTCAAATCAAGCGGATATAGAACCAAAGTAAGCATCAATGGATTTTGAGTATTCAATCGACAGACTCGATGCCGAAGTGGAATAACCCATATCGAATCTGGAAACCAATCACTAGACCGATAGAAAACGAAGCTAAAAACCGAGAGAGAAAGAGAAAAATAAACAAGGGTTTTAGAATCAACCGAATCCGAGATAGAGACGAACCAGTTTCAGCTGAAGAACATTGGCTCTGGTCTGACCTTTAGTGCGCGCTTGAACGGCGGCGTTCTGGTTACGCATGAAAGGATCGCCGGAGTCTCCCATGGCGGCAAAAGATCTCAGAGCTAGGGTTTTTCGGGAGGAAGAAGATGGAGGAGATTCGCTGAGATCAAAAACCCAAATGAATCTGAAACCGGATCCGGGTTATTTCAAAATCGGGTCGAGATCTGAAACATAACTTAAGGTTAAAACGATGCCGTGTCAATATAGCCGGCCCACACCAAGACCCTCTCAGTGAACAAGAGGGTTTTAACATCATATCCCCATGCCTTCAAATATCGGGTCGGTTTAGGTTCGGATTTTTGGTTTTTGAATATTATCAGAAATAAAAATTTAGAAACCGTTCGGATTTAGATTTTTGGATCAGTTTTGGTTAAATATCTTTGGGTTTGGGTTAGTCTAGGTAGGCTTGCTAAGAAACCAAGACTAATAACCGAAAAATTGGGATTTTGATTCGATGTTAGAGTAATTTGGGTAATTTTTGGTAATTTCAGGTATTTTTAACTAAATTTAGATAATTTCGGATATTTTTTAGATAATTACTCGAAAATATCCAAAATTACATTAAAACCGAAAATAGCAAAAACAAATTGTTAAATTTATCCGAACTATCCGATCTATACCTGAAAAATTTAATTTAATGTCTCCCATACTCCTCTCAGCACAGTCAAATGCCAGTATACTCCCGTTATATCCGTCATTTTTTTTCTTTTTTTTTTTTAATCCGAAAACAAAGGAAATGACCACAAAACCAGGGCAATAATCACATAATTACGAACCCAACTCACAGTTCACCCACCCGACTTTTATGTTACCGGGTCGAGACAATAAATCTCCAAATTCGTGTGAAATCCCTAATTTTTTACTCTCTTTTCAAACCCAAAATCACCTTTCATCTCTCTGTCGATCTCCCTCTAAATTTGTTAACCGTAGAACAGGAAGAACTCAAACTCAGAAAACTAAGAGATTAATCGAACTCAGATGGCGAAGACATCCATGGGACGGCCTCGGAAAGGGAAGAAGACGACGAAATCAAAGACGGCTAGAATCGATGAGCCCGAACCAGTTCAACCGGTAGAGGAAGAAAGAGTCGAAGAAGAAGCAACAATGGAGGAAGAAAGAGTCGAAGAAGAAGCAAGAATGGAGGAAGAAGAAACAATCGGCGGCGGTTCTGGAAACAATGTAGAGGAAGAAGAAGCAATCGGCGGCGGTTCTGGAAATAGAAAGGAAGAAGAAGCAATCGCCGGCGGTTCTGGAGAGGAACAAGCTCGCGGTTCTGGAGAGGAAGAAGCTCGTGGTTCTGGAAATGCAGAGGTATTGTGAATTGAATTGTGATTAGGAGTTAATTCTTAAGAGTTAGAGTTTAGGATTGAATTGAATTGTGAAGTGAATTGTGATTGGAATTGTAGGATAATGAGATAGAGACTGTACCAATGGTGCCTTCGGAGCTTTGTTTCCCTAAGAGAGAGTATAGCAAGTCGGTTAAAATCATAACGAGTTGTTATATAGAGAACGCCGTTGCAAATATCATGGCTACACTTGAAGAGGATGAGTTGGAATGGTTCGTTGATCATCCTCAATTTAGTCATTTCTTTCACATGCCAAAAGACAAAAACCACATGTCCATGGGAATGTGGATGCTCCTTCTTCGTAAGGTGAAGACAAATGGGATCCGAAAAGAAGCTTGGTTTGTTGTGAATGGGGTACCAATACGATACTCCATGAAAGAACATGCACTCTTGTGTGGTTTAAATTGTCTGCAATATCCATCAAATTATAAGAAGGTTGGGAGTTTGAAGTTTGTTGAGAAGGTATTCAAAAAAGTTAAACCAACATATGCAGTCGTTGAGAAGAAGTTGCTCTCAATGAGACGTTCTGGTTCTGGTGATAGATTGAAGGTGGCAGTACTGTACTTTTTGTCAAGCATCATGATCGGATCAGCTAAGACAGAAGCCGATGCACCTGCTGTACCAGAGTTTTTTCAGAGAGCGGTAACTGATCTTGAGTGGTGCAAGACGTTTCCATGGGGTCGACTGTCTTTTGATCACACTATGGAGAGGATTAATCATACTGTGGACAAAGCCAAAAAATTGTCCAAAGCATATTGGACCCTTCCTTTCTTCATAACTCCTTTGGAGGTAAGCCAAAAAAATTTCCAAAGCATTTTTGATTAAGTGTTTAGTGTATGCTTTTTTGCTAATGTGAGTATTTGGTTATGTGAAAATGTGTAGATTTTACTATTTGAGGCCATCCCTGATATGATGAATAAATTCAGAGACCCGGTTAAACCTCCATCGCCTGCATGTCCTAGGATGTGCAAGAGTGCTTTCAAAACTACTAACCTGAAAGGTTTCTGATAGCTCTAAAGTTTTACCCTAGAAACAATCCCTGCAAGTGCACAGAATCGCAGTTATAGTATAAAGGGGTTATCGTATCCCAAGAGACTTAAAGTTGCACTACTAATTTCAAGTTCAAATTATGCTAAGTAAATTAAAATAAGTGACTAACGAAAACAGAGATAAGCAAAGCGGTTTTGATGAGATTAAATTCAAGAGATAAAAAGTTAGGTTTTCAGGTGATTCGCAGGATAATCGGAATTGCAGAAAAGCTAGAATACTAGGGAAATAATTAGAACCGTTCTAGAACATGAAATCAATGATAAAGCTAATCAACTTCCGTTGTGAAAACTATCTAAATCTAACTTATTAAATTCCAAATTCCTTTGTAAATTCTCTAAGTTAAACCAGCATTAAATTCGGATTCAATTGTTCACAAATTCTCTAAACCAAATTCCTTTGAGAGATAGACAATTTGCTCATCTAAAGTAGTTCAGGTAATTATCAATATTTCCGCATCTAATAATTAACCTAAGATCTAAATTCTAGGTGATCAAGTTAGAACTAGCATTAAAAACAACTTAGATGAAGAACCAAGTGATAATCCCTAGCAGTTCTAACAAGTTTAGCAATTCCTCATAATCCCTTGAACAACCCTAAACCTAACAAGCAAACTACTCAGACATGGTGAATGAAGCAAACATCATAACTGAATAATATTGCATAAAAAGATAGAGTTAAAGATAAAGTAGGGTTTGAAAACTCTGTAGAAATCTTTCTAAAACTCTGTCAAATCCCCCTATCAAAATCTCTCCTCCTATAAAAAGCATCTAAAAACCTATTTAAAGGCATAAAATCCGTGATGGGCTTCTTTGGGTTTCATGGATATTTTCCGGGCTTCGAACGCATGAAGGAAACTTGGGTTGCCATGTATGTCGCGCGACACAAGAGGATGTGTCGCGCGACACAAGCTCTTGAAACGTGATCTTTGCTTCTCTTCATGGCTCCTTCGTTTCACTTCACTTCCTTTGACTCCATAATGCTCCATTTAGCTCCAAATCCACTCAACACGTACAAATACCTGAAAAGACTCTAAAGGACACTAGAAACACCAAAAAGACTCGATAAAACAACGGATATCATGGTTGAAAACCGGTAAAAACCATGATATGTCAACTCCCCCAGACTTAGCATTTGCTTGCCCTCAAGCAAAACATAAACTAAGAAAGTGAAAGAGGTTTGAAAACGCAGAAACTTACCTTCCCTTGGAGTATTGAACTTTCCCTTCCGACTAGTGAACCACATAGTGCAGAACCAACCAAAATCAGACCACCATGTACTTCTCCGCAGACATTCGCAGCCTTCCAAATTCATCCACAACTTCACAGCATAATCCGTTAGTCTTCATAGCTTGGTCTCAATGTTCTCAAAGCGAAGGACCTTCTAGACTCATTCCCATACGATACCATGACAATCAACCCTACACACTTGGTACTTTTCCTCTCCCCCAAACTTATGTGATTCTCTATTCTCCTTTTTATTCTATGATTGTTGAGACTCAAGCAGTGCATAATTCGCTAATGTTGTTCCTTGTTAGGAGACAGGGTCGCGACTCACTACCGTTGTTCCTTCTGAGGAGACAGTTTCGTGAGAGTGCTCGTCTTCCTTATCCGTTTTACGGGACTCAGACTGCTGCTTTTGAGCTGGGTGATCACCTCTTGAGTACAGACTCACTGGATTTTATTCCTCATCTTATACTCAAGAGCTATCATTTCACCCCAATCCTAACACAAATGATTTTTTTTTTTCTTAAGTGAATAGAGGGAGAGGAGTACCATTGTAAACAACAGGGGTTGCACTTATCAGATACGAATGAGGAGTCAAGCTCTGTTGACATCAATCACAAAGAGATCCGTGTAGTAGCTCTGACTTGGCGGATTATACCGGAAGTAACGGACGTCTCCAGTCAACTGATCAGCCTTAGGATTTCCCATTAGTCTGACTCTGAAATTGTTCCTGAAAGAAAGAATGGTCACACAACCAAAAGAGACAATCCAACAAACCAAGAGAAGGGTCATTTCAAACTGTTTTGACTCAATAAAAACAAAAAATTTGACTCAAAATAACCAAAATAAAAAGAAACACGTTAGTAGTTTCCCTCCCCCAGACTTAACCAACACTGTCCCCAGTGTTGTTAAACCATGAGCTTGGGAAGAAAAAGAAAAGAAATCAAAACACCAAAAATATAAGTAGACTTACCAGTGGGTTGCCTCCCACTAAGCGCTTGTTTTCAGTCATTAGTTGGACTGTGGATGCCGTTTAGGCTTGAGGTGGATCTTTGAGGGGCCTTGGGTCTCCCTCATCCGTTGAGAAGCGTGCAAGTGGTGGCTTCTCTGCTCCAGACTTCCAAAGTACAGCACCAGGAAGGAGCTTCATCGTGTTATATACCATCTTCTGGACAACTTCCTCTCCTTTCTCCCTTAGCTCGTCGGGAATGATGATATTGAACTTGGAGAAAGGCTTTGAAGCTCTTTTGCGATTCACCTTGCGGGCAGCAAAAACTCCATCTAATCGCGGAAGGATAGGAGTCAAAGGCATAGCACATGGGGTCTTCTTGTTCTCATCTCCAAGTTCTAAGCTCGGCTTCCCTCCATTAGTAACACTCATACAAGAAGTCCCCTTGACATGGACCACGGGATAGAATACATCCTTGTTGATCTTCGAGAAAGATATCCGCTCATTGGGGAAATCTACAATCGCACCCACAGTGGCAAGGAAAGATGACCCAAGCATCAAAGGTTTCTCACTCTCCTTCTTCATCTCCATCACATGGAAATCCACAGGGACAAGACAATCTCCCACTTGAAGCGCTAGATCAGGAACGAAGCCTTTTGAAATTGTTGAAGAAGAGTCAGCAAGCTCGATAGATGCCCTTGGAGGTTGCAAGTCCAAAATCCCCAGGTTCTTTGCCACAGCCATAGACATGACATTCACATTGGCACCTGTATCACAGAGAGAGTCCTTTAGTTCTACACCGTTAATTAAACATGGAATAACAAACCTCCCTGGATTTGCTAGTTTAGGCAGCTTCCTCAGCGATGGTTGAGCTTGTCTCCCTTTCTCCTCTGGTGCCTTGACTGGATTAACCAACGGATATGGAACTCTAGGCTTGTAGACCCTTTCCTCTGCATTAACCGAAGGCTTCGAAGAAGTAGTGGATTTTTGGGCTTTGTGTCGCGCGACACAACCCATCTGTGTCGTGCGACACAGCTGTGTCGAGTCCTGTGTCGAGCTTGTGTCGAGCTTGTTCGAAAAATCACCGATTGCATACTTTTGTGTCGAGCGACACACTCTAGATGTGTCGAGCGACACATGTTTCTCTTCTAAACCCACATCGCGATTCTGGCCGTGTGTCGCACGACACATTCCATCTGTGTCGTGCGACACAGGCTCTGCAGACTCCATCTTCAAGTTTTCTTTGAGCTCCACGACTTCTTCCTCATCTAGATCCTTGTCCAAAGCTTGAAACACCTCTTCTTCAACCCCCAACGAGATCGCATTGACAAAATGCCTTGGGTTTGCATCAGTTTTTCCAGGAAGAAAACCTTCTTGTCTCTTGACAGATTCAGCTGTTTGAGCAACTTGGACATCTAATTTCTTCATGTGTGCACTGAGTTGCTCATACTTCCCATTCAAATCTGAGTACACAGCATCTATCTTGCCATTGAAGTCCACTGTCATCTTCGTTTGTCCTTCGAGAAGCCTCTCCAACATGGACTCAACTCTGCTTGATTCTGAAGACTTCAGTTGTGGTGATTGGTAGGACGAGTTCCCATAAGCCCTGGTGAATGAACTGTTCTGAGCTGGCTTTTGGAACGAGTTGGTGAAGCTCCGGTTGTTCTGGCCATACTGATACTTCTGTCCCTGATAACCTCCTCCGATGTAGTTGACATCTTCAGCTCCATCATCCTCAAGGGCCTCAACTTCTGCAGCAAAGTGGACAGCTCTCTTGTTGTTCTTCCCCAACAAGAGGTCCAACTTAGCTTGCACCTCTGCAAGCTGACTGCTCTCTAGACTCCCAACCTGTCTCTGCCTGTCGTAGTCTGATGCCCCAGCAGTGTTGCTTGAAGCTAAGTTTTTTATGAGAACCAGTGCATCCTGCGGACTTCTAGTCATGAAGTTCCCGTTGCTTGCAGAATTTAGAGCCATCTGATACTTCCAATCGACTCCTCTGAAGAACGTGCTAAGCAACTGAGCATCACTGAATCCGTGGTGTGGGCAATCCCTCTGGTAGTACTGAAAACGGATCCAAGCCTCCTTGAATGACTCTGAAGGCCCTTGAGAAAAGGTAGAGATCCTGGTTCTCAACTCCTCGGATCTCGCATCATCATAAAAATGGTTCAAGAAGGCATTCTTCGTTGCTTCCCATGTAGTCAACGATCCTGGAGGCAGTTGCTTTAACCACCTAGATGCTTCCCCTGCAAGAGAGTATGGGAAGAGCTTGCAGAACAGGAAGTCATTGCTAACTCCATTAGCCTTGATGCCACCAACTAGATCCTCCACCATCTCAATGTGATCCATAGGGTGTTCATTGGAGAGTCCATGGAACTGGTGCTGTCCAATGAGAGTGTAGTACTGTGGAGAAATCTAGAAATCATTCCTCTCAAAGCTGGGAGGTCTGATTGCGGACCTGTTGGCGTAGTACTTATCTGGCCTGTTGAAGTCAGCTAGTGTCCTGTCCTCATTAGCGCCCAGAATGCGCTCAGCTAGCTCGCCTCCTTGCGGCTCAGGTTGTTCAACAATGATGTTCCCAGCGGCGTCCAGTCGCTGACCATGCTCATTGCGTCGGTTCCCTTCTCTGTCAAAGAATAATCCCTCCGCATTCTGAATAAGCACTACTGTGTTGACCATGGTGACTGGTTTCTTCGCTGCTCTGAGTTGGCGTTCTAGCTTTGTGACCTCTGGATTAAGTTCCACTAGTTTCTGTTCCTTGTTATTTCTGGTTTTGCGATTAGGCATGCACCTGAATCAAACAAGAGAAAGAACAAGTGAAAGTTAGTAAATAAAACGAAAAAAATAAAAACCTAGACAAAATTCTAATGATGAAAATATATAGGCAACAATTAAGTCCCCGGCAACGGCGCCAAAAACTTGATAGCTCTAAAGTTTTACCCTAGAAACAATCCCTGCAAGTGCACAGAATCGCAGTTATAGTATAAAGGGGTTATCGTATCCCAAGAGACTTAAAGTTGCACTACTAATTTCAAGTTCAAATTATGTTAAGTAAATTAAAATAAGTGACTAACGAAAACAGAGATAAGCAAAGCGGTTTTGATGAGATTAAATTCAAGAGATAAAAAGTTAGGTTTTCAGGTGATTCGCAGGATAATCGGAATTGCAGAAAAGCTAGAATACTAGGGAAATAATTAGAACCGTTCTAGAACATGAAATCAATGATAAAGCTAACCAACTTCCGTTGTGAAAACTATCTAAGTCTAACTTATTAAATTCCAAATTCCTTTGTAAATTCTCTAAGTTAAACCAGCATTAAATTCGGATTCAATTGTTCACAAATTCTCTAAACCAAATTCCTTTAAGAGATAGACAATTTGCTCATCTAAAGTAGTTCAGGTAATTATCAATACTTCCGCATCTAATAATTAACCTAAGATCTAAATTCTAGGTGATCAAGCTAGAACTAGCATTAAAAACAACTTAGATGAAGAACCAAGTGATAATCCCTAGCAGTTCTAACAAGTTTAGCAATTCCTCATAATCCCTTGAACAACCCTAAACCTAACAAGCAAACTACTCAGACATGGTGAATGAAGCAAACATCATAACTGAATAATATTGCATAAAAAGATAGAGTTAAAGATAAAGTAGGGTTTGAAAACTCTGTAGAAATCTTTCTAAAACTCTGTCAAATCCCCCTATCAAAATCTCTCCTCCTATAAAAAGCATCTAAAAACCTATTTAAAGGCATAAAATCCGTGATGGGCTTCTTTGGGCTTCATGGATATTTTCCGGGCTTCGAACGCATGAAGGAAACTTGGGTTGCCATGTGTGTCGCGCGACACAAGAGGATGTGTCGCGCGACACAAGCTCTTGAAACGTGATCTTTGCTTCTCTTCATGGCTCCTTCGTTTCACTTCACTTCCTTTGACTCCATAATGCTCCATTTAGCTCCAAATCCACTCAACACGTACAAATACCTGAAAAGACTCTAAAGGACACTAGAAACACCAAAAAGACTCGATAAAACAACGGATATCATGGTTGAAAACCGGTAAAAACCATGATATGTCAGTTTCCCACTTTCAGAGCTTAATGATGCACTTGGCAACACAAAGGTTAGTGTAATTACATTAGATTCTGTTAAATATTATGCAGTAGGGTGATTACATAATTTTTTCTTGGAATTTTTATGACAGGACATTCATACTATCATCGAACCTACAGTGGAGGAGAGTTCTCTTTTGGAGGAAATAATTGATGGCCTTGAGGACCAAGCGTGTGATGCAGTCTTTGATGGTTGGACGAGGGTTCTCAGTCAGAAGAAGAAGATATGATTTGAACGGTTGTGGAATGATGATGTTGAAGGTAGGAACATGGGTGATGAGGTTGAGGTTGTTGGTACAAGTACTGGTAAGCGGAAGAGAAAATGGAAGGAGAAGGTGAGTGAGAGTGATGATGGAGGTTTTGAGAATTTAAAGAATTTGTTGGAAGGTAGATTGAAAGACCTTGGCGAGAGGATGACAAAAATGGAAACACATGTGTTCAAGAAGTTTGCTCTATTCGACAAGAAGATGAGTCATTTTCAGAAATTTGTTCCTCCTATGGAAGAAGATGGGACTCGAGAAGATCGGACTGAAGAAGATGGGGAAGACTGATTTTTATGCTTCGGTTTCTAGGATTTGGTTTGGATGTTTATGAACCTCTAAGTTATGCTTCGATTTCTAGCACTATGAACATGGTTTGTGAACCAAGTACACGAATACACAAGTTTAGTGAACAACATTACAAGACAACATACCAAGACAAAGGACAAGTTTAAGAAGCATGTTTCAGATTTAAAGGAAGTACATTACAAACGAAAACATGTTTACGGAACATGTAAACCGTGAACAAACATGTTCTTTAAAGTTTCAGAATTTTGGTAAGAGTATCAACCGTGGTGTTAAGGTTAGCCACCATTTTCTTGAGTTCAGTGACATCCTTAGTAGCTTTCTCTAGTTTGGCATCTCGATCAACCAGCTTGGTCTTCAGAGCGTCAATCTCCTCGGCGAATGCTTCGTCGCAGAGCTTCCAAATGTGGTCTTGATCGTCCTAATAAAAACCAATCAAAGTAAAATACCAATCAGAAAAAATTTACCAACGAAATGAGAAACAATTCCAACAATTCCAATTACAATTCCAATTACAATTCCAAAAATTACAATTCCAAAATTACCAACAATTCTTACATTCTTATCTTCTGCACAACTGTAGAATTTCTGGGCGTTGTAGACACCATGCGTGTGATGCATAACAACCATTTTGCCTCCACAAAAACAACGAGTCGGAATTCCTTTGTCAGTCGGAATTCTTGGTGGGATGCTTGACTCGGCCTCGTCAGAGAAGGTATAAAAAAGATATGGCAATTCATCATCCGAAGATGTCTCTCCATAGTAGCTCCGGTTGGAGCCAGTATCGAACTCGCCGAACATTGATATGTTCTTCCACTTACCCATGTTCCTGACGAGGAAGAGAGAATGACGATGAACCCTAAATACCCAATTTGAACACAAAATCCACAATTTGGACACTAAATCCCAAATTCGCAAATCAATGAACCCAAATCCTCAATGAAATCGATTAACCACAGAAAGCTAACCTGGTTCCTGAAATGGTAGAAAACCTGTTGATAGGATGAGCTCAGTTTCGGACCGAGAGAGAAGAGGAAGAAGGAGGAACTCGAAGAAGGCAGAGAGAGAGAGTGGAGAGAATGAAGAGAAGATGAGTGAAGAGAGAGAGAGAGAGAGTTCGTTTATGTGTCGGGACAACTCAAAAAATTTGGGAAAATTCAACACGCAGAGGTATCTAGTTTTTGGTTGTAAAACCTGTCTAAGCAGTTGAGATTTTCCACTTTTTAAAATTTGCTTAGTTACACCAATGACCCTGTTATATTTTTCAGTTGTACTCATCACACATTGGTATTATATGTTTGCCCCAATGTTTTTACGTTTTGATATGTAGAGAAACATATCGTATACATTTTCCAGTTAGTATAAGGGTAGTGATCAACCAAATTATCATAAAGGTTACTTGTTTTTATCAAATAGAATGTGATCATATAAGTTATTTGTATGTCATATTTTATTTAAAAACATGATTCTATATGATTGGTTCGTATTACATGTTATTTAAAAAATGATTCAATAGTATTGGTTCGTTTTACATGTTTTATTAAAACATGATTCTTGGATTCAACTTAAAAGTACAATAATACATTGTTTTACCAGTTTCCACAGCTAACCGGGCAGAGAGTTTTCAAACACAAAGAACAAAGAAAACCAAACAATTGTTTCCAAACACAAAGAACAATGAAAGCCAATCCAAAGCAGATAGTTACAACATTTCTAGCCATTCAGCAAGACTTCTTCCTGGGACATACTTGTTATTCGTCTTCCTCTTCTTCCTACGTTCTCCAGGATGAGTAAACCTGTTTTCTCGACATCTTCCTCTCTTTTTAGGATACTCCGGGGGTAATGACACCTTCGCAAGTACGTCTGCAGGAATTATCCATTGACACTCATGTGGGACAGTATAAACTGTCTCGGAATACGCCAACGCCCACGAGGTCACCGAAAAATAATCTGAGCACAAATCATAGACATTCATGTCTTTTGTTCTATCTGCCATTTTCCCATACACAAGCACAGCACCTACAGCATGCACAAAAGGGTACTTGTCTACATCGAAACGTTTGCAGCTACAACTTAAGTTCCTCAAGTCAACGTTGTACGGTTTCCCGTCTTCACCAATTACACAGAAGAGAAGCATAAATGAGTTCAACACAATCACCTTCAACTTGTTTCCTATCTTAAAATTCGGATGCAATTCATTCTCCACAAAGGGGACCATTTTGTGGGTAGCCGGTATACTACCAGCCACTTTTCTGTGCTTGTTAAACCACTCAGAAAATTTTCCAACAATCGCGTCAATCATAGGCAGTAAAGCAAACATCCTTGCTTTCTTGAAAACATTATTCATAGATTCTGACATGTTAGTAGTTTCGATGTTGTACCATGCTCCTTTGGAATAGCACCTTGCCCATTTGTCAACCGTTACACTCTTAGCCAAATATTCTCCCACTTTTGGAAATTTTCTCTTGAAATCAGCATAACCCTTCTCGAATTTTGCCTCCGTGTAAATTCCCGCAAGTTCTCTAAATTTCTTTCCAACATAGTCTTTATAACCGCTAGGAGCTCTTTCTTTCACATTTTGTGACAAATGAAACGTACAAAATCCATGGACACACTTCTTGTACACCGTAGCAATGGCCTTTATGAGGCTAACATTCCTGTCCGAAACAAATACCAATTCATCTGAATCTGGTACAACATTTATTAGCTCCTTGAAAAACCAGTCCCAACTAGCATCATTCTCACCATCTAGAACCCCAAATGCTACTGGATAATGGTGACGGTTAGGATCTTGAGCCATAGCAAACACTAGAACACCACCATACTTTAGGAAAGTTACATCCACACTTATAACTTCCCTCATCACCTTATACCCTCTGATGCAAGCACCCAAAGCAATGAATAAGTACTTGAATCTATCCTCTTTATCTAAGAACAAACTGGTTATAGTACCATCATTGGTCTTCTCTAACACGTGCAGATAAGCAGGCAGTTTCTTGTAACTATCTTCTGGACCACCACGTATACTTGCTGCAGCTAGATGTCTCCCTCGTCTTGCGGTTTCATATGACAACAAAACTTCGGCTTTGGAGTGAACCAGATCAACTAGAACTTTAGCAGGTGGCGTTTCCATTGAACCTGGAAATTCTTCATGTATAATATCAGCAACTAGTTGTGGATTCCCTCTCTTTTTACTGCTACTTGAAGAACTCGCAGTTGGCCGAGAGCATGTATGCATCTTCGTGTATGTTTTAACCGACCAAATCTCATTCACAGAAAATTGAGGCCTTGACACTCGTAAATACCAATCACATCCTTCACCACTACATCTAACCACGTATCTCCATCTGTCAGAGTTTAGAATGACATAATCATAATACTCCTTAAGTGCAGCTCTCAACAATAAGTTTTGAACTTCTTCTTTTGCCACAAATTCTTGCCCTACTTCCAGTCCAGTACCGTTTTCCCATCCCTCTACAAATTGCTGCCCTTGATTTCCTTCTGCATCAGGAAGCTCAATAAATGAAACAATATCCTGACAATGTTCCATCGGACCCTCATTGTTATCTGCTTCACCAGTACAATTCTCAATCTCCGCTTCACCATTCCCCTCACTCTCAACTTCATTTCTCCCTTTCTCTGCTTCAATATTTCTCTGTTTCTCTGCTTCATCATTTCTCTCTACTTCTCCAACAGAACTCTCTTGTGTTACAACTTTCTCCTTCCCTTTAATTACTTCCACATTCAGAGAGCTCCTACACTGCTTTTTATCCGTAGCCCATAAGTATCCATCAACATCATCATCATCTACAATTAAACAAACTCTTGGCGGTTTCAATACCAAAGGTATATAACTGAGTTTCACCTTTGTCGTAGCTTGATCTATGCCAATCTTCTTACATATCCTACCCACTAATAACTCAAATGTTATCTCCTCCTTAAACGGTAAAACGTACACCCTAGCTTCTTTTGAATCCCATCTAATCCTATCTCCTTTTCCCACGTATTGCCCTCCGTATTCAGCATGTATCACTGTTTTGTTCATTGTACCTTGCTCTTGTACCTGCACAAAATCAAATTCAAGACAATGCTTAACGTACAAAACAACCAATCTCAAACCAAACTTTAATCCAATCCGAAGTTTTAATTCAATCCACAACAAATCTCAAACTTTAATCCAATCCGAACCTCTAATTCAATCCAAAACTTTATCAAATCCGAGTACCAATTCGTCCTCCCAAATTATCAAAACCGTATTAGCTTCAATTACATTTCAATATCAAAATCGGAACTCATCAAAATCCCAAATCCATTAAATTGAATCACGAGCTTTCACATCTACAACTCACCTCGATCAAGCTAGCTCGAAAACCGTCAATTGCGAGATGGGAATCAATTTCCAGAAACCGTCAATGTCAACATTCCCGGCGCATTTGCGAACCACCAGCCGGAGCTCCTACCTTCTACGATCTGGACGACGACGACAAACCCAATGTAAAATCTTCAGTCGACGACACCAATCCGTTGTCCAGACTGCATCTCTCCCGCCGAAGTAATCAACGCGATCCCGCCTCTTTTTTCTTATTTTTATTAAAACATTTTCTTGTTTTTATTAAAACATATAACAAAATCAAAAAAAGAGAGAAAAATTCAAACACTTGGAATCAAAGAGAGGCTTCATTAAGGTTAGTTTTGGGTTTTCACTTGACAGGAATAGGTTAGTGTAAACAAGAATAGCGTGGTGGAGAGTAGACACGTTTTGGAGTATAATGGTGGATCGTCCTTTATATTCCGGGTATTTTCGATAATCGTTCAGTTCGAGTATCCGAACTTTGTAAATATAGGAACCGTTAACGTAATTTAACATTTTCAATTCGGTTTGGGTATTTTTAGACCGGTTCGATTCGGTTATTTCTGGGTAATAAGCCCAGGCCTACCTACTAGTGAAGTAGTGAGTTATGAAATTGTTCTCATTGAAGTTTTTCTGCGATTTTTCAAGTCTGTCAAAATAGAAAATGTGATTAGAAAAGCGATCATTAATTGACACGTTTGGTATAACGATTACACGTGAAGGAAGAAGACGAAAAAGAGATTGGTTAACCAAAACACTGGTCACTTGGAAGCGGACCAGGAACCGAACCGTTATTCAAGAACTGAAGACCAAACACCACAAGAATGGCTAGAACCGACAGGTAAGACAAGCCCTCGACCGCACCCAACAAACCAAACGGCCCATTTGGTAGACCAGACCCGGTTTTTGTCTTGGTGTAAAGAGACCAACCCACGATTCCCACCACCACCAAGTAGCTCACACCTTCCAATGCTCCGATTGAACCGGCCGGTCCTGGAGGTAAACCACATCCTGTGGTCTTTAGAGTGTAGAGTGACCATCCAATAACCGGGGTCGACACTAAACCACCGGCTATAGCCGCCGTCTCCAGAAACCCGCCAGTGTCGGTATTGTCCTTAGCCTTTGCTACCACTCTACCTGCCGGTTTAATTGATCGCCGGATTAGTTTTCTCCGGTGAAAGGACGGTGGTAGAGAGGCGGAGATCGGAGATAGTACAAGCATTTTAAGAGAGAGAAAGATTGGATTATGAACTTACCTGTAAAACCACACAAAGCCTCTAGTGTTAAAAGGAAAAGATAACATAACACATGAGCCGAAAAAAAAAAAACGCAAATTAAATGGGCTCAGATTGGGATATAGATATTTCGGCCCAATAATGTCCATGCGTATTATTTGGATCATCATTTAAACTTTTGTTTTTTACCTTATCTCTATTAATTTCTCTTTTCGTAAACGTATGTACTCACAAGTCACAACTCTTAAAACTCTACAAGTTTACTAACACAATGTATAATAATATTATATGAGTATATACTATTATTTGATTTCTTTAATTTGATTATCAGATAGTGGCAGAAACTTTTTATTTGTTGGAATGGAATTGAAAAGCTGGCTAATAGAGTTTTTGGAATTTTTTTTTTTTTTTTAACAATGTTTTTGGAATCTTGAGGGACTGATTCACACTTGAAGTAATCAAAAAAAAAAAATATATATATATATATATATATAAATATTTTTTATTTACTAGGTTTTTAATAAAAAATCTCTTACAACTATGTTTTTAGTAGAAAAAAACCCTCAACTATACTTCGTTAATGAAATCAGCCCTCCGTCTACAATAACGTTTAATCCTAACAAAAATTGTTGTCTTTTCTTACAAAACGACAAAGCGTCTCAAATATTGACCAAAACATCAAGTTGTTTATAGGAAAATAACAAAAAGTGAATCTTATGACCAAAAAAAATGTGATTGTAGGTGTACTGTAAATCGTGATTAATGCTAAACTCATTCAGAAATCAGCCACAATTTAGGTGCACTGTAGAGATTCACCACACCTATTGAGTAACACATGTGAGTTTCGTTGTAGGATCTCACAACCATAGACCGACTGTTTATTGAAGCATATAATTTCCAATCAAAGCGATCGTGAACACAAGTTGCAGCTAATTTCTTCTTTACACACTTCTGTTATTTTTCTGTAAACAACTTGATGTTTTTGTCAATATTTAAGACGTTTTGTCGTTTTTGTAACAAAAGACAACAATTTTTATTGGGATTAAACGTTATTGTAGACGGAGGGTTGATTTCACTAACGAATTATAGTTGAGAAATTTTTTTACTGAAATAGTTGAGGAAATTTTTCAAGATCCGGCGATAGTTGAAGGGATTTATTATTAAAAACCCTATTTACTATATTGAATTGATTTTGATTGTTTGATACTTTTGAATTTAATACAGAGAAAATGAATGAAAGTAACTTTTACGGGATGTAAATAACATATATTATGGCAAAGCGATGATAATTATTGCAAAGAAAAGATTGTTATCTGGCTCGAATTTTATCCAACGGGCTTGATGGAATAATAGGATACGCATGCGACATTTTAACACCTCATACACTTACGAGGCATATATCAAGATCTTGGGTGTTCATCGTTCTGGGTTCCTGGGTTCGTATTCTCCTCTTCAATCTTCCTTTTTCTTTTGCATTTTCACACTTATGGGTTCGATTACGTGTTGGGTATGATTACATGTTAGGTTTCTGATTTGAATAGTAAAGTTTCAATCAATTTTTGTTTGATTCATCGAATTGTTTAGTTTCTTCGTTGGCTTTGTGTTGATTAGGTTACTGATTCATGCTCTTGATTTTTCTGTGCTTGTGATGTAGAAAACTCGGATCCATATTTGGCTATTTGAAAAAGATTTGAGGATTGAAGGAAGAATTACTGTAAGTAGTCATCATCATTACTGTGACTAGTACTCTAATCTAAGTCTTTAGAAAAGAATTGGAAGAACTAGACTTCAGTTTGTAATCTCTAAATTGTTTTATTTGTTGCCAGAAGTTGAATAGGTGAACTTAGTTAATAGTCATTGATATTTGTCACTGTTGCTACTGTATAAAGCATTGATAAGTGCCTGTCAATAGAAACTAGTTTTGATTCTTAGAATTGGTCCACACTTTATATTGGCTCTGCATTTGTATTGTTGTAGTTCCGCACCTAATCGGTCTCGTACTTTAGTGTCTCCATTCGGTAGTTATCTAATGGTATAATGGTTGATTCATTTCTGAAAATCTTGAATCTAACTTGATTTTCAACGGAAAATGCTTGTTTTATAACGGAAAATGCTTGATTTTCAACTCTGAGCCACTCTCTGTTTTCACTTTTTGGTAGTTGAAATTCCGAGCCCTTTAAAAATTGAGAGTTGTGTACTTGAAATTAGATGTATATTGTTTGATTCATCAAATTGTGATTGATTTTTGTAATGATATATGCATGAGTTTGACTGTGTAGTACTTATATGTGATGTTTAGTTGTGTTATACATATTTATACAATTTTCTGTTATTTGATTTAAATGATTTGTTGTTTCAGAAAATGGATGTTTTGTACTTGAGCGATGAAATAAACACAATGAGTGATATGGAAATGGATCTATAGATTATAGAGAAAGTGGATGCAGAGAAAAAGAATGATGAGAAAGAGAAACAGAAAACGAAAGGTACACGTCGTGTTACTCGTAGAGTCTCTAGGTGTTGGAAGAAGTTTACAATAATAGGAGAGGCATTGCCTGCTGGTAAACAAGATATTAGATGCAACCTCTGTAAAAAGCATTATTTCTTGAATCTACATAGAAGTGGAACTAGAACTTTGCTTTGTCATATGGATCGTTGTCCAAAGACTCCTGGAACACCTGGAAGTAGTTCACGGAAGGTGGATATGATGGTTTTCCGTGAAATGATTGCAATGGCTATAATTGAGCATGATCTCCCTTTTGTTTTTGTTAATTAAGTTAGTGGTCGGAATAATTTGTTGATTTGAGAATTTAGTAGTAACTCGTATTATTCCTGATAATCCTAATTATTGGATTGCATATAAACCCTTTGGAATTTGTTTTCTGGTTAGTTTATGTTAATTTTTTTGGTTAGTTTATGTTAAAATGAGATTATAGTAATAATCTTCATTCACACCAAAAAAAAAAAAATAGTAATAATCTTCATAATTAAAGAAAAACCACTCAAACTTATCCAACATTGTTTAGTCGTTCGCTGGTTTGGATTAAAATAGAGCGGAGGTGCACGTCGGTAGGACTCTCGATATAGATGTGTTTACCGTATTTTCATTCTTTTGGGAGTTTTGATGTTGTTGAATAACAATCGTCATCAAATTTTCTCTAACAATATAAGAGAAATGTGGATGATCCTCTTGTTGTTAGAAAACGTTTTGCTCAGAATTGTCAGGATCCAGATGATCTACAAAGTGAGCTTAAAACTGAATTGAATACGGTACTTGGTTGTGGCATAGCATTAAGTAAACTTGTTAACATCTTCAAGTAGGTTCTAAGATTCTGAAGAACATGATGTTGAAACCGACTTGTGTCTCTCTAATAGATTTGTTATGGAGAACTAAAGAAACTAGAGCAGAGTTGTCACCTCTCTTGTCTTTCTATTATGCGCATGTTCTTAATTTACTATGAAGAATTTTTTTCTGGAAACAACTAGTTATTATCCAAGACCTTTTTGTATTGTTAATTATATTTTACTAGTATTTAGCAAAATATATATATATATATATATATATATATATATATATATATATATATATATATATATATAAGAGAAATGTGTATAACGGGGTTTTCAAGTTTGACTATCTCTTTCTTATATGGTTCCTCGTCATCTTCATACTCGAAGTATATGTTGTCATTGACAAAGGATGCAAACTTTGTACACCAATTTATCCTTTCTCCATAAGTGCATTTAAATTTTAGATTATTCGAACACAATATATGTTTCGATCAGAGAAGACACGAGAAGAAAATAAAAATATTATATGAATACCGGATAAACCGGTTACGATAAAATCAATATACAGAGTATATATGAATAAGATGTACTCTAAAAATATTACTAAATATTCAAACATTAAAGGCGGGCCCCATTTTCTAGAAGACAGTGACACCCGACAGATGGGACCCACCTCAAGACCCAACTGCGATGTCGGCACCAATCGCAGCCTTACAGCAAAAAGAGACAGACAACTCTGACTCACCCCATCCACATTAGACTAAAGTCAAGCAACAAACCAATCAGAAGCAAACACGACATAAAGTAAATACGCAAAAGTCATTGAAGCAATAATTCAAGATTCGCCTGCTCTCTTATAAATACTCACTCTCGGGTTCAGAAGCAGGACACGAGCAATTTTCACAACTTCTCTCTACAATCTCTCTCTAAATTTCTTTGTAATCTTTTAAAAGTCTTCAAGCCTTATTTTGTATCCCATTAAAAGGTATAATTTCAAAATCTTGTATTTATATTCTAAAAGATCAATAAATTCACAAGTTTTAAAGTAATACTCTGTGAAAATTCTAAACATACTTTATAAATTATTAAGGTAAAAAAACATATAAATCAAAAGAGGAATAAATGGTATCAGACTAAAACGATCTTATACAGACTTTTAATAAACCAATGCAAACCTTTGCAAAGTTTTCTTAAAAGTTTTCAAAACCAAGTTTTCGTGATCCTTTTTAAGTTAAAACTTATTAAGATAGATCCTACCTGTTTTAGAAACAGTCACTGTTGGTGTTCCAGGCTGCAAGTCCTATGTTCAGGCCGTAAGTCCGTTGGCAAGCCACAGTTGTGAACAAGAAAAAGGTTAGCGTCTCTCTCAATATGCGTTTAATTTAAAAAATTAAATCATGGCATTTTCGTTTATAAAACTTTTTAGATCAAAGCATGCCTCTACTTCAGCATCTCATACAACAATTAATTCAAGAGAAATCATGACTAAAATAACATCTTTTAATCAAGAAATATCAAAAGACCAATTACCACATATCAATCCAGACAATATATACCAAATTGGAACTTTTGATTTTAAAACAGCATATTCAATAAAAGAACACGAACAGACCTTAATACTTCAAAATGAATTTGAAGAAATTAAGTTATTATCATCACTAGCACTTGACAAATATAAACAAAAAGGATTTAATTATATTCATTTTGGACTTATACATATTGCTATTAAACCTTTATCTAGAACAGGAATAGACTCGCCCATCCTTATGCTATTACGAGACAAAACTCTATTAAAATTTGATGACTCCTTATTAGGAGCAATCCAATCAAATTTATGCAACGGAGCAATATATTTTAATTGCGCTCCTAATTATCAAGTAAGTTTACATGATCCAACAATACTCAATACCCTAGTACTAAATGTTCACCTACCTGAAATAAAATTCTAAAATGAAAGACATGACTATCTACTACTATACCGGATATATTTTAAACAATCGACATCTGAGTTTAACCCCAAATGTTTATTACAAGACGATAAAGGAGAAACTACTATTCTAGCAGTACATAGTAAAGATACTCCAACAGCTACCTATACACCTAAGCAATTAAACTGGAACGAGATAACCATTCCAGAACAATGGAAAATCGATATTACTCAACCACCTAGAAACTTTGAGCAGAAAAATATATCAAGAATAATTGAACAAAGAGATGGAAAAATACTACTACAATTCGGATCGTTTAGAGAACCAATTCCACCAAGAATTAGCTCATATTATTCCAATTCTAGAGCTTCTTTCTCTGAATTTCGTACTGGTCAACCTAGTACTGATTCTGAAACAGAAAGTGTAAATCAAAACATTAAACAAGATAATACAATTAAATTTGAAGAGCCAATAGCCGAACCAAATCAAATTAGATATCCGACATCCCCAACCTCATCTGATTTCAAATCAATAAATATTATTACAAAAGAATATGAAATTGATAAACAATATATTAAAAAAGATTTTTATTCAAAAAATAATGAGGCAAAAAGAAATTGGTATTTTCAAAAATACTCTAAACAACAAACAACCGAATTTAGAGAAAAATGGTATAACTGCATGATATCAAAAGAAGTTAATATTCTATTTTTACATGGTTTGAAACATACTCAATAACTCATAACATAGATTACCCATTTAGATCAATCAACACTAGTTCATCTCTAACTCAAGTATGGGAAATGGTAGATGGTAGTAAAACTAAGACCGTGCATCCACCTCTAAGATATATAAAATTAAATACATTTAATAGAGCAACTGTAGCCACGCCTTTTAAAACTGGAGCTAATAGAGAAGATAAAAATCCATTAATTATGCAGGATATAAAAGGACTCTATCAGCAAAATAATTATCAAAGCCAATTACTACATACAATTTCCAAACAAGTAGATCATATAGACAATAAGATAAATGAAAAGGATAATACAACTCATACCATACCACACCCTTTCTCATCCATATCACCTTCGATATTCAAGCCTATTAATGGACAAATAAAGTTCGGCGAAAATGAGATCTTAAAATCTATAGCTAATAGATTAGATAAACTCGATAAAGGAAAATGTATTAATATGATAGATGAAAATGACAATGAATCTGTTCAAAACTCTATACAATCAGAAAATGATATCCAAGAAATCAATAGAATAAAAAACAGATTAAGATCTAACAAACCATATTATCCAAGGTATACTGCACCAGACTTATTATTTGAAGAACACCATAAATATTCTCATCAAGTATATACAGGAAATGGTATATACGAATGGAATATCGATGGACGTTCTGAATATGAAATTATGAATCTATTACAAGAAATGGGTATGGCATCTGCCGCATTCAAAGCAGCTAACAATAAATTAACCGATAGAGAAGCATGCGTTATGATAGTAGCAGGATTTACAGGAGCATTAAAATATTGGTGGGATAATTCCCTAGATGCATATACTCAAGCTTCTATAGTTAATCATAAAGAAATAGAAAGAACTCAAGATGATGAAGGATTTATAACAGAAACAGAAAAAGAAAATGCGGTAGAAGTATTAGTTCATACTATAATGATGCATTTTATTGGCAATCCTGCCGAAGAACTAGAAAGTAAGAAAATAGTTTTAACCAACCTAAGATGTCCAACATTAGAAGATTTTAAATGGATATTTTTATAACTAATATATTTCAACGAAATGACTGTAATCAAGCTTTCTGGAAAGAAAGATTTATCGCAGGATTACCAACTTTCTTTGCAGAAAAGGTAATAATCAAATTAAAAGAGATCTCTGGAGGACAACCTATCCCCTGAGATACTATTACATACGGACAATTATTCGCGTTTGTTAAAAAAATAGGATTATCAATATGTCAAGAACAAAAAGATAAAAAACGCAAAGATAAATTTAGATTTAAAGTAACCATGGGTTCATTTTGTGAACAATATGGCTATCAAGAGTTTAATCCACCATCTAGAGTTAAGCGAATAAAACATAGACATAGGAGATATAATCAAATAGAATATTATAATAAAAACAAGAATTTTAACAAAAAACCTTTTAATCAAAATCACTCAAAAAATCGATAATTTTCTAAAAACAAACGATTTAATCCAACAAATAAACAAAAATTAGTATGCTGGAATTGCAAAAGACCTGGACATAGGTCCACAGAATGTAAAATGAAAAAGAAAATAAATGAAATATTCCAAGATCAACCGGATATTCAAGAAAAATTAACCAAACTATTAATATCAGATTCTGAGTCAACACAAGAATCCGATAGTGATTACTCCATAAATGAAATAAGAAATTCAAGCGATTCTTCTAAAGAATCACAAGAATTATCTGACAATTTATGCAATTGCAAAATAATCAATGTAATAACCAGAAATAGTGATAAACAGTTTTTACTCGATATTATAGATAAAATCGATGATCCAGAAATTAAAAAAGAATATTTAATCAAATTAAAAGATATTATAGATCAAGAAAATCAGATATCTACACCACAACCATTCAGCCTCAATAAAATATTCGAAAAATATCCAACTCAAAGTTTATTTAAACAAGTCTCTTTGGGAGAACTGCAAAACGAAATCAAACAAATAAAATCACAAATAAAAGAATTACAATTAACCATTAATCAACAAGATCTTAAACAATTACAAATGGATGCAAGATTATCCCTAATCGAAGCAGCAAATAACTGTTCTCAACCATCCTCAAGTAACCAGAACCTAGAAACTAAAGAAAATAACGAGGCTCCAGATAACGAAGAATACATTCAAATAATTAATAAGATCAACTATCAAAAATGGTATACAACTATTACTTTACACATAGGACACGACTTTAAATTAAACGTGATTGCATTAATGGACACCGGTGCAGATTATAACTGCATCCGTGAAGGCGTTATTCCAACTAAGTACTATGAAAAAACCACCGAAAAATTAAGTGGTGCTAATGGTAGTAATTTAAAGGTACAATACAAATTACCATGCGCAAAAATATGTAATCAAGGTTATTGTTTCAAAAATCAGTTTATTCTATTAAAGAACCTAACTCAAGAGGTTATATTAGGAACCCCATTCTTTACTCAAATTTACCCATTTAAAGTCACAGAAATAGGAATTTCGACCAAGGTAGTAGGAACAAAGCTATTATTCAATTTCTTATCCCCTATGAAAACTAAAGAAATTCTTAACCTTCAACAGAATACTATCCAGAAAACAATTAATTTAATAAAAGGAAAACAAAGTCATATTCAACAATTACAAGAAGAAATAACCTACAAAAAAATAGAAGAACAACTTAATACGCAATATATAAAAGATAAAATAAAACAATCGAAAATAATTTATTAAGCCAAATATGTTCCGAGTTACCAAACGCATTTTGGGATAGAAAACAACACACCGTTGAACTTCCCTATATACCAGAATTCAATGAAAGAAATATATCAACCAAAGCACGACCTATTCAAATGAATAAGGAATTGTTAGAAACCTGTAAGCAAGAAATTAATGATTTACTCAAGAAAAAACTAATCAGGCCATCCAAATCACCTTGGAGTTGTTCGGCCTTTTATGTTAATAATCAAGTTGAAAAGGAACGTGGAGTACCACGATTAGTCATTAATTACAAACCTCTTAATGATGTATTACAATGGATTAGATATCCTATACCTAACAAAAGAGACTTACTCAAAAGGTTATATAATGCAAAAATATACTCAAAGTTTGATATGAAAAGCGGATTCTGGCAGATCCAGATCGCCGAAAAAGATAAGTATAAAACTGCATTCACAGTGCCTTTTGGCCATTACGAATGGAACGTAATGCCATTCGGTCTTAAAAATGCACCATCCGAATTCCAACAAATTATGAATGATATATTCAACCAATATTCAAAATTTACTATTGTATACATTGACGATGTATTAGTATACTCAACCTCCATAGATCAACATTTTAATCACTTGCATACATTTCTCAATATTGTAAAAAAACATGGCTTAGTTGTATCAGCTAAGAAAATGTCTCTATTTCAAACTAAAATAAAATTTTTAGGACACAACATATATCAAGGAACAATGACACCTATTTCAAGATCAATAGAATTTGCGGATAAATTCCCTGATGAATTACGGGAAAAAACCCAATTACAAAGATTTTTAGGATGTCTAAACTATGTTTCAGACTTCCTTCCTAATCTTAGAAAAACTACACAACCTTTATTCCAACGGCTTCAAAAAAATCCAAAGCCTTGGACAAGTCAACACACAAAATTAGTTCAACAAATTAAACAAAAAGTAAAAACCCTTCCATGTCTTACTATACCCAATCCTGAAGCCGATATGATTGTCGAAACTGATGCTTCAAAGCTCGGTTATGGAGGCATATTAAAACAAAAACTAAATAAATCTAACCACGAAAATATAGTTAGATTTCACTCAGGAGTCTGGATTGGACCCCAGAGAAATTATTCAACTGTAAAAAAGGAAGTCCTTTCTATTGTCAATTGCATATCCAAATTCCAAGATGATCTTATAAACAAAAAAAATTTATTACGCGTTAACTGTAAGTCAGCAAAAGAGATTCTTAAAAAAGATGTTAAAAACTTAGTATCAAAACAAATATTTGCCAGATGGCAAGCTATTTTATCTGTCTTTGATTTCGATATTCAATACATTAAAGGAGAAAACAATTCTTTGCCCGATTTTCTAACACGAGAATATTTGCAGGGCAAAAATACGGATATCCAACAACATAATCAAGATGACCGATCAAAAGCAAAAGAAACCGATGACAGCATCAGATTATATTCAAAACCAACCGCATCTTCAGGGTAAACTCCTTACTATTCAAAACCAATATTCAGCTCTCGCTGAATTTCCCCCCTTATCCTACTCAAAGGCCGTCACCGCCGATAAAGGCCAGGCCTCTCAACCTACTCCAACACCTCCTAAAAAATCCTTATATATTTTAAAACCACAAAAACAACACTTATACACTACCCATTACCCTGAGCCTATTAAGCTCAAAGAACTCCAGAACTTTACCAACCGAATCTTCTACGAAGATTGCCTCTATCCAACCGATAATGTAACCAAAAACCGTACATTCTATGAGTATATTCTGGTAGACTCTAAATCTATCGAAGTTACTCATTACCCAGATAAAACAAACCCAAACCTCATTTCTTATTCCACCAGTAAAATACTTCGCATTGCTCCTTTACAAGACCTAGGATTTCAACATCTCCATACTACAAAACCCTTTTCTCAACCCGGATTTCCAATACCCGGATATACCTATACCGATTATCAAAACGCTTGGTTCCGCTTTTTATACTTACGCCCTTATGACCACTCCTGGTTTCTTACCTTCGACCAAAACTTCGATACCTATATCCTAGGATGGTTTTATGAGTGGTGGCACTGGTTCGGACCATGCGATCAAATTTACCCAACTGACTTACTCAAAACCGCCTATCCTTACTTTCTCAAATATATTCCAAAGAAAACCATTGGCCCTTATCCAAAGATTCTCTTCCACGCCTATATGGGCCTCCCATGGATTTGTTCATGGCATTTCAACCTTATTCAAGCCTTACCCGATATGCCATACTCTTTAATCAAAGAATATTGCGTCAAATGGTGGGATAAATTTAATCTCGACCGATGCTCTCTCATCAACATCACCAAATTCTTTGGCAACGCTCGCCAAGACCAACTCCTCGTCAAAAGTGTCTCAAAAGCTATTCCTTTGTTGACCCCTAGTCAACTTACTCAAATACCACCTATTACCATACCTTCCTAAACACCTAGCCCCACAAAATCCACTAGCTCAACCTCTTCCAAAAAAAACAAAAAAAAAGGCCAAACTGAAAAAAGCCCTTCAAACTCTTAGTCAAGAACTCCTGGCTTCTTCCGACGACGAAGACAGTATTAATCAAGACGATACTCCACCAGATCCCAATGCCCCTTTTGGTGGCCCATTAGCACAAGATCCCTTTGAGGACATGCATGAATAAATTAATCAACCCTTCGAAGAAAAAAAAAAAACCCGGTTAATGGCTCTTTCATAGGGATGACGTTCCAGGCCGCAAGTCCTCGCAGTTAGCCCGTAAGTCCGTTGGCAAGTCACCCTTCTGCCTCAGCTCCATCCGGGAACCCTCATCTGTAAATAAAATAATAATAAAAAAGGCAATAATATTCTATATAGTTGTATAATTTTCAAATAATGTATATTCTGGTAGACTCTGTATATTATTTTAAAAACTTATTATATGAATACCGGATAAACCGGTTACGATAAAATCAATATCCAGAGTATATTTGAACAAGATGTACTCTAAAAATATTACTAAATATTCAAACATTAAAGGCGGGCGCCACTTTCTAAAAGATAGTGACACCCGACAGATGAGACCCACCTCAAGACCCAACTGTGATGTCGGCACCAATTGCAGCCTTACAGCAAAAAGAGACAGACAACTCTGACTCACCCCATCAACTTTAGACTAAAGTCAAGCAACAAACCAATCAGAAGCAAGCACGACATAAAGTAAATACGCAAAAGTCATTGAAGCAATAATTCAAGATTCGCCTGCTCTCCTATAAATACCCACTCTCGGGTTCAGAAGCAGGACACGAGCAATTTTCACAACCTCTCTCTACAATCTCTCTCTAAATTTCTTTGTAATCTTTTAAAAGTCTTCAAGCCTTATTTTGTATTCCATTAAAAGGTATAATTTCAAAATCTTGTATTTATATTCTAAAAGATCAATAAATTCACAAGTTTTAAAGTAATACTCTGTGAAAATTCTAAACATACTTTATAAATTATTAATGTTTTTTTACTTTAATAATTTATAAAGTATGTTTAGAATAATTAACCAAAAACATTATCAATAAACGTCTTCTTAGAATTCCAGTTTCATACTTTTCTTTTGATTCTCAAAGCTTTTACGTTTCTTTTTTTGTTTCAATCACAATTCTTTCAATCACAATTCCAACATAAAATCCTTTGAAACAACATCTATATTAGTATTAGGGATGGGCAAAAATTTCCAAATCAAACCAAAATTCTCGAATCCAAACCGAAATTCCCGAATCCAAAACCAAATCGAATTACAAAATAACCCGAATGGAATATAAATTTATAAGCCGAGTTATCCGATCTTGAACTGAACCGAACCGAATTAACCAAACTAACCGAAATTTATTAAAAACTAATATTTTTAAAATTTAAATGTATTAAGTATTTACAATATTAGTTAAAATTATTTATTTTGATTCCGAAAAGAATCTATTTTATACAACCAAAAAAAACGCGAAAAACCAAAAAATCCGAGGTTAACTATATTTAATTCCGAATGGATTCTATTTATGTTATAAGAACTAGTCTGAACAAAATAAGAACTGGTATAATATATTAATGTTATAAGTTCTGAAAACATATAACATTGGTATATATAATTAAATAAAATTATAATATTTGTCGTTTAATTATATAAGTTCATATAATATTAATACCTATAGATAGTATTTTTTTTATCTATTTATGATATTTTTCAAATTTAATAGTGCTATATTTAAAAAAAATGAAAATGGAAATGCTATATTTTTAAAAATACTTGATGTTGTCATTTTTCAAAATATAATGGAAACTAGTGTATTACCCGCACCCTGCGCGGGATAGTAATAATGGAAAAAAATTTATAAAAAGAAAGAGCAAAAATACCCCTAAAAGCAGATTAATAATCAAATGGTAACCTAATCAACCAAATACGATTAAAAAAAGAAGAAGGTGAGGTTTCATTGCAAAAGAGAAAGTTTGCATCTATTGATGTACCCAGATGTTGAAATGAACTATCATTATAAGTTGTACCGGACCAATAATAGTTGGCATTATCAGCTCTTTTTATTTGGGTCAAATAAGATTAATCATATAAAAAGGTATTCAAAATACTTTGATACTTCGTTCTTTATTCATGTCATTCTTTCAAGATATTCAATATTCTTTCTCTCATTTGGTAGTGTCATAAAAATTTGTCGCCTCTGCTCATTCTTCTCAAGAAATACAAAGAATGCCCAATATAGCTCACATTCTTTATTAAGAAAGACCATTTTTCTCATCTCTTTAACACATGCATCAGAATTATGTGTAGAAACTTTCTCTACATCCCATTAAAAATCTTCCCTGCTCTTCAATAAGATCCAAGACTCGATTCCATTGATCTGCCTTGGACTTTTTTGTGATGATTTAAATCTTTTTGATTTTGGGTGCTTGCAGTTTTTCGGAAGTTGCACTTGAGCTGTATCGTTTGAACTTTTGACCACAAGCATTGTATCGTCGTATATTCGACCTCAAAGTTTGAATAATTACGTGCATGATCATATACTTATATATATGCCATAAACTTAGCTTACACATTTAATAGTGTTGTTAGATTTGTTATTTTAATAAATTTATCTTACGGATTATAATTTATTAACAAAAAAAAAAATCTAACCATAAGTAACGTCATTCTTAAAAAAACAAAGAGACTAAATTTATCGGCAATCAATCATTATTATTGTGGATCTTTACAACGTCAATACTCTTTTTTTTTTTGCTTGTATTTGTGTAACATGTAACTTGGTTTACTCAAAGTTAAATGATTTTATGATTAAGTTGGGTATTTGTTTCTTATTTTTTGCTCATAGTCATACAGTCATACTCTTTTTTTGTTCAGACCACGACAATGTGAATGTGGCTTAGCGATGAACCGATGATAATAACAATCTAGTCGAATAATGAATCCATAATGAATGTTAAAAAGACATTAACTAACACAGATTACAGAGAGAAAAGATCTTACTTGCAATTTCACCAAACTTTCATATGTTACATGAGCAGGCAAACAACTTCTAATAAGCGAAGGAGTTCAACATAAAACACAATTTATGGAAAAAAAAAACAGAGATCAAATTCGAATCGTTAATTTTTTAACCATCAAATTCAAACTTACAATTTTCTAGTTTCATGTACAAATCAAACATAATTGGCATACACGTTTCACTTGATGAGTAAATAAACCTCTTCACAAACATAACCGAAGGTGAAAGATGATCAGCAAATAACAATGGATCAAGATTTTTTGCACAACCTTGTAATGTAAGATGGAATTTATGGCCTAGAGTTGTCTCCTCGCTCCTCATCTTTTAGAGCATCGCTAAGGCTCTCTTTAGACCATTGCTTTCCATGTGTCTTTTCGGTAGTTTCACAAGCATCTCTGTCCTTTTTTTCCCTTTCTTCTCTTGTATACTCATATTGTTTAATCTCAATTTCTCGATGTTTATTTATTTTTTCATGTGTTCTTTCTCCTTATTCTTTTTTTTATATAATACACTCTTTCATAATCTCTTAGTTTCTTCCTTCTCAAAAGCTTCTTATTCTTGCGCGGATATGAATAACGAAAAAAAATATTTTAAGATTATAAGTTCATCCAATCAATTTTTTTTCAATTAACAAACACGGTCGCTACCCCAACCCATATGCCTCGTCTCTTACCGCATCTCCGTCTCAGCCCTTACCCGTCTCCTCCCAACTCTTACTTGCGTTCCGTCCCAAACCTTACATGTCCTGCCCCAGCCCTTACCCGTCATGCCCCAGTGCTTACCCGCGTTTCGTCCATGTCCCTACCCGTGTAGTCCCAGCCCTTATCCATCACGACCTAGTCAGTCATGTGATGTCTTGTATACATGTAATATTGCACGAAATATAATTGAACAATCCAACACAATATTATTTTAATATATTTGATTAAGCGAAGCCAAAAGATAGAAGAAAATCACAAATCCAAACTAACAAAAGAACTGAAAATTTCGATTTGAGAATTACCAGGTATTATAGAGAGATTATGTTACTTCATCGGAAGTAGATTTTTGTTTCGTGTTAGATGATAAACCCTAAATTGACACAAAACTAAACTTTCCACTCATATATTAGATACAAAAATCTAATCGCATCTCAATCTAGGGTTTATCATCTGATTTCTCACCCAATGCATATTTTCCTAGACCTACTATCGATGATAGAACGAAATCATTTTTAGCATCAAGTATTTCCTCTGGAACACTCCATGATCGATCCAAAAAGCTTTCTATTTCAAAAATAATATGGTTTTGGGTGAAGTTTTAACGAATTTCCAAAACTGCTCTAGACTATATGTCTAGGCTATTTTATGTTATCAAGTCTTATGTTCAGGAAGAAGGAAATTCCTACAAGAACACAGGTAAATATTTTTTTTATATGATGACATTATTTTGAACAGATTTCATATATACTATCATACGACCAAATTATTACAAACCTGAGTCGAATGGATTATCAATTTTATGGTGCATAATGCCTAGCTAACTTTATACGGAGCCTCCATCAAATTTTCCTTTTACAATTACAAACATTTTTATGTTGTAACCTAAACCTTTGTTATATCTTACTTGATTATCAATATCTATCCCATGTCAATCTTTAAAACTTGGTTAATTTGTTCACCTTCCATGACACTTGCGTAAGATTTTTATATTTGTGTAAATACGCAGATTTTTGTTCCTTTTTAGTGATGATCAAATAAATACACATATTCAATGATTTCAGTGAATTCTACTTTCTAGTGTATTGTGATTGAAAGTTAAAAATCAATCTTCATGATAATGTGGTCTTTATATTTTAGGATCTCTATTTGTTAATCTTTTACACGAATTGGAGTAAACAAATAAAAATACTGAAAATAAATTTAAAAGAAATAGATTTGTAAAAATGTCTAATTCATTGAAGTTACTTACTTTTGCATACTTGAAAATATTAAAACAAATATAGAAGGTTTAGTCTTTGATAGCCTTGATTTTCAGTTTTTTTTCCCGGTAAATGGTGTTTTCTTAAAATTATAAATACTCTAATTCACTTTTTATAATCCACATTCTCTCACAAAACACATATCAAAAAGAAACAAAATAAACGTTTTCCAAAAAAAATCTCATTTTGCATTTATATTCTTCTTCTTATTTGGTACAATTATAATTTATGTTGTCTTGAATGATTGATATCATCTTCCTCTTCTTCGACTTCTTCAATTCTGGCTCAACTATGGTTTGAGTATTTAAATGGCATTCAAAATATGGGTGGAGATGAGAGAGCATTCTGTTCATTTTCGAGTTTCGAGATTCACATCAAACCCAATCATAGAAGTTTACACTGCGGTACCGGTTAGACACATGTTTACTTTCTAGAACGTAAACATATATAGCTTTGGATAATTGTCAATGTCGGTTGGAGCTCTTATTATACCTTGCACGTTATAATATACAATCTGAAAATCATAAAGACACAAAAACATGATGCTTCCTAAGGTTTTCTTGGTATTCAAAACTCGGGGTCCATGATAGGTCATCTGTTTAATATGTTTCAATGATTAAATCTTAAATGCATACCTTCCTTGGAACATTATGTACAAAAGGAGTTTGATCGAGCAACGATACTAAACAAAAGCAAAACTGGATAACCACAAAACAAAATAGATTTAAAGATGAGAGAGGAGTGAGTGTAGACCTTGCTAAAGAAGTTGGTTTCAAATTTTTGCCTTTTGGTATCTTGTATTCGAGGCATAGAGAATAAGAGATGTGATCTTCTCATCAAACTTTCTTAATTATCCCTGAGCACTAAAGACATTCAAAGAAATACTGAGATTAATTTGAGATGGATTGAGAAACTTTTTAGAGAATTAATCTCTGAACCAATATTTGAAGATTAATATATGTCTTACATATGTTGAGTCAATCTCCCAATTACATTACTAAGACGACATCATTAAGCAGCATGCAAGAACTCCAACATATGAATCTTCTCGATACAGGCTCTGCTCCATGTGTAAATAACACTAAAAAATAATTAAAAACAGAGTAATTATAATAGATCATAAACTTAGAAGGAAATAATTGTAATCATATGATTTTTTATGACTAAATTATTTAGATTTATGTGTATGTATATAATCGAGAGAACACAATACTTCTTGAGGAAGAACATTTTTTCTGAAGTTGAAGTCATGGGGTATGACTAAAACCCTTGAATAAATAAAGAAAACCTAATAGCTATTTAATTAGAAACCAAACGTAATAGAATTACAAATTGGAAGTGATATATGATACATAAAAATCAAGTAAGAAAAAGGAGGTGTAGACATATATAACTATGGTTCTCTTATCTCTCGATCACTTTCAGTGCTTTTTAAATGGTCATAAGCTTTTAATGGCTGAGCTTATAGCTTCTCCATGAAACTAAAGTAAGAAATCAAGATTAATTTAAATTTTTATATTGCACACAAAAAAGATTTCTATTGTTAATGGTGTAAAACTATCAAGACTTACCGGTTGGAGATAATGTGTTAACAAATACGGGTGACTCAATTGTCTCAAGTAATTGACATCTGTATGAAACACAAACATAACACAACAAATCAGACACAATTACGCAAACAAACACATACACAACTCAAGTTTGAGGAAATGAACAATGTACCAGCCATTCACGGTGACCTTGAAAACATTCTTGGTTAAGCTTTTTAACGACGACGACTAAACCGGTTTTGGGTCTAGTCGGACTGAGATTGGTTTCATCTAACCAACCTTTAAAGACAACCAAAGCCACCTTCTCCGATCACATTGTCCGGTCTAAAGTTTCTAGTAGCGAACTTGAACTCGTTGAAGGTAAAGCTCTTAGAACAAACATCGATAAGTTACCAATCATCACCATCATCACCATAGTCCTTAACTCTAGATGATGACTTTGGCATTACAAGGAATCTACATAAAAACCAAAAAGTAATGCATAATCCAAGACCCATTCAAGACACATAAGCAGATTAGGTATTTTCGTCCTTGAAAATACATCATCTAATCATGGAAAGGATTAATTAAACCTAAACAAAGACAAATCAAATTAAAAATAAATCACCTACGAATACATCATCACTTTAAAACCACTTCATCATGCCACAAGCGCGGGTTTTCATCCACAAATTAAAAAAAAAACACACATAAAATCGATTAAACTTTCAAATTATCACGAACAATAAACGAAGGATTGAGATTATGAAGATAGAAAGATATATAGAGAAAAACAACAAAAACATCTTGGGATATATTTTTTCTCTTTTCCGCCACCAAGATTTGGTCATAAAGCTCTCTGACCTATCGATAAAACATATGGATCACGAGCTCTGCAAAATTTTCAAGATTTTTGTCAAGTCCCATTGATAAAAGAACGCCGAATTTAAACACTAACAACAAATAAAGAAACTTACAGAAAAAGTGTCAATGGCTTGGAAACAGTTTCTTTCCGAGCAAGCTTTACATCCGACATTAACCTCTAATGAGCGCTGCAAAATAAGAGAAGATGGTGAAAGAAAAACATATGATATACAAAAAAACATCTAATGATCATCGCCATGGTTTTGGAAGTGGAGAAATATGAGATTAGGGTTTTGCGTGAAGAAAAATAGATGCGGCCGATTATGAATGTTTGAGACCAAAGCCTATGTAGAGTATTATATATTTATAGATGTTATATGGTTAATTGCCGACCTATATATTGTTATGGGCCATGAAAAAGCTATGGGTCTATACTAATTATTTTGGCCTAATAACAACTGATGACATACGATTGTAATTATATGATTCATTAAGGGTATTTTCGGTAGACTAAGTTTTAAACTCACCGTAGAGCCGCCACGTAGGATTTACAACTTCGTATTTATAAGTAATATATATTTATAGATGTTATATGGTTAATGACCGACCTATATATTGTTATGGGCCATGAAAAAGCTGTGGATTTATACTAATTATTTTGACCTAATAACAACTGATGGCATACGTTTGTAATTATATGATTCATTAAGGATATTTTCGGTAGACCAAGTTTTAAACTCACCGTAGAGCCGCCACGTAAGATTTGCGACTTCGTATTTATAAGTATAGATGATATCTTTTTTCAAAACCTAGGACATGTTGTTTTTGATGTTTTTGAAGGCAACATTCGAGCTATGAGATTACAATTCCTTTGGGTTTTTATTCTTTTTTGATTGTGGACCAAATTTTTTTTATCTATTGCTTTAAGTGGCCCACCACCTTGGGCTAGCCCTGCTCACTAGGCATCATTGTTATATATTTATATGCAATTTTTTCCTTACCACATCTTGAGACAATAATGAATCATTGACATAAAACTTTCGTAAGGTTTCTTTTCTTATCCATTGAAGTTGAGTATACAATGAGATCATTATTAGTCATCAATATTCAAGAAAGACAATGAGATTGATATTTGTTTAATATATAAAAATGCATGGGAGTCCAGAATCACTAGATAGATACTTGAAAACACTCGAACCCCACAAGGATCGACAAAATATTTCTTTTAGATGGCACAAAACTACATATTAGTATTTTTTTAAAATTCCCAAAATTTTAAAATATCAAGAGTGTTGAAAAGTTGAAAAATCGATTAAAGACAAAAACAAAAATAATAATAATTGTGCTGGTGAGAGAGAGAGGAAGGAGAAGAAAGGCTCCTTTGTCTCGGAAGAACCAAAGAGAGAAAAAAAAAGAAAAAAAAAGGGTCATAGCTTTTCTTTCACACGAAATCTCACGAGCCGCCTTATTCCTCTTCTTCGTCTTTATTTCTCTGTCTCTTTCGAAAACACACAAAAAACCTCACACTTTTTGTTCCCCGGCGTTTCTCTCCGGTGGAATCTCAGCCTATGGGATCTGAGAAATCGCCGTTTTACAGTGTTTTGGTTTAAATGAAAGTTTAAAATTTTTGTTTTTAATCGTTATCAGAAAAAGTAGGTAGCGAAAAAGAGTTTTTTTTTTCTTACGAAAATCAGATTGACTGGTAGCTGAAGAACAACGGAGGAAGAAGTATTTAGAGAGAGAGAGTCAAAAAAAAAGGTTGAAACTTGGTTGACGATAATGAGCTGAAATAATTTCCTTCATTCTTTAACTTTAGTTTGTTTCTTAGTTACTTTCAACAATCAGTAAAAGAAAAGAATAAAGTTGCGATTTTTTTTTTTTTTTTCTTGAAGAAGATGGCAGATTTAGATAACTCCTCCACAGTTTCCGGCGAAGCAAGTGTTTCCTCCACCGGAAACCAAAACCCACTTCCGAAATCCACCGGGAAAAAGAAACGAAACCTCCCCGGAATGCCTGGTATAATTTCAAAATCCAAACTTTACACAAACCCAAATTCGAAAATTTCTGATTTTGTTGTTTTTGTTTGTTCAGATCCAGAATCAGAAGTTATAGCTTTATCACCAAAGACATTATTAGCAACAAACCGATTCGTCTGCGAAATCTGCAACAAAGGATTCCAAAGAGACCAGAATCTACAGCTACATCGTCGTGGTCATAATCTACCATGGAAACTCAGACAGAAATCGAACAAAGAAGTGAAGAAAAAGGTTTACGTTTGTCCTGAGTTAAGCTGTGTTCATCATGACCCTTCACGTGCTTTAGGAGATCTCACCGGAATCAAGAAACACTTTTGTCGGAAACACGGTGAGAAGAAGTGGAAATGCGACAAATGTTCCAAGAAATACGCTGTTCAGTCTGATTGGAAAGCTCATTCCAAGATTTGTGGTACTAAAGAGTATAAATGCGATTGTGGTACTCTGTTTTCTAGGTAAAGTGACCTTCAAAATTCGGATTTTTAATTTCTACAATAATCTTGAAAAATCTCTAATCTTTGATTGGTGTTTACTTGTAGGAGAGATAGTTTTATAACTCATAGAGCTTTCTGTGATGCTTTGGCTGAAGAAAGTGCGAGAAGCCATAATCAGAGTAGTAAGAAACAGAGTCTAGAAATTTTGACCCGGAAGAAACCAGTACCCGACCCGAAATCTTCACCGAAATCTCCGGTGGAAACTCAGACTACTGCTAAAATCAAATCTTCTCCGGCTTTAAAGATTAAGCAATCAGGTAAAAGTAAACTCTTGTTGTTAGAATTCTAGAATTAGGAAACATTTGGCATTTTGGATCTTCGTTTGTTTTTTTCCAAGTTTTAGAAGAAAACGAAGATGGTAGAGAAATCTCTGTTTTAATATGGTCGGTGATCTTGGAGTTTAGTAGTTTTTGTTTAATTTGTCTGTTGTGCTGTATTATTTTATTTGTTTACCTGATTAAGAACATAAATCGTTTGGTAAGTTTTGGTGGTCGATTGATTCTTTATGATAAAGAAATGATTTGCTTTTTTCCAATTTTTTGAATAGCTTATGTAGAAAGAAAGTCTCAAACTTTATACGGTTTTCCTTCTTCTTTATGATCTGCAGAATCCCCAAAAACCCCTCCTGAAATAGTCCAAGAAGCTCCGAAACCGACCGGTTTAAACGTTACAAGCAACGGAGTTTTCGCAGGCTTATTCGAGCCTTCCTCGACTTCTCCGAGCATGTTCACATCTTCATCTTCTTCACGGAGTCCATTCGCGCCATCCTCATCTATCCAACCCATCTCTTTGGGTCTCTCAACAAGTCATGGATCATCATCCTTTCTCGGGTCAAACCGGTTCCCAACTCTACCCGCCATGTCAGCAACCGCTCTGCTTCAAAAAGCAGCCCAAATGGGAGCAGCTTCTTCAGGAGGTTCGTTGCTTCGCGGGTTAGGCATAGTTTCATCGACTTCACCTTCAATGGACGTAATAGTCCCCCATGGACTAGGATTGGGACTGCCTTGTGGCGGTGAAAGCAGCTCGGGTTTAAAAGAACTCATGATGGGGAATTCATCCGTGTTTGGTCCGAAACAGACAACATTAGACTTTCTCGGATTAGGTAGAGCGGTTGGCAACGGAGGTGGTCCTGTAAATGGACTATCCGCTCTAGTTAGAGGAAGCGGCGGGATCGATGTATCGAACACATTTGGATCAGGAGAGTTTTCAGGGAAAAAAGACATTAGTAGAAGAACATCATAAGTACAAATTAAGTATGTTTAAGAGAATGGAGTTTAGATGTGTTTTGATTATTATTGTTCAATAGCTTAGTGTGAGTTAAGTTTGTAGCGGTACGAGAAGCATAAACTTCCTTTTTAAAGAGAAGGTTTCAATTTTAGTTTATTAACTTATTATGGAGTTAATTTTTTTTTCTCTGATTCATCTCATTCTTGAACACAAAGAAATCGATTGACTCTAAATTTCTTGAGGATGCAATAAATTTTTTTTTTGGTCATCTGAATGCAATAAATGGAACTGTTTTGTTTTCATTGCCTTAATCGGAATTACTTCTTTTAATAGAAACTTTTTCCAAATATTGAAGAGTTTGGGTCCCATTTGTTTTTGTTAGATTTTAAGGCTTTTTAAAGTCGAATATTTGAAATTTTACCTTTCGATGTTGACCATTGATTTGATTAGATATTCGATAGACAGAAAGAAAAAGAGATTCGGTAATAAGATTTTATTGCTGTGCCAATCGTATTGTAGGTCCATAAAGATAATATGATATGATGACGTGTCATTATCAAGACAGGATAACACTAATACGTGTTATTAAAAGCTGTTTAAATCTCTTAATATGATAATGATAATAGGCCATTATTAAAAAGCCCATTTATCTCAAAGTAGGCCCAAAACTCTCAAATATATCTTATACACACTGCTCAAATCATTGCAAATAACAATGCATCACGTAGATCCAGTCTCATGATTAAAAATAACATTTTAAAATGACATCACGTATTTTTTTTTTTTGGGATTATGGGTTAAAATATCATTTTTTCATAGAAACATTATTATTTTGATGTTTTCCAAATTCTTTTAGTGAGTTTATCACTTTCAGGTGAAAAATGAGCAATCTACCTATGTGCTGTATATAACGATTTCAGGCCTATTCTACAATACACGTACACCTATGTTGCATTCATGTACACATGTACATATACAATGTGAATAACATATGTAATTACTATAATGTGTTGTACACATACACATACAACATATAAATAATCTACAGTATGCTATTAATATGCGTACATCTAAACTCTAGTAATGGACACTACATTAAAAATTACGCAAATACACATACATTAAAATTATACACGTACACACATTTTAATGTACATATATACATACATATACGCATGTAAATGTATGTCATATACATAAAATATATATGCGTACACACATTTATATGTATTGTACATATACATTTGTTTAAACGGTGTACTGCCTATACCATGTGGAAAGTATATGTGTACGATATGTAGAAGGCAAGGAATGTGTATGTACACGTACATCTCTTATTTGGTAAATAATTATAAATTTAAACATAATTAGTATGTATAAAGTATATTATAATATGTCAAAAGATGAAAAAAGAAATACATATTGAAATTAGTAAATTCGATAATTTTCTAATCAATGTAAAAAAATAAAATAGGAAACAAATCAAAGGTGCAGAAAGAAACGAAGAAAAATTAAATGTCAAAAAGTCACCATTTAATTTTAATATAGAAAAACCCGGTTGTACACTCTTTATCATGTACGTTGTCAACTCGCTCTACATCGTCCACGCGCTGCTAGAAGGGCAAAATAGTCTGAAATTTATTGAAAGCCAAAAAGACACTCTTTCAGATAAAATACCAAAATAATAATGACTCTACTATTCTGGCCAATTGTCCTTTTTTGTCTCCGCGATCAAACTTTAAATTAGAAACAAGTTTGGTTAACTGAACCAAAATTGAATTGTTTACATAAATAAAATAATAAATTACTACAAGCTAAACAATGTGTGTTTACCGTTTAAACTACAATGTAAATGTTGAATCCAAAAATAACTGAAATGGGCTTTTAACTTGCTAATACACAGTCAATAATATAGATAAAGCATGCCAAATATCCTGATCTCACAATTTCCACTATTTTGGAACGGTTTGTTTTGGAAATGATTGACAACATTACATTGCCCAAATCAAGGTTTTCATCTACGCATGCATAAGAGTTGGACTTCTCTTTGTGTCCACTAAAAACATCAACCCCGTTCGGCTGAATCAAGCATCACCATATTTCATACATACAATTGTGATATATGTTTGAATTTTGGTCATATTCGATGTATAGACACACTTAAATTGTTAGGAGTCTCTCCACGATACGTTAAATTTTTAATAGATAAGATATAACTTAATGTACATATAAAATTTCTAGTGACAAGCAAATACACAATATAATATTTGTTTTTATGAAAACCATATATAAATTTCATGAAAACCATAAATAAATTACATGAAGTTTATATGTTGATGGATATCTTTTGCGATTCTTTAGTGCTTGATATACATTTATTAAATGTTGATGCGGACTTTAACCAGAAAATGGTGATGCGGTCGACTAACACATTTGCTTAACAAAATTGGTTGTACTAACTCTTGGCCATAAGTCTTTAAGAAACTAACATTTTTCGGACGAATTTGCTCTTATACAGATTTGATCGACGTTATGCCATGTTATTATAGCTGGATTTGACGAGACAAAGATGATTTTCGTTAAGTTAGTTCATGTGGAAATAATAAAAGGGGAAGCAAACTAAACACCCATCTTAAATTGGTAAAAAATAAGTTCGACTAGTCTTGAAGAAGACGATGAATATAAATGGTCAGTTGAACAAAAAACAAATATGTAACCTAAGGGTATCTCCAACGGGAATTTCTTATTCGAAACCTACTATTAAAATAATGGAAAAAGAAAAAAATAAGAGAGATGGTGAAAATCGATTCTTGTTTTAGATAGATGGTGAAAATCGATTCTTGTTTTAGATACTCACAAAAAATTCTTCTAACATGTGTTACTTTGTAACTGGTCCACTTTTTATTTTTTGAATTAAAAATTAATTATATAACAAAATTGTATTAAAATAATATTATTTTACTTTTTAGAAACTCTTTAGGAGTAGTTCTAACCGATGAGGGTGCTCTAAGAACATTTCTAAGACGGCAACAAACAATACTAATCATATAAGATTAATATTAAAATATTACAAAAGGTTAAATAATATTAAAATCATCTTTGCTTTAACACGGATTTAATCGTTGTTCTGACAGTCTGACATGTTATTGTAGCTAGATTTGGCGAGACAAAGATGATTTTCATTACATTAGTTCACATGGAAATAATAAAAGGAAAGAAAACTAAACACATATCTTAAATTGGTAAAAAATAAACTTGGCTAGTCTTGAAGAAGACGATGAATATAAATGGTCATTTGAACGGGGAAAAATATGTAACATAAGAACATCTCCAAGACTTCAACAACGGATTCTACAATATTAATAAAATAATAATAATATTAAAATATTACAAAAAATAAATAATATAAAAACCATCTTTGCTCTTATACAAATTTGATCGACGCTCTAACATGTTATTGTAGCTGGATTTGACGAGATAAAGATAAATTTCGTTAGGTTATTTCACGTGGAGATAATAAAGGGGAAACAAACTAAACGTTGATCCTAAAATGGTAAAAAATAAACTCGACTAGTTTTAAAGAAGACGATGAATATAAATGGTCAGTTGAACAAAAAACAAATATGTAACCAAAGAACATTTTCCAGACTACAACAACGGGTATCTACAATATTAATAATGTAAGAATAATATCAAAATATTATAAAAAGGTTAAATAATATTAAAATATTATTGAGAGTTTCTGTATATTATAAAATTTTCAATGGATACAGATACCAAATCGATAAAACATTATGTTAAACAAATATAGTTGAAATTCCATTGAAAAGAAGAACCGGAATGCATTTCCTTTTCTCTTTTTCTTTCACAACAACAATAAAAACAAAAACAACAACTTAGAAAAACAAAAGACCCAAAAGAAAAAACAAACAAACACTGGAAAAATCTCCACTCTTGTCGTTTTCTTTTAACTACCAACTTCCAAAGAGTTTTGTAACGAAAGAAGTTGATCATGGCTTGTACAAACAAGCCCTAAACATCTTGAAGGCAGGACGTATCAGATTAACCACTTTGTTGTTCTTGTTCTTCTCCTTCTTAGGTTCCGTCACATGGCTATTACTCTCTTGAATCAGATTGGTCTTTGGTTCATCTATTTCATTGAGATTAGCTTCTTCGCTTGATGTTGTTGCTGCACAACTACTGTCTGAGCCCAAATTACTTAGCAAGTTTGTCAATAAGACAGTGATCTCCTTAAACTCAGGACGTGCCTTCGAGTCCTTTGCCCAACAAGATTCTAGGATGGACACAGCTCCTTCCGGAATATCCCTAAGGCTTGGCCTCTGGTTCTGTAAGAAAATAACATTTTGAAATCTCATACATTCTAAGTTATTACCCAATAAAAAAGTTGATTTTGTTAAACTTGCTTAAAAATTATGGACCTAAGGTCCGAAACTAATATTTTGTTTTGCGGATTGTGACTTTTACCTGGCTAGAAAGATAGGCAGTACAGATGTAAGGCACTCCATGGAATGGTTGTTTGTTAGTAAGCAACTCCCAGAAAACTATAGCAAAGCTGTAAACATCAACTTTGTGATCATAATGCTTTTTCTCCCCAATTTTAAGTGTCTCACAGCAATATACCTGTGGATATAAAACATAAGACCTTTTAAATTATGTTTCTATGAAACATCGAGTCGAAGATTGAGCTCGAAAGAATTGATCACCTCAGGAGCCATATATCTGTAAGTGCCAGCTTCACTAGTCATACAACCTGTACTCTCTTCTCTTGCAAGTCCAAAATCAGCCAACTTCACTTGTTTCAGGTCACTTGTTACCAACACATTTCCTAGACACAGAAAGCAAAATCTCAATTTCTTTCTTTACAAGAGAGTATATGTAAAACGGAGCATATATATTTACTTGGCTTTAGATCGCGGTGAATGATGCCATTTGAGTGCAAAAACTCCATGGCTCGAGAGATGTCCAATGCAAAGGTTAGTGACATCTTTAGATCAAGAGGACATGGACGAGTGTCCCACAAGAACTTCTGAAGAGTACCACCTTCAAGGAGTTCGGTAACTATCATCAATTGTGGCTCTATGCAAGCTCCAATAAACTGCATACATTATCAAAAACCATGTTTACTCATACGGATATAATATTGAAAACACCAAAAGAGTGTATTTTTCATTTTTTACCTTGACAATGTTGTCATGTTTCATCTTGGATAGTAACAAAACTTCCTTTTGAAACCTTTCCTTGTGCTGTACGCTTACAGTAGCAGTTCTTCTTGGCTGCACTATCTTCACCGCCACGGGAACTCGATTTTTGAATCTATGAAATCATTAGAGAGAAGATATGAAAAAACTCGAAGTTATGAAATGTTTGAGGTAAGATGCTAATCAAAAACAGTAATTAACAAGAAACTTCAAGCTTATGCGACTGAATAAGATTTAGTCATTAAGGGTTTCTATGTAACATTAGATTCACCCAAAAATTGTGGAATAGATCTAATTGAATGCATTTGTGAAAGATTATGATCTTTTTTAGCTTGCCTCACATGAAATTACACCAAAACCTCAACGCTTCAATTGAATATTAAAGAATAAAAAAACATAAAATGAACTAGAATAACGAAAAAATCACCAATTGTAAATTTTGTTTGGGGAAAATCTAACAATATAATAATCAAATAATCAAATTTCAAAGATTTAATTAAACAAAAATCCCAGAGCAGTTTGTTTTCAATCATTTGAGGACCCTAAAACTCATACGGTGAAAAATTCTTTAGTAGCACTCCAAAGTGAAAATAAATTAAAATGAAAAAACAATTACAAATAAAAATAAAAGAGGAACATAAATTAATAAAGCGTATTAAAATCATTAATAAAACGAAAAACTAAAAAAAAAAAAATCTTAGTAAGGGAGTAGAAACACACAATCCATTGTAGACGATGGAGTAGCCTCCTTCTCCGATCATCTCTCCCATCACGACGTCGTTTGGATCAAGAAGCAATTCACTGTCGATATTGAAATCGAATTGTTCATCATGAGACTCATTTTTTTCTGAGTCAAACGATGATGTAACAAAAGGGCAGTTTGAGTAAAGCGATATGGCCGAAGAAAAAAACATTGTTGGAGCTAAAGTTGTCTTATACATTTGAGCTCTCATTTTCTTGAGACTGGAAGTGAGTGAATGAGTGAGGAAGATGATATCAAAGAGCCAAGTGTTTTAGGGTATTTATAGTACACCAGAACTTTAAGGGTATTTTTGTAATTTGTCAATGTTGAAATATTACTTTTTTCTAATGTGTAATTTTCATTTTAGATATTATATGACAGTTAGAATTCATTAATTTGAATTTAACTGTTTACTACCAATGAGCATGGGATGTTTCGTTCATAATCTTATCTCTTAACATATGTGTGGACCTTATATCCCAATGTGGCTCTTTTGGAAAAAAATGATATGCATGAACTATGAAGTGTATACATGGTATTATAGCACCAAAAAAGCAAAGTAAATCTTATTTTACAATAAAACAAACAAACAGATTTTCCGTTTCAGTCTCTGGATAATATTTGGGGCAATTATAAAAATACCACTTTTTATGTGTCAATTTACAAGAATGCCACTTAGGGATGTTCATTTGCAAAAATACCATTAATTATAGATTTATAAAGCTTATATCTTAAAATTCTAAACCCTAAAAAATGTTTTGACCCTAAAACCCCCTAAACCCTCTGTAACTAAACTCTAATAGAACATAATTAACCCAAACATAAATGATATAAAGAAAAAATAATTTTGAAAAAGTGGCATTTTTGTAAAGATTTCAAAAATATAGTATTTTGTAAAGTGGCACTTGAAAAGTGGCAGTTTTTGAAAATTTTCATAATATTTAGAAGTTCAGTTACAATTTGTCACATGAGAAAATTATTAAAAAGAAATTACTATAGACATTTTTAGTATTTTCTAATTTTTTGTGTGAATATATTATTAAAGAAAATAATCTTACCACTAATATTTTTAATAATAACATAGCAAACCACATAAATAAAATTTTAGCAATCAATTGTAAAAGAGAAAATTAATACTAAACGATCGATGTCAATAAAAAGGGAGATGTTAAACGAATAACTAAAATGTTCATCTCTTTCTTCTATTTAAGAGAGATAACCAATAACAGTTGATTGTTAGAATTTATAAACCAATACCAATAGATTTCATTAAGATTGTTAGAATTTAGAAACTAATAACAATAAAATCTAACAATTCTAAAAATCATTAAAAATCCTATTCCCAATAACATTCCCTAAAATGTTCATCTCTTTCTTCTATTTAATAGAGATATCCTAATATAACACATTTTCCACTCTTTTAGCGAATGTACCACATGCATGCATATACAACTATTAAAACTAAATTTACTTATATATTTGTTTTATGAGACATATAAAATCTTGTTTGCGTTATTTAAGGTTTAGTATCAAATTTATAATTGAATTTTTATGAATTTGATATAAAAGAACTGATGAATGTGGAATATTTGATATAAAATAATTTATCCGCACATGTTAGTTAGTAAATTTGGTCTCTATATTAGTTTACCCTTTCATCCAGGAGAAATTTCAAAAAATGCCATTTTCCAAATACCATTTTACAAAAATGCCACACTTTTGAAATCTTTACAAAAATGCCATTTTTTCATTATATAATTTATGTTTAGGTTAACTATGTTATATTAGGGTTTAGTTTTGAGTGTTTAGGGGGTTTTAGGTGTCAAAACATTTTTTTAGAGTTTAGAATTTTAAGATATAGGTTTTATAAATCTATAATTAGTGGTATTTTTATAAATGAACACTCCTAAATAGTATTATTGCAAATGTGCACACAAAAGTGATATTTTTGTAATTGTCTCTTCATTTAGTGGGCATGTAGACCAGTTGATTTATACTTGTCAGTTTTTTTTAAAAAATCTACAATTTGTAGTAAGTAAAAACTATATCAACAAAATAGTTAGATTACATTAAGTAAAACTCAACAATCATAATTTAAACATCTACTAAATTTTGTTGCATGTTTTCTGATCAAAGGTAAATTTTATTTTGTAAATGTATTTTTGTTCAACTTCTTATTCTCTAACTAATATTTGCATGATTCATATACTTAGCATTGAACCCAACCGATCCATGAAACAAAAACGAACAACACGAAAAAACAAATTTACAAGATTATTTTGGGGCACCTTTACTCATTAAAATATATTCTTGTGTTGTTGTTAAAACTCAATAACATATCGTTAAATCCATTACTTTTCTTATATATATATAATTGGTCCCAAGAAAAATTAATCATGCAATCATATATAGTTTCGGTTAAAGCAAACGAGAATCGTGTCGATTTATATTCATTCATTTTTTTTTTTGTCTTACACTACAAAAAAACAAACGATTTCCCGACGGATAAAACCGTTGGAAATCCGTCGGAATACACCATATTCCGACGGCTTTCCGACGGTTTTGGTCGGTCGGTTCTATCTCGTCAGAAATAAAAATTCCGTTGGAAATCCGTCGGAAATACTGACGGATTTCCGACGGAAAAGGGATTACCTGAATCCGTCAGAAATCCGTCGTAAATCCGGCAGTATTTCATTTTTCGACGGATTTCCGACGGCTACACATACCGACGGATTTCCGACGGCTACATATACTGACGGATTTCCGACGGGTAAACATACCGACGGATTTCCGACGGATATTATTTATTAAAAAAAAGATTTTAATTTAATTAAATTAAATTAAAATAAATTAAAAATAAATAAAAATTAAATTAAAATAAAAATAAAAAAACAACATTTAAAATTAAGTTTCAATATTTTTAAAAGTGATTTAGAAAATTAAAATATTACATAACGTAAAGTCTATCGGTTACGGAAGATCTCGTTCATCCTTTCTTCCATTTCCCGCATGCGTGCCATCTGTTCTTCCATTGCCCGCATGCGTTCCATTTGTTCTTCCATTGCCCGCATGCGTGCCATCTGTTCTTTCATGCGTGCTGCATCTTCTGCGCGTTGTGCCTCCAACCCGGTCACCCGCTCGAGAAGCTCGGCGTTTTGTGCCCTCAACCTCCCCTAGTGGAATTACCGGATCCGCTAGAGTGATGAAATCGCCCATAGTCCCTACGATTGACAAAATTCTTATATACCGTTGAAATTTACTAACATATATAAATACAAATTCTGATTTTAAATATATATACCTGTAAATTTAAATCATAAATTTTAAATATAAATTTAATATACAAGTAATATACATTACGGATTTAGGGATTTTGAGAATTTGTGATTTCAAAATTTTGAAATTTCAGAATTATGAGATTTATTGGAATTGGGGACTTTGAGAATATGGGATATTGATATTTTGAGAATTAGAAATTTTGGAATTTAGGAAATAATTTATGGATTTTTTGAAATTAGGAATTTTCTTGTGTTTGGGATTTGATAATTTAAAGTTTTATATATGTAGGATATTTAAGGAATTTGGGATTTTGTGGAACCAACAGATTAATGAATTAGTAAAATTTCAACAATTTAGAATTTTATAATTTAATTATATTATAAATGTTTGTAATTTCATAAAAATAACAAATACATATTAAAATGCAAAATAATTTTATAAACCCGAAAATTCACTAAATCACAAAATTTAAAAAATTATAAATTTATCTTACTCTCTAATTTCAATAATTTATAAATTACAAAATTCATACCTCCCCTATGGATAATTTCAAAAATTTCTAAATTGCTTCAAGGGAACCAAGAGATGGACACAATTAGTGAATCTATCAAATTCTAAATCTATCAAATTTACATCCACTAAGTTAAATCATCCTAAATCAATAAAATTCTAAAAATACATCTCATAATTGATAATTTACAAAAATTTCTAAAAATTTACATTGGATTCATGATATATTGATAGAGATTGAGATTGTGGGTGGATTTGATGTTGTATGCATTTTCCGGCGAGTCTCCAAGCTTTTCCGGCGGTTTTTTTTTTGTTTTTTGATTTCGCTTCTTCGGTCTAAACGAAGAAGAAGGTGTGGTTTTATTACAAATTTGCGACGGAAAAGCGACGGATTTTCCCGCATTTTCGATGATATCGAGGTACAATGGCGGAGAAAAAAAGTTAAATCCGTCGGTTTCTTTTTACGGATTTCCGACGGATTTTATTTCTTTCAGTATAAAAATTTTTTTCCCGCATTTTCGATGATATTGAGGTACAATGGCGGGAAAAGTACTGACGGATTTCCGATGGATTTTATTTATTTATTTATTTTTTTAATAAAACCAAATCTGTTTAAAAATTAAAAATTAATTTAATAAAAATTACAATCCGTCGGAAATCTATCGGTAATTTTGACGGATTTCCGACAGATTTTTTTTTTAATATAAACAAATCTGTTTAAAAATAAAAAAATAATTTAATAAAAATTACAGTCCGTCGGAAATCCGTCGGTATTTTTGACGGATTTCCGACGGATATTATTTTTTAATAATATAAACAAATCTATTTAAAAATTAAAAATTAATTTCATAAAAATTACAGTCCGTCGGAAATCCGTCGGTTTTTTTGACGGATTTCCGACGGATTTAACTTTTTTATGTTAAAAATCCGGCGAATTATAAACAAATCTGTTGAAAAATTAAAATTTACTTTTAATAAAACTTAAAATTAAATTTAAATTCTGTTGTAGAATTATAACCCCTTAAAAGACACTGCAAAAGCGTAACGCGTACTATTTATTAGGTGATGGTAACGATATTATGCATTCAAAGAGTCAAGTAAAATAAGAACCAATCTATCTCGACTTAGGTTTGAAGACGTGACATGCACGAAAAAATCAGATTTTTTTGGAGGAAGACTCTGCTTCGGTTTGGGGTTTTTTCTTAGTCGCAATGTTCTTCGAATCTGAATACCCGTTCCATGTATCATCATCTTCATTGGCCTTGTATTCATCAGAAGATCTGCACTGTACCTGAGCAGAAACAGAGTGAAAGTTAGTACGGTTTGGATTTGTGTCCATATCAAGAAATATGACGAAGGAATGTTGGTTGCTTGGAGTGAAAATTACTGGATCCACCATTGTTAAGGAGACTCAACAAATATGTGAAGGTCTGTTAATATAATCTCGCATATATATTTTGTGTTTTGATTTTGAGAATTCTGGCTTTTAGATTTCTTACATAATTAAATTCAACGCATGCGAGTATGTCCTCGAAACCATGGAAACTGTATTAACTCATGCAAGGAAACGTGCGCTGAACATTGTATAAGTGTATACACATAATTGGAATCTGATTGGAACTCTAAAAAATTATTAAGATCCTTTTTGTACAAATTAGCTTTTATATTTTTTAAAACGATTAGTTGATGCTATAAAAATTAGACTTATAATTTTATTTAACCATTAAGATGTTTGACAGCTTTTCACATGTCACGATCGAGGTACATATGGATCGATCGATCCGGCCCCAAAAACTGTGAAGAATCTAGAAATTAAAAGTCCGCTTGTTGACCCGATTGCAGAGTAAAAAAATGTCCAAAAATTTGTCCAAATTTTATTTTATTTATCCGGAAATTGAATAAAAGATTTACACAACGAAATTTTATAACAGATAAAAAACAAAATCCCTCGAAATTTATTTATTTTAAAGTTTGAGAAACATATGTCTCTGTATCCACTCCAAACTTACCATTTGTTAGAACCTGAAACTTTTCTTTCCCTTTTTTTTCCTTTGGTGGAGAATCTACATATCCGTCCCAAAAATCTCTTCTGATTGCATCAACATCTATATTTAAGTTGGGACTTTCTGGTTTTTGGGCAAATTCATATTCGTCGTAGTGATTTTTTTTTTCTTCGGTGGAGAATCTAAATATCCGTCGCAAACATCTCTTTTGATTGCATCAACATCTATATTTAAGTTGAGACTTTCTGGAATTTGGGCAAATTCATAATCATAGTAGTGATCCTTATATTCATTTGAAGTACTTCCACCGTAACTATCTGATTTTCAATCAATTGAGATGGTTGTACGTCTTCGAGAACACTCTTCTGGTCAGGATATTCGTCGCACTGAGATTGAGTTTCCCACGAGACGTTTGGAATGCGTTGAATGGTTGGCAAGCACTGGCTGACCGGCACTATTGTTGATGAAGAATCTCCAATTGCGATTGGTGAGAACGTATCAAATTCCCACGAGTAAGTGGGTATCTCTTGAGTGTGTGTGTCGCATTGGGTTTCGGTTTCCCACGAGTATTTTGGAAGTAGAAAGTGGTTTGCCACGATTTTTGAGTCTTCATTAGGAGAGCTAGAAGACATTATTTGTGTTATTGACAGGAATGAAGATATGTGGAACCTTATATAGGACGGAAAACCGTCGGAAACCTCCGACATAATACCCCGCCAGTCCCATCTGACACCGCTAACGCAATGGTAACCACTCAAACTTTGCCGACATTGGAATTCCGACGGATTTATTACCGTCGGTATGAGCTGACCACTCATAATTTGCCGACATCGGAAAGTCGGAATTCCGTCGGAAAGTCGTCAGAAAATTACGACATCTTTTTTCAGTCGGTACTGGCTTCCGTATCCGTCGGAAATCCGTCGCACTAAACCGACGGTTTTCCGACGAATTAATTTTTATCGAAAATCCGTTGGAAATACGGCGGATGTTTCCGACGGATATCTTCCGTCGGAAATTCCGCCGGAATACTGCCTGTTTTCTTGTAGTGTTAAATCAGTAAACAAAGCTAAAGAGAATCGTGCGACTCCAATAAATTTGGTAAGATGAGAAAAAGTACAAAAAAATGGAGATGTGTTCATATGATATAGCCTATAGGGTTAAGATCGATTCTTCTTATTATACAACTGTATAGAAAAAATAAGATAAGACTGAAATCTAATTAGTTAAGTACTTAAGTCCATGTTGCTGAGTTCTAAATATCAACGTGACTATGTTTTATTTAATTTATGCGATTAAACCATAAATGAGACAAGCCCAACACAAGCCTAATGAAGTATTACCAAGCCATATATTTAGGTTTCCTTGCAAGTGCAGTAAAAACTTTATAAATTAAAAATAAATATTTTATAAATTAATAATGTTGAGAACGTGATATTTTATTAATTTATAAAATTATTAATTTATCAAAAAAAAGAAAGTTTCCATGATCTTTTAAATATTTGTCTACTTGATTTTTTTTATTTTAAGTTAAACTATATTTTTCTTAAATTAGTTTTCTTCTTTTTATTTGTTTTTGTTACATCTAATAAGGATTGAGTTATTAAGAGATTTCAATCTTAAGAAAAGAACAAACAACTCTAAATCATATATAAATATACCTTAGATGTGTATGTACAAAATTTTATATAGCGAATATTAATTTATGATATTATTGGAACTATATATTTACATAGAGGTGTTATTATATTTATTATCTTATTATCTTATCGATTTGTGCTATATTTTACATTGATCCAACTCGGGACCAATAAAATTTATTAATTTATAGAGTTTATTAATTTATAAAGTTTCTACTGTATGTATGATTATTAATATGCTTTTAGTGTCATTGATAACTTTGGGAGTTCCTCTGAGTCGCAAGTCTCCTTCTTCATCTTTTATGAAATCAATATAGATTCACTTTGTTCTTGGTGACAATCTTAAGTCTTTTTTTTTTCTTTTGTTATTGCATTTGATGTGCTATTTTATATTCAGTGTCTATAATCTATTTCTGGAAAATCGCATAAAAATTTTTTAAAGTGGCACACACGGACACTTTAAACTTTCAAACTGTTGGATTAAAACTTTAAAACTCCAACATGACATTATTAACATAATAAACCACCAAAGTGGCTCCCGAGTGCACACCATCATTGTCTTTGACGGAACTGTTTATTTTTCGTTTAAATTTGATGACATGGCTTTAAATTTATTTATTTAAATTAAAAATTGATTTTATTTAATGTTTATCCTAATTAATAAATTTAAAAAATCAAAAAAAAATGACAAAAAAAAAACTTGTCCATTTTAAAATACCTTTTTGTTATCTTTTACAATTAAAAAAGTAAAATTAAAAATTAAAAAAAAAAGTAAAAGTTATTTTCTTCCTCCTTCCTCTTTCCTCGCTCTCGATGTTGAAGATTTCCAGAAGAATTTTCTCGTGGTTAGTTTTGTCGTCGTCGCTCGAGGGTTAAGGCTGAGGCGTGGTGGAACCATTGGTGACCGGTGTTGGTTGCAGGGAAAGTGCTTACGGCTGGATCTGGGCAAAGCTTCCGTTTACGGCTGGAAAGGTCATCGCCGTAGCTACCTAAAGTATAAGCTAAATATGTTAAGTCAATATTTACACATTATTGTGATTTGTTCTTTCCTAATATGTGTGCTTACTACTCTGTATAAATTAGTGTACATCTCCTTGTAATGAGAATAAGACATAATATTATCTTTCTTTATATGGTATCAGAACATCGCTCTTAAAAAGATCTAAAATTTTTTTTTTTTTTTTCTTCACTCTAAGCTTTTACGCAGCCAACAATGGCTCCAGAATCAACAACCATCCCGATCACCTCTGAATCCGTCCTTGCTATCAATATGTCACACGTGACCAAACTCACAAGCACAAACTATCTCATGTGGAGTCTTCAAGTACGTTCCTTCCTCGATGGGCATGGCCTTCTCGGCTACATTGATGGATCAACCATCGCTCCTACTCCAACAATCACTGCTTGGCACTGACACGACTCTCAATCCTGCTTACACAAAATGGCACCGTCAAGACAAGCTTATCTATAGCGCCCTCCTCGGTGTTATCTCGCTTTCTCTTCAACCGCTTGCTGCTACAACCACCACGGCGGCTCAGATCTGGACGAAACTGGCTTCCACCTATGCCAACCCGACTCGCGGCCATATTCAAAATCTGAAGACACAACTTAAACATCTCAAGAAGGAGACCAAATCCATTGATGCCTACATTCAAAGTGTTACTCTTCTCCTTGATCAACTTGCCTTACTCGGCAAGCCTTGTGACCATGAAGATGCTGTTATGGCTATTCTTGATGGTTTGCCTGAAGACTACAAGACGGTGATCGACCAAATTGAATGCAAAGACACACCGCCATCAATTACCGAAATCCATGAACGACTCCTGAACCACGAAGCCAAATTGCTTGCTCGGGTTGCTGACTCTGCAACACAATCGGCTTTTCCACTTACTGCCAATAACATCCAGCAATGCCATAATTCGTCCAGACCATTCGTCTCCAACAACAACAACCGCAACAATACCAACAATCGGTTCAATCCAAACCGCTTCTCCCCAAACCAACAGTACAATGACACCTCCACCGTGTCTCAACAATCCTCTTATGGTACCAACGGATCTCGCGTCTCCAAACCATACTTGGGTAAATGTCAGTTTTGCTACACACAAGGCCATAGCGCTAGGAGATGTCCCCAGCTTCAATCCTTGCAGACTGTGAATTCTGGACCACCTACTCCGTTTCGTCCATGGCAACCAATCAGCCTTACACAGCTACTAACTGGCTTGTTGACTCTGGCGCAACACACCACATCACCTCTGATCTGAATAATCTCTCCATTCATCAACCGTATCATGAGGGAGATGATGTTCTCCTAGCCGATGGCTCAGCCCTTCCAATCTCTCATACGGGTTCTAAATCTCTTCCCTCGTTTACTAGACCTTTAACCTTGGATAATATGCTGTGTGTTCCTGATATTCACAAGAATTTAATCTCCGTCTATCGCCTCTGCAACACTAACAATGTCTCGGTGGAATTCTTTCCCGCTTCTTTTCAGGTGAAGGATCTCAGTTCGGGGGTCCTGTTACTCCAAGGCCAAACTAAGAATCAACTTTATGAGTGGCCCGTCTCAAGCTCTCAAGCCCAAGCGTTACTCTCCTCCTCTGGTCCGAAAACAAGCATTCTTTCATGGCACTCGAGATTGGGTCACCCATCATCTACTGTTTTACACTCAATTGTTACTGCTTTCTCAATTCCAGTTTCGTCGTCAAACTCAAAATATTTATCTTGCTCGGATTGCAGTATTAATAAAAGCCACAAGCTTCCGTTTACTCACTCATCTATTCAATCTCATCGTCCTCTTGAATACATCTATAGTGATGTCTGGAGTTCTCCCATAGCATCCATTGATCATTACAAATATTACATTGTTTTGATCGACCACTTTACGAGATACACTTGGCTATTTCCGTTAAAGAAGAAGTCTGAGGTTCACTCTACCTTTGTGAAGTTCAAATCTCTAGTTGAAAATAAGTTTCAAACCCGTATAGGAACTCTGTTTTCTGATAATGGTGGAGAGTTTATTGCCTTGCGTGATTTTCTCTCTACTCATGGTATTGCTCATCTCACCTCACCACCACATACACCGGAGCACAATGGTCTCTCCGAACGCAAACATCGTCACATTGTCGAAACTGGCCTAACTCTCTTATCTAAGGCATCCATTCCAAAAGAATATTGGCCCTATGCGTTTGCCACCTCGGTTTATCTCATAAACCGTTTGCCAACTCAAGTGCTTTTCATGCTCTCACCATTCCAGAAGCTCTTCAATGAGAAACCACATTATGAGAAGATGAGAATTTTCGGATGCTTGTGCTTTCCGTGGTTGAAACCTTATGTTACTCATAAGCTCGACAATCGTTCCTTGGAATGCGTCTTCCTCGGGTATTCGCAATCTCAAAGTACTTACCATTGTCTACATCTCCCTACTGGCCGGATATACACATCTCGTCATGTGATTTTTGATGAATCAAGGTTCCTCTTCTCCTCCGCCAATGGTAATCCTGATCTGGTTGAGGACCCAACCACCTCCACCGCACCACTAGTCACACCGGTTCCACTCAGAGCTGCAGTTTCGGCTTCGGAAAATGGACCCCCGACTCTACCCTTCACTTTGACCCGATGACTGTCTCTCCGACCACCGGCCTCGCCAATTCTCAGGTATCGCCTTCTTCCCTTTCCTCATCTGCTTCTCTGTCTCATGATAATTCTGAGCCTACTGCTCCTATTAAAAATGGGCCTAATCCCGAGGCCCAGTCTAACCCAGCTTCAATTGAGCCCACTGCTCTAGCCCAAAATCAGTTGCAACCCACAACTGAGACTCAACCACTAACAAATCTCATTCCCCACCAAACCGATTCTTCGACCAACCCCTCCGACCACAGACCAAGTACCTCATCCCGAACCGCACCAGCTCGTAAACCATCGGCTGAAAATAACCACAAAATGAAAACCAGATCCAAAAATAATGTCTTCAAACCAGCAAAAACAAAACAATCTCTGACTCTTCTCGGTCCTTCACATCTTGTTCCTGAGCCATCCACGATAATCCAAGCAATGAAAGATGCAAATTGGAGACGTGCTTGTTCTCTTGAATTTGATGCTCACACCGAAAATCACTCATGGAACCTTGTTCCGTCCAATCCAAGTCAGAATCTTGTCGGTTGTCGTTGGGTATTCACCACCAAGTTCCTCTCCAATGGTGCTCTTGACCGATACAAGGCTCGCCTCGTCGCTAAGGGATACACACAACAATATGGGCTTGATTATGCTGAAACCTTTAGTCCAGTCATCAAGACGACAATGATTCGACTAGTTCTCGACATTGCTACAACAAAATCGTGGTCTATTAAGCAGCTGATGTCAATAACGCTTTCCTACAAGGTGACCTCAAGGAAGAAATATACATGTCTCAACCTCTCGGGTTTATAGATCAAGATCGCCCTTCCTTTGTGTGTCGCCTTCGGAAACCGATTTATGGTCTTAAGCAGGCTCCTCGTGCTTGGTACATCTCTCTCAAGCAACACCTTATAAATTCGGGCTTCATCGCTTCACTTGCTGATACCTCTTTGTTCATCAGTCAAATTGGTTCCATAATAACATATGTCCTTGTCTATGTCGATGATATCATTGTCACCGGCAATAACGATAATCGGATATCACACGTACTCACAAGCCTCGCTGATCGGTTCTCCATCAAAGACCCTACATATCTTCACTATTTTCTAGGTGTTGAGGTTACTCGCTCCCCCATTGGTCTTCATCTCACTCAACGGAAATATGTGGCTAATTTACTGGCTAAGTACCATATGACCGACTCAAAACCAGTCACTACTCCCCTTCCTACTTCTCCTAAGTTGTCCATTCACTCTCTGATCCAAGCCAGTATCGTTCGCTTGTTGGTAGTTTCCAATACTTGGCTTTCACGCGTTCGGACTTGTCATATGCGGTAAATCGACTCTCGCAATTCATGCACAAACCAACCGACACACATTGGGCAGCCGCAAAGCGACTACTCCGATACTTAGCTGGTACTCAGACTCATGGCATCACCATTTATCGCAACTCTCCACGTTCACTCCATGCGTTCTCGGATGCTGATTGGGCTGGTGATGTTGATGACTATGTATCTACTAATGGGTTCATTCTCTATCTAGGAGGTAATCCAATCGCATGGTCTTCAAAGAAACAAATGGCGTAGCTCGTTCCCACACGGAAGCTGAATATCGGGCTGTTGCTAACACTGCCGCTGAGATACGATGGGTTTGCTCCTTACTTACAGAACTTCGTGTTGATCTTCCACAACCTCCGGTTATATATTGCGATAATGTTGGCGCCACGTATTTGTGTGCAAATCCGGTATTTCACTCTCGTATGAAACATATAGCCCTTGACTATCATTTTGTTCGAAATCAGATCCAAGCTGGTATGTTGCGTGTCTCCCATGTCTCCACACATGATCAACTCGCGGACACACTCACCAAACCGCTGCCTCGGTCACGTTTCCAGCATGCATGTTCCAAGATTGGGGTTTTTTCAACAAACCTCCATCTGGAGGGGGCGTATAAGCTAAATATGTTAAGTCAATATTTACACATTATTGTGATTTGTTCTTTCCTAATATGTGTGCTTAATACTCTGTATAAATTAGTGTACATCTCCTTGTAATGAGAATAAGACATAATATTATCTTTCTTTATATAAAGTATAGATTATTGGGAGATAGACCAAGATTAAACGATCCAGATGACCAAACCAAGATTATGGAAATAAGGAAGATTTCCAAAAGATTGTATATTAGAAAAGTTAATATTTATGTATAATTTAGATTTTTTATATCAAATATGTAAAGAACTTGTTCAGCAAGTTATATTTTTGTATAAATAAGTTTATTGGCTAATGAATAAAACTGAGAGAAACTAGTCTACTACTAAGATTTCCTCCAAAATCTATCATGGTATCAGAGGCTAGATCCAATTTCTATTGATTTTAGGTTTTCATATATTTTGCTATGAAAAAAAAAAATCTGTTTTTTCTTCATTAACTTCCTTCTTTTCATTAATATCTTCTTATCCTATGATTCCATTTTTCTCTATATAATTAAGTTTTGTCAACCTAAAAAAAGAAAAAGAAAAAGGAAAAAGGAAAAAAAAAAAATAAAGGAGAAAAAGAAACATACGTGATTGTATTTGTTTCTTTTCTTATGATTGTGGTTTTTGTGTTTTTATTGATTCAAAATACAATTCCATGAAGTCTTCATGTGGTTTTGATCAACTACAAATTCGATATTACTGCGAAGATGATGACTTCTCCTGGTATATGTGGATCCGATGGAGGTGATGGTGTTGCCGTAAACTATGAGCATGGACCAAAAATGAGTTCGTTCAGTTTACATGGTGACGTGAGACGATGGAGATGCACAACTACTACAGTATTCTCCACCGAATCGATGACCCTTTGGCCGGGTATAAACGCCATTAATGACCCTACAACCGGGTGTAAACGTCGATTTGATTACGGTGGGATGTTGCAGCCGATATTTTGAAGACATGTCCATTCTCACCCGTGTTACCACGTATGAGTTTGTCGGGGGTATTGGGAGATCGAGAGGTTGAGATCGACCAAGATTGAACGGTCCAGATGACCAAACCAAGATTATGGAAATAAGAAAGATTTTCAGAAGATTGTTAATATCGAATATATTAGAAAAGTTAATATTTATGTATAAGTTAGATTTCCTATATCAAATATGTAAAGAACTTGTTCAGCAAGTTATATTCTTGTATAAATAAGCCTATTGGCTAATGAATAAAACTAATAGAAACTATTCTACTACTAAAGTTTCCTCCAAAATCTATCATGGTATCAGAGACTTCGATCCTAGTTCCTATGGGTTGTGATTCTATTATTTTCCGCGTTTAAAAAGAAAAAAAAAGTTTCTTCTTCTTCTCCTTCTACGTTTTTTCTTCTTTGATTTCTTCTACTACTTTTTGAAATTTTATCTATTTTCTTCCCATATTTCTTCTGGTTACATAGGGATTCTTAAAAAAAAAAAAAAAAAAACCAAAGAAAAAAAAAGAAAGAAGAATGTTCGTCTCATACTACAAAGAAGACGACGTTCATGATTGATGTGGATTATGAGCATGGACCATGGATGAGTTCGCTTAAATTCACTTAATAGATCTTCATGTGGTTATCGACAACTACAAATTTGATGAAGCCAAGAAGATGATGACTCCAACGGATATATACAGATCTAAAGGAGGTGAAGACATGATGATGTTGCTGTGAGCTATAAACATGAGCCAATTAACGAGTTCGTTCAGTTCATATGGTGACATGAGATGATGGAGATACACAACTACTACAATATCTTCCACTGAATCGATGACCTTATGGCGAGGTAAAATCGTCATTGATGACCCTACAGTGGGTATGAAGACTTTGAAGATGACTTCGTGATTGTCCAATCTCATACGTGTTACCACGTATAAGCTTGCGGGAGGGTGTTAGGAGATCTCGGGGATGACGGGATCGCCCTTGAACATATTTTCTATAGTTATTAGGAAAGCTAATATTGTGTATAAGGTATATTTTCTATTCAATATATGTAAAGAACTTTGTAGACAAGTTATGATCTTTGTATAAATAAGCCTATTGACTAATCAATAAAAGTGAAGAGAAACTATTCTACTACTATGTTTCCTTCAAAATCTATCATAGATCCCTGTCCAAAATCGACACGTGGTCTAGTGGATTGTGCCGCGAGCGGAGTGTGGAGTACGGTGGTTGCGGTTTACGATCTGGTGAAGGTGGATTCGGTTCGATCCGCGACAATTTTTTCTCCCATCGCATGCCAGTGGACGTGGTGTTCCCCTCCACCAGATTGAAGTTCAGGTTGTCGCCGGTGTTCGGAGCTCGGCGACGAAGGGATTCTGGTTTGGGTGGTTTATTAATATCATACTTAAAAAAAGAGGAAAATATTTTTTATTTAATTAATGGGTGATTTTGCTTAATAACCAACCTTCCAAAAAAAATATAATATAAAATCTAACCAAATGGCTAGAGAGAGATATGAACAAATAGAGAGAAAAATGTGGATTTTGGTTAGATTTTATATTATAGTTTTTTTTTAGGTTATGTATGCCAATTTTCCTTAATTAATTGTAAGAAATAATTAAAGAATGTTCTTATTGGAAAATGATTATTTGTTTCTTTCATTTTTTTTTTGATTTTTTAAAATTTATTAATTAGCATAAACATTGACTAAAATTAATTTTTAATTAAAATAAATAATTTAAAGCAATGTCATCAAATTTAAACGGAAAATGAACAGTTCTGTCAAAGACAATGACGGTGTGTACTCGAGAGCCAGTTTGATGGTTTATTATGTTAATATTATCATGTTGGAGGTTTAAAGTGTTAGTCCAAAACTTTAAAGGTTTAAAGTGTCAATGCGTGCCACCGTAAAATTTTTTTTATGCGATTATCCCTATCGATTTCATTAGGCTCTTATGAGCATGTATAAATACTTGTTTGGATTTGCTATAAAGGGAGCTAGTGCCTGATGAATATGAATATGAGCAAATTGATGTAGAGGTAGAGCTACACGTCAATACTTTTGGGTGACAAAAAAAAAAATGGCACCTAATAGTCCCCTGACTATATGTGCACTCAAATTTTACGTTACAAAAAATATACGTTCGAGAGTATACTTGGTGGATTTCCTCATATTTCATATACACTTTTGAATGTTGTCCTTCCCAACCATTTTTATGATAATCTATATTTATAAACATGAAGTCATTATGCTTATGTGTCACAATGAGAGCGATTTTAGAAGGAAAAAAAAATACTTTTAATTTTTAATGTATATTTCGTATTTAGGCTATTAAGATTCATTGAATATAATTTATTTTGTAATATACTCAAATTTATGTAAATCTTTCATATTTATCTATATAAAATATTTTTAACTTTTGTGTACTTGGAAACCCTATCTATATATATATATATATATATATATATATATATATATATATATATATATATATATATTTTCTAAGACGAACATGTCATCTTTTTATTAATGAAAAGGTTACAAAGATGAACATGTTTCTTCTCTTCCAATTGCATATCGTACTTTTGCTTCTCCTTTATTATTTTAGGTTTGATAGTTTAATATTTTTTTCGCTTATGGTGTATTACATTATATTGTTTCTCATAGTTTCTTACGAGCTTTTGGTTGTTTGATTTTTCTTTAATACAAACTATCATATGCAGTTCTTCTGTCTTATATTAGTTTTCTTATTCTTCTTTATGGTTTTCATGATTTATACAAGTTATGTCGCCTTTATACAAGGGAGATGATCGTTTACTTTTTTGGGTTTAGCCGTTCGCCTGAAGTGTAGTGGAAGATGATATGAACATCATGCGGAGGCTGAGTCAAAGAACGAGTCATAATCGACGCTATGAAATCTCTACCGCTGCTGATTATTGATGACTATTGCTTCATGATATCTCAGAACGTCACTAGAGATTTTCAGCGATAGTTTCTTGAGTATATATCTCCACCGTCCGAACCAGAGGTATATTGATATATCCATTGTGACCAAGTCATGTTGGTCATGGTGAGGTCTCATGACTTTTCTCTTCGTTGTCATATCAACTATTTTATAAAATCCTACAAATTCTTAGCAAACAAAAAAAAAAAGAAATCCTAGAGGCTAAAGATATATAATGAGAGAATTATCAACGAAACTTTTTTTTTTGGTTAATTGGATTTAGTTTTGACTCGTTTTTTTTCCTCAAATTTTAATAGATGATCTGGGACGTCGTTGGAACCCACCGGTTGTTAGAATCTACAGCCGCTGATCTCAACCTAACCCCGAGCATTCGCTATCGTCTGTAACCACCACCGTAAGGTAAGCAGCAAACCCTAGCCTGTAATTACATGTGTTCGTTGGTGCAAACCCTAGGGTGAATCTTAAACCTATTTCTGGAATCCGATCTTCACCGAGTTGTCTCCGTCTCCGATATACTCCACCCCGTTTGATCACTTTCCAAACCCAAGCCAAGGTGAGGACGTGTGTGTGCTTTTATATGACTTATGATCGATTCTTCTTTGGTTTGAGAACAAAAATAAGTGCTATATATATACTTCACAATTTTTTAACGTAGCTTACTGCATATCACAATATTGTGTTTCTCACTCTTATGATTTATGATAAATTCGTTTAAAATATTTATGTTTTTTAAGTTGTTCATGTACCTTACCTTGTATCCACTTATTATGATTTAAGGAATCGGTGACTATAAGGAAACATGAAAATAAGTTGTATTTTGATACAATGAAACAACATCATGGTTCATGTGTATGGAAGTAAGAACCTCTAACTTAAATCATCTACGTCTCAGAAAAAGAATGAATAGAAGGGAACATGGAAAAAAAAAACAAGCAAGTTTTCTTTGCGAGAAGGTTAACTCGATGTAAGTCAATGACTTTTGTATATAGATAGATATGTAATCATTATTCTGAATTATTTCTCAAGTTTGCACTTTCTAACTTCATATCTTTTACGTGTTTTAATTTGTGTTACCTTTTACATCATTTCATCAAACTTAGTTATAGTTTTGGTGCTTAAAAAGGCTTAGTACATTCACATTCAACGCCTACTCAGCCTTTTCTCCGCCATCATTATTTCTAGATTGTCATTTACTTCTCTTGGGTAGAATTTAAATCCTGTAAAATGTAACAATTGCTACAAACATGGAGAAAATTAATATGAGTGACAAGATATAATTTATGGGAAAATGCAATAGGTTATACTTTTTTTGTCTGTTTTTCTGCATTTTCAGAAACCTTAAGCAAGATTTTTTTAATCTTTCAAGGTGAATAGTTACTTGGTCTATCTTCCATGTTCTTAGTGTTAGGTCGCATCCGGTTATTTCTGGTGTAGGGGCGGTTTGGTTTCGTGCAAAATTTTTACCATTGATTTAGGATGATATAGGCTGTGAAATTTTTTTACCATTGATTTAATTTTGATTATTATTAGTTACGTTCACAAGCGCCTTTTTTTTTGTTTTAAATGTTTTCATTTATGCCAAATAATTTATTGGATACGTTTGGTATTTCAAATTTATTTATTATTATTATTATTATTATTTTTTTTTGGTCACAAGTATGTCAAATTTATTTATTTTTATATTTTCAAAGGTCAATACATGCTTTCAATTTTCCTTATAATGATAAGTTTTCTTATGTTTCTATGGTGGAAAATAGTAAAATACACGCAGCCATCGAAAGGAAATTAATCAATCGGTTTTTCCCACATTTGCGTGAAGGTATATGGCCTATTTAAGTATATATTTTTTTGAAAATGAGGTCTTTACGAGAATAGTGAAAAAGAAGAAAAAAGAAACCAGTGAGCAATACCACATTTTAAAATAAACAAATAAATTAATTCTAGATTTTCATATTATATTGGGTAACAAGTTATCATATTTTTTTTTATGTATAAATTATAAAAAATATGACTGAAAACTAAATATTATTCGAAATCAATTTAAAATAATGATAGGCGATCATATAATATAAATGCTGGTACAAAGTTATATGAGGAGGATAAGTGCGACGTGAGTATAAAACCATCCGCCAAAACTAATCGAACACTACATATACGAGTTAGATTTCACTATACCTGAGCTGAATCGAACCATAGTTTTGTTCAGTTTGTTAGGATTAAGGCTTTCCTAGGGTTAAGACTCCCCACTCTTAGGGTTTAGTTCCTTTAATTTTGAAGAAGAAGTACGACGTGAGTATAAAACCACCCGCCTAAACTAACCAAACACTCCATATACGAGCTAAATTTCACTATAGTTGAGCTGAATTGAACCATAGTTTTGTTTAATTTGTTAGGGTTAAGGTTTCCATAAGGTTAATACTCTCCCACTCTTAGGGTTTCGTTCATTTTAATTTGAAAAAATGATTTTTTGATGAATTTATAATTTGCTAAAATTATAAAAAAATATGATTGGAAACTTCTTTTTTTATGAAAAATTAATATTAATCGAAATCAATTTAAAATAGTGATAGCCGATCATATGATATAAATGCTCAAAGAAAGTTATATGAGAAGCATATGTTCAACGTGATTATAAAACCACCCGTCAAAACTAACCGAACACTACATATACGAGCTATATTTGTAGCTGAGCTGAATCGAACCATAATTTTTTTTAGTTTGTTAGGGTTAAGGTTTCCCTAGGGTTAAGGCTCTCCACTCTTAGGATTTATTTTCTTTTAATTTGCAAAAAATGATTTTTTGATGAATTTATGAGTTGCTAAAAATATAAATGATATATTTATTAATTATAAAAAATATTTTTGAAATCTTATTTTTTTATGAAAACTTAATATTAATCGAAATCACTTTCAAATATCGATAGCCGACCATATGATATAAATGCTCAAAGAAAGTTATATGAGAATGATAAGTGCGACGTGATTATAAACCACCCGTCAAAACTAATCGAATACTACATACATGAGCTATATTTGTAGCTAAGTTCAATCGAACCATAATTTTATTTAGTTTATTAGGGTTAAGCCTTCCATAGAGATAAGGCTCCCCACTATTAGGGTTTAGTTCCTTTTAATTTGTAAAAACAACAAAATTAAATATTTGTTTGAGTATATTTTTAATTGTTTAGTCTCACAGATTGATTTGATGAAATTTTAGTTTGCTAACTATAAATGATTTATGTACAAATTATAAAAATTAAATTTATGTTTATTTATTTTAATTCGTTTTACTTCGGTATAAATGCTAAAGATAAACATATATACCATAAAAAATTAGTTATTTCTATAAAATAAAAATTGATTCCTAGAACGTAATACCTGCGCTGGGCGCGGGTAAAACCTAGATTATTTCTATATTCATGTCGTATTATATTGTAATATGATATCAGTACCAATTACTAACAATTAATGTTTTCTTTCTGTTTTTTTTCTTACTTTTAGTTTTATTTTTGGCGGATGCTTCATGGTTACTCCAAGATGTTACTTGAATAAACCAAAGAAATAGAAGTTACTCCAAGTCTTTTGCTATGTATTTACGCTTATATGCATCTATAATTATCAATTTCTTTGGTTTATATACTGATCGATTTCATATCTTAGGTCTTACCATATATGTTTGTACATAATTTTCTATATTTATTTATTCTAATAACGTTTATAATATAATGTCTATTGATTCTTCCACATTCATCGTGTTATCTATGTAATTATAATGCAATTATCTATGTAATATGTCTTACTGATTTTTAAAGATTTGATTATCTATGTAACAGGTGTGTTCTTTGAAGATTTGATTTTTAAAGATTTAATTTTTAAAAGATTTGATTATTATAATGCAAGTGTTTTTTTTTGGATTTTAATAAAAAATCCCCTCAACTATCTTCGGATCTTTAAAAATCTCCTCAACTATTTTTTTAGTAAAAAGACCCCTCAACTATACTTCGTTAATGAAATCAATCATCCGTCTACAATAATGTTTAATCTTTATAAAAATTATTGTCTTTTGTTACAAAAACGACAAAGCGTTTCAAATATTGACTAAAACATCAAAATGTTTACAGGAAAACAACACAAAGTGAATTTTATAACAAAAAGGTGATCGTAGGTGTAATGTAAATCGTGATTAATGCTAAACTCATTCAGAAAACCACCCGCAATCTTAGGTGCACTGTAAAGATTCACAACACCTATTGAGTAACATATGTGAGTTTTGTTGTAAGATCTCACAACCATAGATCGACTGTTTATTGAAGCATATAATCTCCAATCAAAGCAATTTTGAACACAAGTTGCATGTAATTTCTTCTTTGCGTACTTCTGTTGTTTTCATATAAACAACTTGATGTTTTGGTCAATATTTAAGATATTTTGTCGTTTTTGTAACAAAAGACAACAATTTGTATTGGGATTAAACGTTATTGTAGATGGGGGATTTATTTCACTAACGAAGTATAGTTGAAGGGTTTTTTTTACTAAAATAATAGTTGAGGGGATTTTTCAAGATCCGACGATAGTTGAGGAGATTTTTTATTAAAAATCTTTTTTTTTTTAACTTATTTGCCTATTGTTACTACTAAATCTTTCTCTATATATTTCATAGGTGTGTAAGTATTTCATATTATATCGGATTTAGTTTAGACCATTGATTTGTTGGTTTGTGTTTACTAATTAATTTGGTTTCATTCCTTTAAGGTTTCTCCTCGAATTAAAACTTAATTTGTATCAATAGTGTTTGAATAATACATTGTTATTTGCTAGGTCAACTATTTCGTTTTGTTTGATATTCGGCGTAAATTCTTGGAGGTTAATTTAATATAATTTTTATATAAATCACTAATATATGTGTATATGTTTAGTATTTACATATAATTGGTTTGTGTTTTTCTTTTTTCATATTTTGTTTTTCCTTTTTTTTGTAGGCGATCATACATTGTTCTTTACTCTCACATTTCACACGTTTGGATTTATTGCAAACATGGTGATCGGCTATATTATAGATCTCCTTCAACAATTTCGGTATATGTTCACTGAAGCTTTTGTGATTGGTGCAGTTGATAAGCGAATCATGAATGTAGCCAAAGACATTGTTCCCGGATTTTGAATATTTCATGAGTAAATTTTCAGGGAAGATTCTAATTTCCAAGAAAATTAGACGAAGAAGAGAGTTTGAGATGGATTAGGCTCAAGAGAAGTAAAGAGATGCGAAAACTAATTCCCTTTTCATAATGAACGAATAATATATCCTAGTTTTTATGGTTTTTATATGGTGTTTATTATTCTATCTAATGGTTTTTATACGGTTTTATGTCTTTAGTGGTAGTTTTAGTGTATTTGTAGTGTTTAGAGTCTTTTACAGGTTAATTGAGAAAAAATGATGAGAAAAGAGATATTGGACAGTTCTGAAGTGTCATATGTCAAGCAATCGTTGGAAGCCTTAAATTCATTGGATTGATCTGAAATTCGGACAGGAGATAGAAAATTGAGCCAGCTTGCATCCAAAAGAAGATTGAAGTCATTTGGATCAATGGTCAAAAAGTTACACCAATTATTGTGAAGACCTGTCAATATGGCTAAACCGACGAAAATAAAGAAAAATTTCAGTGTTTCCTAATTTGACTTGGTTTTGCCAGAGATTTCGACCTGCACGATTTTAGACCTATAAATACATGTTTTTTGCCACTTTAGAAGAAAACCCTAGTACATTATTCATACCTTTTGTTTCTAAACTTTTGGGAGAAGATCTCTGAACCTATTGACAATTCGGAGAAGATTTTTGAACCCTCTTGTTTATTTTATTGATTTCGTCTTTTCTTCCATGGATTCTTCTTTTGATTTGATTTCTATCATGTCTGAGTAGTTTTCTAATTGGGTTTTAGGGTTTCAAAGGGATTTCAGGATTCGATTGATTAAGATATCGATTTAGGGATTGATAACTTGGTTTCTTCATCTAGGTTGTTCGTATTGCTGGAACTTGATTAGCTACCTTGTTTCTGATCTTAGGTTGTTTAACGCATCAAAAGTGTTTGTTTAAAAGTCTGAAAGAACCTATTTGAGCAAAGCATCCCTAGCCAACGAAAGCTGATGTTATGGTATTCTGTGAACATATCAAACTTGGCCATTAATGCATGTTTAACCTCTTGAATTCAAACGACAGTTTAGGATCTTAGGTTGTTAGACATAGCAATTGATGCTACGACAGTATATCAATTTGATTTCGTGATTTGAGTTCTAGAACGATTACTAATGTTTTTCTTGACAATTTATCTATTTCTGAATCCTTGAATCCCTGCGAATTCCCTGATGCCCAACGATTTTTATTCATAAGTTTACAACTTTTAGTTTATATTCTCGTTTTGATTTGCATTCACAATCATATTTCCGTCTTAGCTTAGTTTCATTTTCATATAGTCGTAGTGTGATACTTGGTCCTTGTGGATTCGATCCCTACATTACTACAATCATTTGCTGTGCACTTGCAGTAGTTATATAGGGTTAAAACCTCTGTTATCAACGAATATTTCCTTATTTACAGTTAGTTTATACATGTGATATTAGTTTTTCTTTTTACAGTATATCTATATTTTGTGAGGTATAAAAGAAACATTAAATCTTCTATTAAAGGCTAAAAAAAACAATGTTCTCGACTAAATGGGTTAGATGAGTATATTATCTATTAACATTCATTTTTAATATAATTTTCCGGATATAAATAGCATAGGTCATAATATGTTAAATTTCGTATATGTAAATACAAGTTTTTTTTTAATAAATGTAATCTTCTGTTATATATAGTATTTCACATTTTAATTGAAAAACTTACAATTCATAGTTATTCATTTTATATATTTAAATGAAAAAGTAATATCTTATTTACAACAATAAATTTTGATCTATCATCTGCAATCCAATGGTCAAATGTACATATGCTTTCTGACCATTTGCTTCTAATCGTGTTTGAATAATATATATACAAACTTAACTTATTTGGAGCTTATCTAACAAGAATATATGACAAATACTTTGGTTGATGTTATCTGGATCTTTCCTCTCTTTATATCTTTAAGTATTTGAAACATACGATTCCCTGAATATAACTTTTCATATTGTACCATAACAAAACCCATAAACAGTTAAAATCCTAGGAGATTGTATCTCATAGATACTTGGAAAAGTGACCAAACCAAGCTAATGTTGATAAAAAGATTTGGATTCGAAGAGACCCCCACTGAGAAGCCTGGTCGGGGATTCTTGAGAAGGCGGTTTTGTCTTTTTTATTGTCTAGACTTTGATGATAATTTGGCCTATGTTTTCAATTTTGATTTTTTTGTTTTTTATTTTGAAAGATCAGAGTTTGTGACTTGGATTTATGCTCAGAACTTCGTGAGAAGAAGAATTGTGATGTGAGCACAAAAACATGCACAAAATAAACTGATCACCCCAAAATTAACCGATATTTTTCTACAAACCAAATCGAATTAAAACTTTATTTATTTCTGCAATGTTACATGCGAATCAAATTTTTTTATAGCCGAACTGAATCAAAATACGTAGTTTTATTCAGTGTGTGAGGGTTAACGCTTCTCTCTTATGCACATGTTACTCTTCTTTCTGAATCGAATTTGTGTTTCTGATTCATTAAGTTACAAGAATTGCATTTGTGGTCGAGTTGAGATAGAAGAGAATGTTGGAAAATTGGTCCTCACATAGGATCACATCGAGATTCCACAATCAGCATGTGGCAGCGTAAGCTTCTTTATCCATCTCTTTCTTTGCATTCGATTTTTGGGTTTAGAAGATAAAATTTTTTCTTAAGCAACATCTTAGGTATTGTAGGCTTGGAGATATTTTCTGTAGACTTGGATGCGTGTAGACTTGGATACGTGTGTATATCTTTGTAAGATTGCACATTGTATAAGTAACAATGAAGAAGATAATGAGGCACGTGGGGTCGATGACTAAGATGAAGAAAAAGAATATAAAGGCTTACGTGTGACAGTTGTATGATTTCGAAGAAGTTAGGTACAACCATTACAAAAAGCATGACAATAGTATTAGGTTTGTTTGTGCTATAAACAAATCTAGCGTTGTAGCCATTATTGTGTTTATGATTTTTAGGGTTTTGCCATTCGATTGCTATTTTTTTTGTTGTGTTGAAATTTACATTAATCATTAATTTTTAAACAATTACGAGTTAAATTTTACTAAGGAGTTTAGAATCCAGAGTACATCAGAATAAGCCAAAAAGCTTCCATATGTAATTATTACCAGAATCGTTCTCTGATAACTAACAATTATTAACACGTGGTTTGAGTTTGTCAAGCTCTAGAGTTTAAAGATTTAAATATTTTATTCGCGGATAAAAGTTTAAAATGGATTCTATTGCACAAAGAAGGTTGATAATAAGAATATTTTCCAAAAACTATAGATTCTTAGATACCAATTGAATGTATATTTATTAAATTCGATACACTGTGTGGTAATAGTTTATATATTCACAACATATTTCTCCCATTTATTTAAAAATATACTCCTTCCGTTTCAAAATGTTTGATGTTTTAAAAAAATAATTGTTTCAAAATGTTTGATGTTCTACATTTTCTATGCAGTTTTTATGAGGTAATAATGATAAATTGTAACTTTCAAGATGAACTATGAATTTATAGTAAAATGTTTAATACAAAAAAACAATGCATTTATAGTTAAACATTAATTTGTTTTCTTAATATGTGTGAAAACTCGAAAAAACCAAACATTTTGAACGAAGGGAGTATATTATTACAACTCTTATGCTTGCATTCTTGATAAGATGTCTCAAGGTTCTAGATCTTCGAGATCGTTTATTATAAATTAACAATTGGAAGAATTTAAAGATTTTATCGTCAAGGTGTATGTGTTAATTTCCTCCCATAAATTATTTCTTACTGAATTATTAGAGTTGATTATATAGTAATCTCCATACTTTTTACCTTCTAATTCGTATTTTACATGATCAAATATTTCCGAAATGGGATTGAACTAGAGCTTATCAAAGATGAGATTTGGCAATGACAGGAAGCTAAATCATCATATATATATATATATAAAAGCTAAATCAGCAATTTTATGTTTAAATCCATTAACTATTTATGTTTTCTTTTGAATAAATTTTGTTACATGATCATAATAGAATTAGTTCTGAATTGGTTTAATTCACATGATGTGGTTGCGAACATCTATCTTTATAATTTGTTATCCCACGCAGGGCTCGGGTAGTGCACTAGTAGACATTAGAGTGAAAGTTTACAACATTCAAAGTAAACCAAATCGAAAAAGACAATTGAATCAACTAGTGTTAGCAAAACCCATACCATAAACGGCATTACTGAATCATAATATTGAAAGATCCAAAACCAACGGCGAGCTGGGCAATGCATAACAAATAAGTGAGTGATTTGGTATAATTTTAGTTTTAATATTTTAATGATAAGATATTTTGAAAGTGTTCAATATATGTAACGCACGTCATCGCTTTAAATGATTGAACTAATTTATTTGAAACCATATGTTTTAAATAATAATCGACCATATCTTTATTAGGTCAATAATGTGTCTACCAGATCTGACGTTTGGTTTGATTTTGATTATAATACAATTACCTTAGGAGATTAGTTAGGATTCGATGATTAAGAAATTATTACATAACAAAAGTAATTACCATCAACACATTGATATTATTAAATCATCATATTCCTATTCAAAAGTTGATAAATTAACGTTTTAGATCGGCTTTGCCGAGAAGAACTTTCTGACGCTCGAGGCATTCCTTGGATTCACAATCTATTTCTCGCGATGAATTATCTATCTTATGGTTATTTAACTATCTATCTTATGTTGTATTGATGGTAATTCCCTCGCTTTGTATTGTAAAATTTTATTGAATGAAGTAGGATTGTGAAAAAAAAAATACAAACCTTTCTATGCTAATTAATCAAAGACTAACAGAATTTTTAATAAAAAAATTAACCTTACAAATTAAACACCAATTATTTATTAGTGATAGCAACTAAATACAATAACATTCAAATGACATGATCCAGAAGACGTTCACATTCCTCAGCGACTCTCGACAGCGATTCGTGTGCTGGTCCACCGTCGCAACTCAGAGACTTCTCCCCCGTGTCCCTCAGCTTCTTCACTTTCTTTCTCATCTCGCAACCTTCCTCCTCCACCATAATCCTTCGAACCAACGTCTTGATCTCCTCTCTCAAAACCACTCCCTCTGATGGCAGCTTTTTAGATCGGACGGCAATTCCAAGCTCCTCGTTGAGCAGAGTTGCGTTCACCATCTGATCTGCGAAAAGCGGCCAAGCAATCATCGGAACGCCGCTAACAACACTCTCAAGAATTGAGTTCCAACCGCAGTGAGTCAGAAACCCACCAACGGCTTTGTGAGCTAGGATCTCGGCTTGCGGGGCCCACGAGGGAACCACCAGGCCTCTCTCGTGAGTCCGGCTAATGAACTCTTTCGGTAGATAATTTGGCGTATTTTCTTGTATTTCTCCGTTGTTAACCGAGACATACTCGCTGGACGCTGGACCGTCTATTGGCGGTCGGACCACCCAAACAAACCGTTGTTGACTCAGTTCGAGGCCCCAAGCCAATTCGGTTAGCTGTTCAGCCGAGAGAGAACCGCCGCTTCCAAATGATATGTAAAGTACCGACTCGTCTGGTTGTTTGTTTAACCAATCCAAAACTTGATGATTGGTTTTCGATGAATCAACCGATCTGCACAAAGGACCAATTGGATGAACCGGTACACGAGCGATCCGACCCAAAAGCTTTGTGTCTTGAAGAGATTTCAAAGTTTTGGGCTCCATATCATCCCATGTATTCACAATAATACCATCAACCGTAAGGTATAATAAAGAAAAACGAACAAGTTCCTGATACACCTGGCTCGATGGGTCAAGTAATATATCAAAAGTATCCTCAAACCGAATCGGTTCACATCCCGGTATAAGTAAGGGTTTCTTCTTGATTATATGCTCCTCTTGGACGTCTTTGTCCAGCCTTGGGAAATACAGAATCACCGCTAGAAAAAGCGCGTTTGAAGGGACGAAGATATAAGTTAACATGTTGAACTCACTACCGAGCGGTAAGGCGTCCAAGCCAAACGCGTCTACAATCAGAGCCGTTGGTTTGCCCTGCATCTCAGCGATCTTTGATCGGAGAATTCGAACGGTCTCACGCATCATTACCAAGATCTTTAGCCCGAATAAGGCTGATGGGTCCACTAAGCCAGAGATGTCCGGAGACGGGAGGCCGATAACGTCAACAAGAGGCGCGTCGGAGCCAGGTGAGTTGAGGAATTGGGATTGAGCGGAGGCTGCGTCGGCTTCAAGGACGAAGATTGTGACTTGGAAGCCGTGGGATCCAGCTAAGCGTTTTCCGAGCTCGATCACCGGGATGACGTGGCCCATTCCCGGGCTAGCGAACATGGCCGCGTGTGGTTTTGTGATTTGCATAGCTTCCATCTACTTGTTTGTAATTTGTACTTTGTGAACTAGTGGTATGCATTTATAGAACATTTTTATAATATAAAATAATAACCACGTGTGTCCTCATGTTATTTTATAATATAAAATAATATAAAGGGCAATATTCTAACAACTCTTCTTATAAAGTTTTTTCTTACTATGTCATGAGGATGACCATTGATTGATGTAAATAATAGAGTGTACAATTGATTTTTTGCTTCTACATATAATAGAATACACATACCGAATAAAGTATACATATTGTATAACTTAGATAGAAGTACTACTCACTTGTATATAAAAACTAGATTAGGACCTACGTATTAACGCGGATAAATACACTAAAAGTTATTAATATTAAATTTTAATTTAAATTTTAATTAATAACCTATTAAATTACAAAAATCACTAAAAAAAAAGGTGGATAGTGTCATTTATTTTGTTAATTTACATCATTTTTCTATTGATACAAGTGGAATTACATCAATTCTATGAGTAATTCTGATAATGGTGACTTTAATATATTGTATCAATAAAAAAGACCGACGCAAATATTTTCATCTTTTATTATAATTGATGTTAATATATGTCACTTATGAAAAATGAAGCTAAACCTTACATCAATTTGTATATATGCTATTAAATATTTGTTTCGGTTATAACAATTGATATCAAATATTTACGTCATTTATTTAATTGATTTTATAATCACATCAATTGTAAATAAGTGATGTAAAAATTATTAGCATAATTTTTTTTAATTAATATTCACGCCATTTATAAAAAAATGGTAAGAATATGTGTCACATGTTATTATTGACATTAACTAGTTTTATTGCATCACTTTATATTATTATCATGGGTGATTTTTTCACACGTTGTTTGTAAAATGGCAATTAAAATGATTAAAAAATATTATATTAAAATAAAAATAAATTAAATTACAATAATAATATCTTAAATTGATATTAAGAGTAATAAATAGCTAATAAAATCTTTCTTTTAGATATTCTTCTTATTTTACTATCTTAGGTAGAATTTTCTTGTTCCCTTAATCTTCTTCGTCTTCAATCCCATTTTCTCCATCTGAGAGTTAACTTTCTGAAGAAATTGATTCTTCTTTCTCATCCACTTTGTACTCCATTTACATTGAACACCAACTGCGAAAAACCTAAATGCTTCACCTGTCATAATTGTATTTAATAATCAAAATTGTATCTTATTTTCATCTATTATAAATAAAATCATGTTTCCATTAGTATTATTAACTTACCTCATACACTTCTTCTTGTACGTGTGAGAAGGATAGCTTGATAAAAATGAAAGTTGGGATTAAGGTACGATGTAAGATTATGGAGTAGCAACCTTGAACAAGATGAGGGAGGGAGGGAGAGAAACAAAATAAGAGAAACGGTTTCACAAGTAGTGCAAGGTTGGGTGAATCTTTATAAGAAATTAAGGACTTAACTGCTTTAGAAAAAAAATATCAAAGTAGTTTACAAGATCTTTTTTTTGGTAGAAGACCAGAAGAAATATCTCCTAGCAATATTATTAATAAAAACAATTACATGCAAACTTGTCTCGGACGAGGCGATCCGACAACATCCTCAACCAAAATCAATTCAACATCCACTGGAACAGAATTAAAAGCATGAAAACCTAAAGATAGTGAAAATGCATAGTTCGCTAACCCATCAGCTAGAAGGTTAGCCTCTCTATACACATGAGAAACCCGGACTATCCAGTCCTTTGCGAGAAAGCCATGGCACAAACGTACTAGGAAGGACAGCGGATGTGACTCACCAATCCCTGTCTGTAAAAACTGCACTACAATCTTCGAATCGACTTCCAACTCCAAATGTGTGATCCTCTGCTCCCAAGCTATGTATAACCCATAATAAACTCCCCATAGCTCTGCTAACAGTGCAGTGCACCGACCAATATTAAGACCAAAACCACTACACCATTGGCCCTTTTCATTCCGCAAGACTCCCCCCGCCGTTGCTAAACCCGGGTTGCCTTTGGAAGCTCCATCTGTATTAAGTTTATACCAACCCGGGACCGGCGCAAGCCATTTGACCATTTTCTCCACTCGCACCACACTCCCTCCATACTCGCGATTAATCACATGAGCCTTAGCCACCTCCTTAGCTAGCTTCTTAATGAATCTCACCCTATCATTCCACACTCTATTCTCACCCAAGACATTCCCACATCGCCATTTCCATCCCCACCACACAGCAAGCGCAAACATTGTCGCCCAAGGAACGTCTTCATGTTGAACTCCCTCACATAAATTGTCATAGAACCATTCGTATAAGGTTTTGGTGAAGAACGATTGCCTCTTCCTCACAGGGACAATCTGAGACCATATACCCGCCATAGCCGGGCAATCCCGAAAAACGTGTAGAATCGTTTCAACTCCAACCTCACACACTTGACACACGTCCGTTTCACTCAAGTGTCACAGATGTCTTTCTGCATTTGTCATTATGACTTGATGTCCAACCAGCCAAATGAATACCCTAGTCCTTTCCGGTGCTAGCACTCTCCAAATACGCTTATAGAGAAGTTCCCCATATCTGGTCTTAGTGAATCATCTCGAGTTAATAAGGCATGAGCCGACTTCACCGTAAATTCACCATTTGCAGTCTCTCCCCAAGACAATCGATCTCTCGCTCCTGTTACATTATCTAAAACTACAGCCGCTAGCTCTAATCTCTGACTCTCTGTGATATACGGAGTGATGTGAGCCATATCCCAGCCCATCTCGTCCCTTCAAAGGTCACAAAATTTCATCGTAACCAGCTCTTCTGGAATCCCTCCACCTCCCATCTCCTACAAAGAATTAGCCGACATCCACTTATCCCTACAGAACCGTATATTCCGACCATCCCCTATCACCCAACGATATCGTGGATAAATCACTTCTCGAATTTCCAGTCGCACACTCCTCCAAATGGCCGACCAATTCCCCTTTGCCAAGGTCCACCTCTGATCATCGATGTCCCCTATCTTATATTTGCTCCTCATAACCTTCGTTCACAAACTGTCTTTGTCATTCAAAACTCTCCAATCCACCTTTGTAATCAAGTTTTTGTTCATGACTCTGGTTCTTCTAATTCCCAAACCACCCTCTTTCTGGTTCCAAACTAGTAAATGTTGCCTCTTCTTCTCCATCGTACTACCCCATAAGAAGGTTCTTGATACTTTATCCAACTTACTCAAAATGGACGCGGGTAACTTTATGGTACTCATAGAATGAACCGGAATCGATGTTAACACCGCTTTCGTTAAAGTAATATGACTTACTAAGCTAAGCATTCGTTCCTTCCACCCCGCTAACCTCGAGGAAACCTTCTCCAACACTTCTCCAAAGGTATCCTTATTGATTCTTTTATGCAAAATCGGCATTCCCAAATATTTCCCAAATCATGAGTAGACTTGATCCCACTCGCATCGCTAATCAATTTTCCCATATCACGTGAAATATTTCTGGAAAGGAAGATTTCGATTTATCCAAACTAACTTTTTGACCCGAAGCCATACAAAACTTCTCCAAAATTCCACTTATAACTCGAATTTGCGCAACCAACGCTTCAACAAATAAAATCAAATCATCCGCAAAACATATATACGAAAGTTTCGGGCCTCCTCTCGACAGAGTAATAGGTTTCCATTCCCTGTCCTCAATAGCTTGCTCAATTAGATGACATAATCGTTCCATACACATCACAAACAAGTCTGGTGACAAAGGGTTTCCTTGTCGTAGCCCGCGCAAAGGCTTGAACGCCTCTGTTTTCTCCCCGTTCCAAAGAAGACTCATAGATGGACCTTCCACACACTGCATAATCCACCAAATCCAACTCGTAGAAAGACCAGCCACCTTCAGAGTATCCTCCAAAAAATTTCAACGAATTCTATTATACGCTTTCTCCAATCCAATTTCAAGAGCATCCATCCTTTCCTACCCTTCTTATTCCTCATAGAATGCACTGCTTCTTGCACGACCACAATATTATTAGTGCTTAATCTCCCTGGTATAATGCTAGCTTGGACCGGGCCAATCAACTTAGTCATGAGTCCCTTCAACCTTCCCACCATAGTATTTGTAATCGTCTTAAACAACACGTTACATAAACTAATCGGTCGAAACTGTGTAATCTTCTCCGGGTTCACCACCTTAGCAATAAGCACTACAAGTGCATCATTTGTGTCTGAGGGCAGATTTCTAGTCTCAAAGAATTCCAGCACAAATCGTATCACGGACTCCCCTACAACTTCCCAGCATCGTTGATAAAAAACTGGTTGATAACCATAAGGACCTGGCGCTTTAAGTTTACCCATGCTTCAGATTGCTCTCTCCACTTCCAATGCCGAGAACGGTTTACTAAGATCCTTATGATCATCCTCAGATAACGGGACAAACCCATCAATCGCTAGGTTTTCTACTGACGAAGGCACATCATCAAGAGAGTAAAGTCTTCTCTATAATACTCAATAGCTAGCGTCTCCAGCTCAGTTGGGTTAGTAAGCCAATTCCCTTCATCATTTTTCAGTGTATCTATTCGATTCCTTCTCCTCCTTATAACCGTCGAAGTGTGAAAAAACTTCGTGTTGCGATCTCCGTTCACAACCCATTTTTCTCTGGATTTTTGGAACCACAACATCTCTTCCTGCTCCAACACAATATCAAGTTCTTTTAACAATACACCTCCCTGAGCAAAGAGATCGTCTATTTGATGTTGATCGATTAAGCTCTGTGTCTCCTTAATTTCCCTGAGCAACTTATCTTTCTTCCTTTGAATATCTCCAAACACTTCCCAATTCCACCGTTTTAGAATAAATTGCAAAGTACTTAGCGCTTCCCTTGTATCTATATGCCTGTTCCAAGAAGTACTTATCAACTCTTTAAAACCCGAATGCTCCAGCCATGCTGCTTCAAACCGAAACGATCTTCTCCTAGCATTAGCCCCTACCTCAGTTAGCAACTGCACATATAATGGTGCATGATCTGACACCAAAAACGGAAGATGAGTCACTGAAGCTTCCTGCCACTTTAATCTTGTATGTGCACAACACAAAACTCGATCTAACCGTTTTGCCACAAAAAAATTCTACATTCTGCCCCGCCTCCATGTATATTGATTCCCTCTGAATCCCATATCAGTAAGCGACATATCATTAATCCAATTCCCGAATGCCGAAGAGTCTTGAGATAAGCGACCATTCCACAAGTACGTTCATCCACTCGGACAATGGTATTGAAATCGCCCCCTATGATGATGGGTCCAACAACACCTTCGAGTACCTCCTTCAGCTGTCCCCATAAACAACTTCTCCTGCTTACCGTAGAGCGGCATAAACCACCACCAAATTCAGAATTTCCGCCCCTTGTGTCACCTTCACATAAATATATTGATCAGCAGAATCAACGACCTCCAGATCTCCTATCTCAGTCCTCCATAAGAGCCACAAACCTCCACTCTGCCCTATAGCATCAACCCAAAATGAGTTCTCAAAGCCCAAACCTCTACAAATCGTCGCCGCCCTTTCCCCACCAGCATGTGTTTCAAACACGGCCAAAATATGGATCTTGAACTTTTTCAGAATATAACGAGTAGATCTTCTAAAATTAGGTTTATTCGACCCCGATAATTCCACAATAAGCAATTCATCATTAAATTGTAGTTAAAAACTTGAATCACCCAGGCGAACTGCTAACCCATCTTTTCTCCCCTTCCTTCCTCCGTCGGTGCTCGATACATGACCATGTCGGAGTTAGTCACGACCACTTCCTCTTGCAAATTGGCCGTACCATCTTCCTCGCCTTTCCTCGAATTGCTTTTTGCAGCCCACTGACCTAAGCTCTGCATAGTCTCTGGTTCAACTCTCATCCGTTTCCCGTTCGAAGAGAATTCGATATCTCCTCTTATCGGTCCGAAAACTAAACCCCTCATGGGCTTTCCACTCGCTACTTGTCTAGTTTTTAATTTATCGTGGGCCTTAAAATGCCCATTTTGCTTTTCTTTGGTACCCAGCTGATTTCCACGCTTTTCACCTCCTGCTACGAAGACAATCTCATTACCGTGCACAACACTCCTTCCATTTTTTAACTCGATCTAGAGGGTTTTGATTCTCCTTATTTGCCTCCAACTGATGCGACTTCTCCCCAATCTCCGACAATCCCAAATCTTCTCCTAGCCTTCCAAAACTGTTTGATACTGGAATATTCGTTAAATCTCTATCCCTCCTTGATTCACGGATATTCTTTCCCAAAGCAGTTCTTTCCGTCACCAAAGATGGGTTTGAATTAATTCTCCGACCCTCCGATCTCCTCCCTCCTCGGCGTACCTGAGTAAACCCCTCTTCTCCATGGCTCACTCCGCCGCGATCCTCAACCTGTTCCAACCTAAACATTGTCGGAACAATCTCCCATTCATGGATTGCCTTAGGACAGTTATGACCAAGATGACCATACAAGCCACAAAGTGAGCAAATGTTCGCAAGCCCCTCATACGAAACATAATACCTCTCACCGTTCACCAACACCGTTCCTTTAAGAGGCTTCTTCAAATTTACCTCCACGCAAATACGATTGTCATTGTTAAATCCACCTTTATTGGTTTCCCAAGCCCTTTGGCGATCCCCATTAAGATTGATTTGTGATAGAAATTCACCGCATCTAACACCTTCTTACCAATCGTGATTACCGGCTCTCCATCTTCACCATTCGAAAACTCCAAACCTAACCTCTGTGAAACAAAATCGTCGTCTAAAACCTCCTCCGGCCTCGGCATCCCTCCACCATTGCTTCCCGTCACCTTCCTTAACCACGAACCTAGCGCATCTGGAGGTTCTCCCGGCGGCCTGGTCTTCTCTCCTATCTCCTCCATCGTTGCATCCTGATCTTCCCCACTCGAAACCCTAGCCGCCCTATCGTACATCACTCTTTTTTTAATTTCTATAACTGAATTTTTAATATTTCCAATACATGAGTTACTTTTCACGTAGTTTACAAGATCTAAAGCCATAATTTTCGTCAAAAGCTGGTACATACAAATTAAAATCTTTATTTAATTAAGAATTAAATATTTACTTACCTATTTTTTATATATCATGAATTTGCCTTAAATTAAGGAATATATTTGAAGGTCCCACATTGATTTAATTTATTTCAAAATATTGGAATAAGTAAAGATACATTTTAGAGGTTTAGATTTACATATCAAAATGGTTATATTCATTCAATAGTTTCCTTAAAAAAAACATTATTAGAAGATATAATTAAATATCTCATTGTGAGCAAAAAATTAAAAATATTTAAAGAGAAATTGCGTGTGAAAATATTAGATTATTTTTTGTCTTCAAAAACATCATTTTATTAGATTGAAAATTAACCACAAGTAATTGTTTGCATTTTCTTAGTAATGGTTAAGTGCCTCGTTTAGTATACTATTATATAAACGTATTTTATTAATTAAATAGTTGTTTCATCAATTTATTTAACTATTTATATATTTAAAACTTTAGCATTCGTACTTGCACTATACAATACTAAAATCATTTAAATAAAGAAGCAAAATTTTAGATAGTTCTATAATATATTGTTATCTTAACTACAGTCACATCAATTGTTTACGATTGAAGCTATTTTTCTGTAATTAGCATCACTTGTTGCAAACGATTTTAATTAGCTTCAGTTATAATTTTGAGAACTATTTAGAATGTTATTAACATCGGTTGTTAACTGATGTAAATTTTGTATCATTTTCTAAATGATGTTAAAAAAAATCAAACCAATAGATCAATTATTTTATTTGATTTGAATTCAATTTTGTATCAGTTATGTTAAAGTGATGCAAACCAGTAAAAGTTTGTATCAACCTTGTTGAATTGATTTCAAACTATTCAACAACAACAGCAGTTATTATAATTGATGCTAAATTACATATTAAGTATCATTTATTAATAAATGATTTGAAATAACATCGTTTGTGATACTTTTTAAGTGATGTAATATAAGCTTTTTTATTGTAGTGAAAATTATGAAATATTTAAACATTGATCTTAAATTTAATTTATATATTAAATATTATTCATATTTTCTTTGTAATATTCTATAAAAAATATTACAAAATAAATATTTTTATAGATTTTTCTTTGTATATGGTATATTTGTGCATATAAACTTTAACATTGAGATTTACATATTATTTCTAATTTTCCTTTTTTTCAATTTATGAGATTAGTTTTGTTTTATCATTCATATTTTTTCCCTTAATTAAAATTTATATTTCCTCTCTACTTTTTTAGTTTTTAAAATTTTATAGTCTCTCTATTTCCTTTTTTAATTTTATTTGTATAGTTTGTTTAAACTATTATAATTTTTTTCTCCTAGCTAAATCCTTTTCTCTTAATTATGAGATTTAAACATAGATTTTCAGTTGATTATGTTGTATTTTCAAGTTTGCTTCTAAACAAACATTGCTTCTAAGTTATACTTCTCATTTTTTAACAAATCATATCTCATAGTATTAATTTAATACCAGTTGTTTAGTATATTAACATTACTATAGAAGGAGAGGTTTTTTCATTAACAGAACTTTACGTGAGGGTTTTTGTTCATTAAAATCTTTTAGTTAAGGGGTTTTAACATTAATAGTTAAGTTGAGGGGTTTAAAATGGATCAAACAATACTTACGAGTTTTTTTCATTAAAAACCCTTGGGATTATCAGAAATTTTCTTTTTTCTATTTAGTTAGTTTCTTGACAATTTTGTTCGTTTTCTATTTTAAATTTTATTTTTTAACTAATTTAAAGTTTTAACACATATCATTATCTTATCATATTGTACACGTGTCAAGATCTGGTGATTTATAATTTTACTACGGAATAAATTCTTGTCGATAATAAATTTTTTTACTTCATTTTTTTTTCTACATTTTTTTATGGTTTGCACTCTATTTTATTTCTTAATTTATTTTTATAATTGGTTTAAATTTTTTTTTTTTAGTGTGGACTATTAGAAATTTTTCTTTTCTCATAATTAGTTTGAATAATAAGAAAATTTTCTTCTTTACTACTTGGTTAGTTACTTGACAATTATTTTATTTGTTTTTTATTTTTATATTTATACATTTTTAATCAGTTTTAAGTGTTAACACATGTCATCCTCTGATCAATAGTAGACACATGTCACGATCTGGTGAGTTATAGTTTTGCTTATGTGTCGCGTTCTCATCGTGCACATACTTTATTTCAAATTATTTCAGCAAAAATCTTTTTAGTAATTATTTTCTTCTACTAATATTGATGTGTGTTGCACACAAGACCGGCCTGAGAAAACATTGGGCCATAAACAAAATAAGAAAATGTGCCACTCATATTATGATTTTGTAAAATAAAAATTAAAAGTAAGTGACTCATACAATTGATTTTAAGTTTGTTTGTGGATATTTTTCTTTAAAGAAGTAGAAGAATTGAAAAATGAGGATTTTTTGTTTGTTTGTGGATATTTTTCTTTTGGGTTATTGATTTTATCTTTTTATAGGCCCATACAATTGGAAAAACTCTAAAATTGTTATATTTGCAACCATAAATCCCCATATAACTATTTATATATGAAATATTTATGGATTTTTTTAAACTAAATGGGCCACTTAAATTTTGGGCCAAGGCCAATGTTTTATTGGGCTCTGCCCAGAGCCGACCCTGGTTGCACACTACATAATTTTAGTTTTGTATTCATGCTCATTCAATATAATCATCAAATATCAAACACAAAGGCAATTAAGGATAATTCTCCGCTCATAACTCCTAATATCAAAACCAATACATTTATTCTTCTTAACTCGTTCAAATTATATTACACCGATTCTCTTAAACTGGACTTCTAAACACAATTTAAATATTGATTCGTTAAGTGCTATTGTTTGTAGATTTTTTATGTTAGGTTTCTCTTTCTCTATTTTTGATAACTTTTTCGCAAACAATTCTTCATCCTTCTAAATTGGTTCCGCGCTTTTTGCCCTTGTTTTGAATTAATTAAATTTAACTGTGGTGTTAATGTAGAATTATAATTATTTAATAATACGTTTTTTCAATTATACGTTTCGAAAAGTGGGTGGTAAAATCATTCAACTTGTTAATTAGGACTTATATGATGAATATGATTGTATTACTTTAGGTAATGTAGGAATATTAATTTGTAAGCTAATAATAACATTTTACGAATAAAATGACAAAAAAATCTAGTACCCATGGAAATTAAAATATTTAATATATAAAAGAATGACAACATACACTTCGACCAAACCTATAAAAATTAAAATCGATTATTTTCGCAACAAAAAAAATATTTCGAATACTTAGAAATTTGATTTCATACATGCGATGTAGAATTCTTTGATAATTATTAAATTTAGACTCAATAAACTTAAGTTACTCAAAGATTTGTAATACATTAGCTAAATACATGAAATATCAAAAGCTATTATTGTTGGTTTAATTTGTATTTCAATTTTATTTAAAATTTTGTAGTAAGAGTAATTTGGAATACTTGATTATATAAATTTAAAAATCAGAAAACACATGTCAAAAAGGTAGATGACATATGACAGCCTCTCATAGCTTTGGTTTAGACTCAATAAATTTAAGTTATTCAAAGATTTGTAATACATTAGTTAAATACATGAAATATCAAAAGGTATTATTGTTGGTTTAATTTATATTTTAATTTTATTTAAAATTTTGTAGTAAAAGTAATTTGGAGTAATTAATTATATAAATTAAAAAAAAATTAGAAAAACTTGACACATGGCAGTCTCTCATAGATTTGGTTTAGACTCAATAAACTTTAGTTATTCAAAGATTTGTAATACATTAGCTAAATACATGAAATATCAAAAGCTATTATTGTTGGTTTAACTTGTATTTCAATTTTATTTAAAATTTTGTAGTAAGAGTAATTTGGAGTAATTAATAATATAAATTAAAAAAAACACATGTCATAAAGGTAAATGACACACGGCAGCCTCTCATAGCTTTGCTCTTGAAAATCCTTACTATCTTATATAAGATAATGTATTCTATACTTTATCATAAATAAAAAAAATCTTCATAATATGGTATCAGAGCATTGAAGCATAGCTCAACAAAATTTTCTCTAATTCTTCATCATTTTTCTTTGATTCTTCATCATTTCTCTTTGGTTCTTCATCTAAGCCTTCGATCTTTGACCTAGATCTATCGATTCTTGATCGATTGATCGTTCTTCATATATTCATCAGAACAAATTCCGTTAATTGAATATGGTTTCTTCGTTTCGGCTTCGTCTCGTCAAGTTACTATTGAATTCTTCGCTATTCCACTCTTCTTCTCAGTTTCTGGTTGTTTTCTATCTTGATTCGCTCTGTTTTTTACTTGATTGAGTTTTGATTGAACAACTATGGGAATACGTAATTGTAAATCCAAGTTTCGTTTTGATTCACTAGAGGATGTCTCACCAATTCGACGAACACAATCCAGAAGCTTCACACATATCGATGACGCTCATGATTCTTCTATTCTTGCTGTGAAATCTTTGATTCCTCCTAATTCTACGATTCGGCCTTTTGAGGTATATGATTCGCCTAATAATCAACACAATCCTTATTATCTTCATAATGGTGATCATCCTGGCCTGTTGTTGACTGTTGATCCGTTAGATGGTACAAGCTATGGAATTTGGTATGTTGCAATGACTACTAGTCTTGAAGCTTAAAACAAGTTAGGTTTCATTGATAATTCGATTCCCAAACCTGCTTAAACAGATCTTTACTATAGAATTTCATGTCGCTTTAATAGCATCATGAAATCATGGCTGCTTAATAGCGTTTTGAAGAAGATATACACTAGTATGTTGTATTTCAAGGTAGCTGTTGAAATATGGATCGATTTATACACTTAGTTTCACAAATCTAATTTGCCGAGGTTGTGTAATCTTCGCCACCAACTTTATTCTCTTCGACAAGGCAACATGGATCTTTCTTCTTACCATACTCATACATGAACATATTGGGAGGAGTTGTCTAGTCTTCACGGTACAACTAGATATGTTGAAGTTTTGTTTGATGAAAAGAAAACCAATCGTGTGATTAATTTTCTCATGGGACTGAATGGCACTTATGATCCTATGAGACGCCAAATTCTTACGAAAAAACACTTACCATCTCTCTTTGAAGTATACAATCTCTTGGATCAAGATGATTCTTAAAGGACTACTCACATTCAGGCTCATCATGGTATGGAACCTTCTGCTTTCCAAGCTTCTTCTGGTCCTCCCTATGGTTATAATTAGAAAGCTCGGCCTGTTTTCTCTCACTGTGGTGGTCTTGCCCATGTCTTCGATATATGCTATAAAAAGCATGGATATCCACATGGTCTTAAGCCAAGAAACAAGTGTTAGCCTCCTAAGAAGCAATTTATCCACCCACAATCTCCACTAACTTGGTAATCAATACTAAGTCCTTCAGTTCCACAATAGTTACCTTCTAGTGGTCATACTCAAGGCTCTCCATTACATGCTCTTACTCCAGAACAGATTCAATAGTTCATGGCTTACTACAATACTCAACTTCATACTCTTGTCATCGCATCATCACAAGACGGGCTCTTTGCCTCTCTTTTAGCTGTACCATCCACTTCTAAAGTGTCTGGTACGTTCCTTCCTCTTTACACATTCACTATCATTGGCATGTCTTTTGTGTTGTATTTTGGAAATGCTATGGTTACTCTAGATTCATGGAACATACACTCAGAGCAATGCATCATGTTTCCCATACTAAAATCCTTTTCTCTCATCTATATCCTCTCACTGATACCTTAGTGACTTTACCATCTAGAATTTCAGAGAGCAGTGTTGGTATTGGTACAATTGCACTTAGTGATAAGATAGTGTTGAAAAATATCTTGTTTGTCCCTACTTTTCTTTTCAATTTTATGAGTGTTAGTTTTTTACTAGGGATCTAGATTATATGGTTAGTTTTACATCTACTTCTTGCTTTATACACGTTTTTACTCTGGAATTGATGATTGGCAAGGATAGATGTATCTCAAGCCTGTCTTGGAGTTTGGTTCATTAGTTCGTGCTTATACTTTTTCAGGTAATTATAACCTAGTTTGTTCTAGTAGGGTTAGAATTGAGACTTTGCATGCTCGTTTAGGCCATCACACTTATTCTAAGGTTGAATCACTTTATAATGTTTTGGATATTAAGAATAATACTTCTAAGGCAAACCATCATTGTCCGGTTTGTTAAGGCAAACCATCATTGTCCGGTTTGTCCTTAGCTAAACAAAAGCGTTTGTTTTTTCTTCATTCACCTCATATAAGTGAAAATCCAAAGGTATCATTTTTTATCATTCATGTTCTGAGGGTTTTAGGTAATTCTTAACTATTGTAGATGATCATACTCATGCTACTTTGGTTTACTTGCAAATTGAAAAATGATGTACTAGATATATTTCCAGATTTCCTTACAATGGTTGAGAATCAATATAAGAAATGGACTTAAATCAGTTAGGACTGATAATGCTCTTGAACTTTCATTTATTAGTCTTTAAAATCCAAAGGTATCATTTCTTATCATTCATGTTCTGAAATCTCTGAGCAAAACTCTGTTGTTGAGAGAAAACATCAACATATACTTAATGTTGCTAGAGCTTTGATGTTTCAGTCTCATATCCCTCTTTCTTATTGGGGAGACTGTATACTCACTACTGTTTTCTTCATTAATAGAACTCTGTCACCCAACTTAAAAATAAAACACCATTTGAACTGCTCACCTCTAAACTTCCTGGCTATCTCCTACTGAAGACATTTGATCGCCTCTGCTACAAGAGCACTTCAACGAACTCAAGAAAGAAGTTTGATCCAAGGGCAAAGGCTTATGATTTCCTTGGCTATATAGGTTACAAGCTCCTTGATCTTGAAACCAATAGCATTTCTATTTCCAAGCATGTCATATTTCATAAAACAATTTCTTTTTTGCTATATCTTATGTTTCTGAAATAACTAAAGCTTTCTTTCCTAATTCTACAAATCCTAATGTTTGTCTACTTTCTGTAACATCTTCTGGTGATACATTGCCTCTTAGGCACTCACCTTCTGATGAAAGCTTGCCTTTGGCAAATTCATCCACTAGACATCGTAAACCACCTTCTTACTTGCAAGACTATCAATTCTATTCCTTCTCCTTGTATCCTCTCTCAGCTTATTTATCCTATAATAAGTTGTATTCTCTTCATTTTGCTTTCATCAACTCAATTCTCATTTGTTCTGAACCCTATACGCTTGTTGAAGCAATGAAGACCAAGGAGTGGTGTGATGATGTTAGTATGGAGTTTGATTCTCTAGAAGGTCTTAATACTTGGGAAAGATGTTCATTGCATGAAGGCAAAAAAACTATTGGTAGTAAATGGGTTTCTAAACTCAAGCTCCATTTTGATGGAAGACCAGAAAAATACAAAGCCAGATTAGTAGCCAAAGGATACACTCAATAAGAGGGCATTGCTTATGTTGATACTTTCTCACTAGTTGCTAAAATGGTTAATGTCAAGATGCTTCTTGCTTTATCTCCTAAGAAATATTGGATTATGCATCAACTTGATATATCAAATGCTTTTCTCAATGGTGATTTGTCTGAGAAAATTGATATAGACTTGTCTCCTGGATATGCTGCAAGAAAGGAGGACTCTTTGTCTCCTAACTCTATTTTACAGCTAAAGAAGTTCTATATGGTCTCAAACAAGCATCCCGACAATGGTTCATCAAATTTTCCACAACTTTGGCTAATCTTGGATTTCAAATGATCAATGTCGATCATATTTTGTTCCTGAGTGTTCTTCGTGATGCTTTTCTCATTGTTCTTGTCTATGTTGATAATATTCTCATCGCCAGTACAAATGATAATGATGTTTCTACATTAATGGTTCAACTCAAAGACTGCTTCAAGCTTTGTGATTTGGGACAGTTGAAGTATTTCTTGGGCATTGAAATTGCTAGATGAGATGCTGGAATTTGTGTGTGTCAATACAAATATGTCTTCGAGTTACTCACTAATGTTGGTCTTCTTGGATGCAAGTTGTCTTCCATTCCTATGGATCCCAATAATAAACTTTCAGCTGAATCTGGTGAAGTTTGATTGGCAAACTCATGTATCTCACTATCAGCAGGCTTGACATTTCGTTTGCTATTAATAAACTTTGTCAGTTTGCTTCAACTCCTAGACAACCTCATCTTCATGCTGCTCATAAGGTCTTTCACTATTTGAAAAGCAGCATTGGTCAAGGCTTGTTTTATCCTGCAGATGATGAGTATCAGTTTTCTACCTTTTTTGATTCTGCTTGGGCTTAATGTCTATACACACGCAAATCAGTCCGTTTTTGTGTCTTCATTGGTCAATCTCTCATTATTGGAGTCTCTGAATCTTCTGCGAAAGCAGAATACCGAGCTCTCTCTTCCACTGCTAATGAATTGTCTAGATTGCTCGTATGTATACTGATTTGCATGTTCTTTCTCCCTCTACTCATGTCCTTTATAGTGACAGTACTTCAACACTTCACATTGCCAAGAATTCAGTGTTCTACGAACATACTAAGCACGTTGAGCGAGACTATCATTTGGTGAGGGAGAGGATTGCGAATGGTAAAATCAAAACATGAATTCGGTCTGAGAACCAATTGGCAAATGCTTTCACCAAGCCTCTTTATCTTACTCTATTCAATAAGCTCATGTCCAAGGTGGGTCTTCTCAACATATTGATGCCATCTTGAGGGGGACTAATAGAGTGTAAATTGATATTTTGCTTGTACATATAATAGAATACACATACTGTATAGAATAAATATACTGTATAGCTTAGGTGGAAGTAATACTCACTTGTATATAAGGATAATGTATTCTACACTTTATCATGAATGAATAAATCTTCCTAATATACAAGTGAGTATTATTTCCACCTATGCTATACAATATGTTTACTCTATACAATATGTGTACTCTATTATATGTACAAGCAAAATATCATACACTCTATAAGTAAATATACAATGCGAATGATTGACAAATATAATATATTTTATTTTCTAAAAAAATCTAATGAAAATGAGTATCAAACTGTAAAAAAATTTTTTTTTTACTCAAATGTAGTATGAAGTATATACGAAAATAAGAAAAAAGAGATGTATTAATAAAATAAATAAATAAAAAACCGAAGAAAAAGAGAAACTCAAGACGTAAGGGGGAGAGAGAAGGGGTTGGCGTGGGTGTGTACAATGGAAGATTGTGTGAAGAAAGGGGCAAACCACAAAGTTTTAAGTGGACAAACTTTTTCAATTATATGTTATGGAAAGTCGAGAAAGTGATTTATTGTCCAGTTTTTCAATTATTTATTTAGTGAGATGAGATTGCTATACACAATTAATATCAATTGTTTGTAAACCATAACGATTTTAAGTGTACCAATAAATACATAAACATTTGAACAAAAAAAACATAGACATTGTTCGTTACGGAATCAAGAGGTGTTGATCCATGGCTCTCATGGCCAATCGATCACGTCGTTATCTGCATGTTGACATGAAATTGGAACTGCTAGAACATAGCACAAAACTTGGCACATGGAATATCTCTAGAACTTTTTTTAGATGCACTTAAAAATTTCACCTATATGGTTTGCACAAGCCCAAAACACTCTTTGTCTTGTTCACCTAAATCTCTAGTTTCACAAAACTCACCAGCTCTAAACTCTCTGTTTGTGCTCTTCTCACTTTGAATCTCAAAAATCTAATGCTACGACATTATCTCCCAAGTAGCGCAGCTTTTACACAGCGTGTGTATCTATTTATATTCATAGAATAGACAACTTAAACCTAACAACTACCTAAATAGAGATAATAACAAATCTCTGTATTCGTAGTTATCCAATAGAAATAATAACAAATCAATGTTTTCGTAGTTATCCAATCCTTGATTATCTCTAACGGAATAGCTTGGATCTTTGTGATGTAGATAATGTACAAGCTTATCCTCCAAGCATTTAGATCCCTCTGATTTGTCCAATTCAACTATTGTCATTCTTTGTCCAACTAAGTCTATTTTTTCCACGTTAGTTGTTTCATAATTACTTCATAAGATACTTTTCGAGTGACACATAATGTCTCTCAGAAAAATGCATGCTCATTTTTTTCTTGGAATTTGGGTTTAGAGCAAAACATCAAAAAGAACATATTAGTGTACCGCTGAGCGAGTATATTTGCTTCGCGGATACATGTTTTATGAAAAGTTAATCAAATTGGTGAAACCATGGGAGATACGTGTTCTTTACTTCTTTGAGTTTCCATAGAATATTTGTGGTAATTAATTTCAAAGCCATAATTTGATCTATCTATATTATGTCTAATTTGTCTTAGAGAATCAAAAAATCACTAAGACAAATTAGACATGAAGTAAACACTACATTATGAAATGAAGAAAAAAACACAAATGAGCAAAGTGTAGATGTGTTCACAAATGGATTATCCAAAATTTTTTTGACTATTTAAGAACCAAGTTTGGAATACGCAAGTTTGGATATGGGAATATGTTAAAATGTAGTTCAAAGATTAGACGGTGGTTTCAGTTCCTACTCTTTAGGGAGATTGAGTTCATTAGGAACATCATTGTGGTTTCAGTTCCTACTTTTTAGGGGAGATTAGAGTTTATTTATTTGCCTCTAATCAGCATCAACAAGAATATTATACCGCCCTTTTCACAATTGTCGCTATTTGTGTTGCATAATGCATAAATATTTGAAAACTTTTTGGAACGCTTCGTCACAATTACTACCTTTAGATGGTTAGTTCTAGAAAAAAAAACCAGTCTAAGAAATACTTTTTGCATGTTTACCTTTAAATTTTCAAAAGTACGAGTCAAACCCATAAAATCACTTTCTTTCTCTTCACCTATGTAATATTTCTGATAATTCGTAATAAATTATAATGTTAGATGATAAAAAAGAGAAAGAAGCTATGTTCTACAAAATTGAAACTGCCATATAACATTTGCGAGTGAGTACTTGGAGATACCTTTTATGTTTGTGTAGCAGTAGGCGCTAGAAACTCCATGCCAACATATGCTACAAACTTGCAATTAACTAAGTTAATTTGATAAGCTTTTGGGTGATTTGGACCACTAAATAAAATGAATTGGCAAAAAGCGGACTCTTAAGAGTCACATCAACAATATATAAGTTAACACTTAAAAGCAACTAAATTTTAAGATGCAACCTAATAACCTTGAAATGATTCGCCTCTTTTGTCTTTCTTCTACCTACTCTTTTAATATTTTAAAGGTTTGACTGGTGTAAACGCAGCGGTTGCGGATGCAGGCGTTTGCGTTTGCAAAAGTAGACAGTTACAGTTTCAACCGTTATTAAGAGATTTGTAAGACTAGTGCAATGGTTAAAAATAGGTGTATTTGCTGAATATTTATGATTGATCGATTAGCGGATACTGTAGAGGTTAAACAATAAATTAATAATATAAAACCATTGTATAATTTTAAAAAATATCAAAACCATGATCTTATAAGAAAATATAAAATATTAATTCAATCTAATTAGTAATGGAAAACCTTGACTTAATACTTATGTTTATTATTTATTTATTTTTAAGTTTGGAAAAAGTTTGATTTTAGTGGAGAAATTTTTTTTTTAGAGGTTAATGTTAGATATAGAAAAATTTAATTTATTAGATTTCTACATTAGTGATAAAAAAAATTATTGAGAGAATTTTGGTTTGAAAATTTTATTACTATAAAATTATGATAAGTTATTGAATATTAATTATACATAGTCAAATTATTCATATATTCATAGTTACAATAACCAAATTTTGGTCTTTTTTAATTTATTATATATTCTAATTTTTAAATGAAATTTATCTTTCTTGTTTATTATCTATCTGCAATTGTTTACAACCGTAAACGATCGTAGAAAGCATCGTTTAATTTGAGAGATTTTTTTTCACGTGAAAGTAAAGGTAATAATTATATAGAACAATTCTATGTGGATTCAGTTTTATAGTGTAACCTTTTCAAGAAATTGAAATATATAACCACTTGGAATAATATACGACTGTGACCACGTTTGATCATAGCTAAACCTTTCGTTCGTTTAATCAATTGATAAATTATTGAATATATGGATATATGGATCTTAAACTTTCGTTTAGCACAGACCACAGTCCACAGTCAAATCGGTACATAATGGTTAGGTTATATTCCTAAGACAAAAAAATATATTTTATATTACGATATACTATGTCGGGGATGAAACTAAATATATATATATATTTTTTTCAAACAAAAAAAAAATTAAAAATATAAACTGTTATATTTTCTGGTGGACAATGCATTATGCATTATAATCAATTGATTAATTATTGTATATGGGGTTAAATATTGGTAAAATAATTGTAACACACGTCACTGCCAAATGATTAGAGTATTTTATTTGAACCCATATCATATGGAAATGGAATCAAATAATACCTATAGGCGTCTTAAACCAATGTGTTTTTTGTTTCTTCTTAAATCTCAGTTCCAATCAAGATAAAAGTTCATTCATTAACCTTTTTTTGTTTTGACGATTTTCTTAATATTCTAGTAAGGAATCTTTTATTTTGATATTATGGAATCTTCAATTTTCTAATCTGTTAATGTATAAACTTCTAATATGAAACATCTAGAGAATTAATATATAGGATGAAAAATAAGTATAAGACAAAATTGAGCTACTCTCGTTTTGTTTCTTTTAGATCGATACTTTCAACCAGATCAAGATGTGACGGTCAGTAATATCTTAATTATAATACAATTACCTATGGAGATTAGTAATTAACTATTTTTATGAATTACTAGAATATAATGTTAACGATTGACATAATAAAATTTGTTTTCAAAAAAAAAAAAAAAAACGATTGACATAATTTTAACACCCATATATATAATGAGTAGTTGGTTGCAAGATACACACATCTTATTTTGCAAATGATTTCCGACAGTAGTAAACTACTAGTAGTAGTTGTTATTAGCTGATGACAAACTCATAATATTGTATATAATAAAATGGAATTACGATAATCCCTATTCTGTACATCATCAGATTCTTATACAAAAGCTTATTAAATCAAAAGACTTAGACATATTTTGTTACTTAAAAGACCATATTTATACCGTAAATATATTTGGAAACTGTAGAACACATAAGTGATATTTTAAACACAGTAAACCGGGACACGCGGTTTACACAATTTTTTTGAAAACGGTAAGTATTCTTAGGCACCTCTGGCACGCTCCAAACGATGCTCGCACTCGTCAGCGACTTTTGACAGCGATTCATGCGCCGATCCACCATAGCAACTTATCGACATCTCCCCGGTGTCCCTCAGCTTCTTCACCCTCTCTCTCATCACGCAACCTTCCTCCTCCACCATAATCCTTTTCACCAACGCTTCGATCTCCACCCTTGAAATAACTCCCTCAGACGGCATTTTCTTAGATCGGATGGCGATTCCAAGCTCCTCGTTGAGCAGCGTTGCATTCATCTTCTGATCCGAGAAAAGCGGCCAAGCGATCATCGGTACACTACTAACAACGCTCTCGAGAATCGAATTCCAGCCGCAGTGAGTCAGAAACCCACCAACGGCTCGGTGAGCCAAGATCTCGGCTTGAGGGGCCCACGAAGGGACCAAGAGGCCTCTCTTGTGAGTCCGGCTAACAAACTCTTCTGGTAGATAATCTGGCGTACCATCTTGAATTTCACCACTATTGATCGAGAAATACGCGCTGCAAGCCGAACCATCTACCGGCGGTCGGACCACCCAAACGAACCGTTGCTGACTTAGCTCGAGCCCCCAAGCTAATTCGGTTATCTGTTTAGCTGAGAGAGAGCCGCCACTTCCGAATGAGATGTAAAGTACTGACTCATTCGGTTGTTTGTTTAACCAATCCAAAACCGGATGATTGGTTTCCGATGGATCAACCGGTCTACACAAAGGACCAATTGGATAAACCGGTACACGAGCGATCCGACCCAAGAGCTTTGGGTCTTGAAGAGATTTCAAAGTTTTGGGCTCCATATCATCCCACGTATTCACAATTATGCCATCAGCCGTCGGAAAAACTAAACCGAAAGGAACACATTCCCGGTAAATCTGGTCTGTCGGGTCAAGGAATGGTTCAAGAGTGTCTTCAAACCGAAGCGGCTCACATCCCGGTATAGCTAAGGGTTTCTTTTTGACTATGTGCTCTTCCTCGACGTCTTTTTCCACCGTTGGGAAATACATAGCCACCGCTAGAAAACGAGCGTTTGAAGCCATGAAGACGTAAGTCAACATGTTGAACTCTTTACCGAGCTGTAACGCGTCCAAGCCAAGCAAGTCTACGATCAAAGCTATTGGTTTGTGGTGCATCTCCGCGATCTTTGATCGGAGGATTGGAATGGTCTCACGCATCATGGTCAAGAGCTTGATCGCAAAAAAGGCTGATGGGTCCACTAAGTTGGAGATGTCCGGAGTCGGGAGGCCGATGACGTCAACAAGGGCCGCGTCGCAGCCAGGTGAGTTGAGGAATTGGGATTGAGCGGAGGCTGCGTCGGCTTCAAGGACGAAGATTGTGACTCGGAAGCCGTGGGATCCAGCTAACCGTTTTCCGAGCTCTATCACCGGGATGATGTGGCCCATTCCCGGGCTAGCGAACATGGCTGCGTGTGGTTTTGGAATCTGCATAGTTTGTTGTTGTTGTTGTATGGTTACTCTAGCTAGTGCGTGAAATATATAGAACCAAAAGTCTATCTACCACCTTAATTGTCTTATACAAACAATAAAACTAGAATATACTAAATGTTATTTTTCTGGGCCAGACCGTGACATAATATATTTTTTAGTAGATTAAGGTTTTTTCTTGTCAAACAGATTGTTGTTTATGGTAATGTAAAATTTAAAATACATATTGTTTTCATGTTTTGTTAGAATTTGAAATCTATAACTAAACAAAGTCAAGTGATGAGTTTTAATTGTAGAAACTAGAAAGTAACACTATCGCCCACCAACCCTCCTCCCCCTCTCCACGAAGTGAATACCATTTGTAAATTTTGTTCTCGGGTTTGAATTTCTAAATCGTTTTAACTAATCTGCCGTTGGTTATTAAACTCGAAAGTACAATGGAAAACAAATGAAAATATGACTTCCAATTCGAAGAGCATGGTAAAAAAAATTCTTAACTCTTAAAGAACTTCAAAATATAAAACCCAAAGACCAACAGAAAAAATATATCTCAATGCATTGGGATTTGATAAGATTAACATTATTTGTTATAAGAAGATGGTTATAAGAAGATTAACATTATTTGTTAATCATTCTTTAATATTTGCTCAGCTGAAGGGATGCAAGTGGGCTTCAAGAAGGTGTTAACTTAATCACGTTAAATCAGGCCCAAGCTGAGATGAAGAAACATACTTTGTCATAACATAGCCTTCGTCCCTCCGAAATCATCTTCTTCATGCCATTCTTTTCGTCTTGCTTGATTCTTTGTAAGCAATATGTCGATGAGCTTGCTAAATTGTTTCTGTTAAAATATTTGTGTGTCAATTCAATTAATCATAGATTAAGATCGAAAATCTTACAAAAATAGAAATAAAATTGAAAAAATACAATTTTGGAGTTTTGGGTTTCGGAATTAAGATAAGACAATTATTTAGAAATGTATTATTTAACGTATTAACCACTAGTAATAAATTAAAGACCAGCACCACAGTCAATAAGTACATAGTCCAGATCCCGAAAACATAGGAGATGAGGAACTGTCACGTGCATACTAACTTGTCGTTTGTTTCTTCTTAATCTCAGCTCCAATCAAATTATATTTTCCTTAATTAATCAAACAAAAAAACCAAGAAGCCTTAATAAAATATAGGAACATACATATATATATATATATATAGAGAGATTAATAAAGTTGGATGAAAATAAGTGTAAGACATAATTAACCTTCAGTATTATCTATGATTATAATGCTTAGCTGATTACGGAAATCATATTACATAGCAAACGTAATTTCCATCTTCATAATGATATTTAACATCATCAGATTGACTTCTAATATTTTAACCATATACTACAACCTTTTGAGATAATTAAAGACTTTATTAGAAGATTAAAAACAAACCTTGATACACAAAGTAAATACCGTTTTTTTATTTTTGGTACAATGTAAAATACATTAGAGATAGCAAGTAGCATTGACAAAGTAAAACGTGATAGCATTTGACAAGACCCGGAAAACTGAATACAATATTTCAAAAACATTAAAACTACACGTAGTTCAAACGTAAAAGATTAAAACGGTAAGCATTCTTAAGCACCACGTGCCATTCCTCTGGCCCGCTCCAAAAGACGCTTGCACTCGTCCGCGACTCTCGACAGCGATTCGTGCGCCGATCCGCCGTCGCAACTCACCGACGTCTCCGCCGTGTCCCTCAGCTTCTTCATCTTCTCTCTCATCTCGCAACCTTCCTCCTCCACCATAATCCTATGAACCAACTTCTTGACCTCCTCCCTTAAAATCACTTCCTCGGATGGCAACTTCTCAGATCGAACGGCGACTCCAAGCTCCTCGTCTAGAAGCGTTGCATTCATCTTCTGCTCTGCGAATAGTGGCCAAGCAATCATCGGAACACCGCTAACAACACTCTCCAGAATCGAATTCCAGCCGCAGTGAGTCAGAAACCCACCAACGGCTTTGTGTGCGAGGATCTCGGCTTGCGGGGCCCACGAGGGGACCACAAAGCCTCTCTCGTGAGTCCGGCTAATGAACTCTTCCGGTAAATAATCCGGTGTGTCATCTCGTATTTCTCCATTGTTAGCCGAGACATACTCGCTGCATGCCAAACCATCTATTGGCGGTCGGACCACCCAGATGAACCGTTGCTGACTTAGCTCAAGCCCCCAAGCCAGTTCAGTTAGCTGTTTAGCCGAGAGAGAGCCACCGCTTCCGAATGAGATGTAAAGCACGGACTCGTCCGGTTGTTTGTTTAACCAATCCAAAACCGGATGATTAGTTCTCGATGGATCGACCGGTCTACACAAAGGACCAATTGGATAAACCGGTACACGAGCGATCCGTCCCAAGAGCTTTGGGTCTTGAAGAGATTTCAACGTTTTGGGCTCCATATCATCCCATGTATTTACAATAATGCCATCAGCCGTCGGGAAAACTAAACCAAAAGGAACAAATACTTGGTATATCTCGTCTGTTGGGTCAAGGAATGATTCAAGAGTATCCTCAAACCGAACCGGTTCACATCCCGGCAGAGCCAAGGGTTTCTTCTTGATTATGTGCTCTTCTTCGACGTCTTTTTCCAGCGTTGGGAAATACAGAGCCACCGCTATAAAACGTGCGTTTGAAGCGATGAAGATATAAGTTAACATGTTGAACTCACCACCGAGCCCTAACGCGTCCAGGCCGAACAAATCTACGATCAAGGCCGTTGGTTTGTGGTGCATCTCTGCGATCTTTGATCTAAGAGTTGGAATGGTCTCACGCATCATAGTCAAGAGCTTGATCGCAAAAAAGGCTGATGGGTCCACTAAGTTGGAGATGTCCGGAGTCGGGAGGCCGATGACGTCAACAAGGGCCGCGTCGCAGTCAGGTGAGTTGAGGAATTGGGATTGAGCGGAGGCTGCGTCGGCTTCAAGTACGAAGATTGTGACTCGGAAGCCGTGGGATCTAGCTAAGCGTTTTCCGAGCTCGATCACCGGGATGACGTGGCCCATTCCTGGGCTAGCGAACATGGCCGCATGTGGTTTTGTGATCTGCATAGCCTCGATCAATGAACGTTGGCTATTTTTGTTGTGTGGAGTAACTCTGGGATAGTTGCAAGTGACTCTAATAAAATATATAGGCCTCAAAGTCTCCAAACGTTTGTGAGTAAAACAAAATAAGGTCCTTTTTTTTGTTTTTTTTAATAGATATTTTATTTAATTGAACACAGTAATAAACTGTGTCAAGCGGTTTTGGTACAAGATTACAGCGGTTTTGGTACATGATTACACAAAGTGCAAAGATTAAGTTACTAAAACTTAGAAAGCAATCGAATCTTCCGCTTCGACTACAGAGATAAATTATGGCAGAGTTCCTTTTGTTTTCGTTTTGATGTAAGCAAATAAGGTATTTTTTATAAAAAAAATGTAAGGCATTTATAAAATTTACCACTTTATTTGTCCTTTGTCCTATACAAACAAGAAAATTGAATTGAAATATGCAGGGTTACTAACCACCTGCAAATATATTTACATAGAGGAAAAAAATTAACCACGTGAGCTGTCGCGTGAATGATCCACTTTGTGTTTAATGCATCGACCGAAAGATAATACTCTAACTCAGAGGCCATAATGCAGAATGTATTATCTATGTATCTCCTGCATAGATAATTTTTTCTTTTTAATAAATAACGGTTACAATGTATTATCTATGTATCTCATGCATAGATAATTTTTTCCTTTTAATAAATAACGGTTACATGCCATGACCTAAGTCATATAGTTTTTTTTTTTTTTAACAAGTGATTACAAGTAGATACAAAAGCAAGGGGCGCATATTATGAACCACAAACAATTGGATCTTCCATTTCGATTGACTTTAGTTCTTAGGATAAAAATACTTTTAAGCCGTGTACATCTCCGTTTTCACATCCTTGATTTTTACATTCACAATCCCGAAGCTGACAAAAGATCTTCTTAACCTTTGTTGATGGTTTAACCGGTTTATCTCTAAAATTTATTTTTGTGAAGGAGTCAAGAGCTCCCTTGAATTTGTTTCTGAATCTAATGAATAAAGTTTGTGAAATGGTTTTCTTGTACTTGCTTAGAAGCAAATATATATCTCAATAATTGTGATTTCTATGACTTCTAGTTTGAGTCCCGGGGATCTTACGAAATTAGATACCGACGAATTTATAAACTTTTGGATCTAATTTCGTAAGTCCTCCAAATATCATCTAACTTTGAAAAGAAATTTGTTTAGCTTCCTTATCACATTATTATTGTAACATTTTAACTTTCTCAAACAAGTATCTATACAATTGAGAATATCATGTACAATAAATTAGAATAGTTATACAATTAATTATTCAATTTATAATATAAATAATACTCTCTCCATTTTCAATAGTTGATGTTCTGAAAAAAAAAATTGTTTTTAAAAAATTGATGTTTTACAATTTTATACAATTTTTATTAAGTAATAATGGTGAATTGTGAATTTCAAGACATATTAATTGATTTTGTTGAATTGGTATTGGCTAAAAGTTATTGAAAATTGTTTAGCACAAAAAACAAAATATTTATTGGTAAGAATTAATATGTTTTTTTAGTATGTGTGAAAATTTTAAAAAATCAATTATTTAGAAACAGTTGGAATAATAGAAAAACTCAGTTGGAATTAATTTATAAACAATTAACACTAACATGGGTAACTGTTGTTGCAATTTGCTCGAATCATGTTACCCTACTTTTGGTTTCTTGCTTGTTGAAATTTCATTAAGCAATTAATGTTTTCTTGTATTCGGGTTGAAATTTCATCAAGCAATTAATGTGTTTTTTTTGGTACTCGGGCACAAAACCATAGGTCCCCCGTCATCTTGATTTATAATAATATTGACCCAGCATTCATTGATCAGCAGCTTGAATATTTTCAGATTTATCTCCTCATTTAGAATAATAATCAATCACTAGTTTTGAGTTCATTGTCATGTTATATAAATTATATCATAATTTGTACTAGATGAGAAAAAAAACAGTTGACTTTGGTTGCAAAAAAAAAAAGTTTTCCCCAAGATAATCCTTACATATAATATTGTCACCACCATAATTTGATTACTTCGAATTTACCAATGAAAAAGTTTATAAAAAAATAAAATTAAACATGCCGCGAGAAATATAATTGAGTGATTAATATTAAATTCGTCGTCGACATCATATCATAATTTAAATCCGATAGTATACATGTATATGTTGTAAACAATTCAAAAATATATATTTCAGTCTGTCATCATGCTTCATGCACCTTGTAAACTGAATTATTCAACTTGAATTTATATTATGGAAAAAGCTTTTCATTTTTTTTTATCTACAATTGACATCACGTCAGCAATGGGCTCTTTTCTCACTAACATCAATGAGCCAAGCTTCTAGTTCGCTTAGCCTTGTATCTAGAATCTCTATTTGCACTAATAGAACACAAGATATAATAAGAACTCTCTCTTATTAATAGCTTTTGAAAATAACTCAAAACTAAAGCTCTTCCACAAGTTCTCAATCACAAAACCTTAATTCTCTAAAACCACCTTGAGGATGCCACATCTCGACATCTCTTTATATAGTTAACTTTCTAACAAATATTCTTTATTTCTTTCTAAGGATAACTTCCTTATTCTCATAACTTCCTTATTCTAAACACATTAGAATTGCTTGTGTATCAAGCTTATTTCAACATTCTCCCCCTTAAGCTTGAGACCTTCTTTCTCTAAATCAATCATGCCAATGAACTCTCTCATTTCTTGAAACTTGATCTTCCCTAAAGCCTTAGTAAGGATGTCGGCCTTTTGTTCGACACCAGGTACATGCTCGACCTCGATCCGCCCACTCTCAATGCATTCTCGAATGAAGTGGTATCTTCTTTGTATGTGTTTGCTCCTACCGTGGAAAACTGGGTTCTTTGTTAAAGCAATTGCAGATTTGTTGTCAATCCATATGACAACCTTCGAACCTGTTTCTCTTGTAATCTCGTCGAGCAAGTCTTGGAGCCAAATGGCCTGTTTAGCAGCTTCAGTCCCCGCCATGAACTCTGCCTCGCAAGAAGAAAGTGCAACAACATCCTGTTTTACCGAACACCAAGAAATAGGACTCTTACCAAGGTAAAATATGTGACCTGTTGTACTTCTTCCATCATCAGGATCTATGTTATGACTGCTGTCACAATATCCTACTAGCCTTGGAGATTCAGAGCATCTTTCGAACGTTAAGCCGAGGGATACTGTCCCTTTCAAGTACCGTAGGCATTGTTTCATCGCAACTCCATGAGATTCACGAGGACTTTGCATGTAGTGACTTAAAACTCCCACACAATAAGCAAGATCCGGCCTCGTATGGATTAAGTATCGTAAGCAACCCACCTTTTTCCTGAACAGAGAAGCATCTATCTCACTCTCTTTCTCGGCTTTGGACAGTTGAAGTCCCATCTCCATCGGTGTATGAACAACATTACAGTCCCCAATTCCCGCTTCTTCTAAGATTTTCATCGCATACCTCCTTTGATTCAATGTTATTCCTTTCTCATGTTGATCGACCTCTATCCCGAGATAATATGTTAGCTTTCCCAAGTTACTCATCTCGAATTTTGAAGCCATCTCTTCTTTGAACTCCTCTATGACTCCCACGTTTGTTCCTGTCACAAAGAGATCATTGACATACACAGCAATCATAAGCAGATGATCTCGAATCTCTTTCCTGTACACTGATGGCTCCTTTGAGCACTTAAAGAAGTTCAACTCCGCAAGAATCTGGTTCAACTTATGATTCCATGCCCTTGGAGCTTGTCGTAAACCATATAAAGCTTTGTGCAATTTGTAGACTTTATTCTCACTACCCTTCTGCTCAAAACCTTCTGGTTGTTTAACAAAAACCGTTTCCTTAAGCTCTCCATGGAGGAACGCTGTCTTTACATCTAGATGGTGAATCTCTCACCCATTAGACGCTGCGATGTTAATAAGGAGCCGTATAGTCTCAATTCTTGCGACAGGAGCAAAAACTTCTTCAAAGTCAACACCATACTCTTGTAGATACCCTTTTGCAACAATGCGGGCTTTGTACTTATTAATGCTTCCATCGGAATTCTTCTTGAGTTTAAACACCCACTTTAGGCCGATAGGTGTTATCCCGTGAGGCAAATCAACAAGGCTCCAAGTATTGAGCTCTCTATGGACGTGAGCTCATCTACACAAGCATCAGTCCATTCCTTCGATTCCATTGCCTCTGCAAAGCTTCTTGGTTCATTATTCAAACACAGAAGAAGTTGTTCTCCTTCTTCCTCAGCAATCAAAACATAATCATCAAAATGCTTCGGCTTAGTGAAAGTCCTCTGTGATCTTCTCAACACGGGAATAATTGGGGGTGGAGCACCTTCGTTCTCATCACCTTGCTCTGGTGTATCTCCTGTAACTTCGACATTCTCGGCTGAGTGATCAGCGTTTGGATGCTCTTCTAAATTGTCTCCCGAGTTTTCGACTTCCGTATCCTCGTAATTCTCTATCTGAATTCCGTGATTGCCAAACTCACCACGAGTCACTCTGAAACTGCCATCGCCATCTGATTCACTTTGTCTCCAATTCCATCCCTTTTCTTCATCAAACACAACATCTCTGCTGACAATTATTCTCCTTGTTTGTGGGTCAAGTAACCGGTAAGCTTTTGACCCTGGTTCAGTACCTAAGTGAACGAGCATTCTTGACCTGTCGTCAAGCTTTTGGAGAAGCGATCGATCAATCTTTGCATAACTTATGCATCCAAAAACGCGTAGGTGACTAATGCTTGGCTTCTTTCCCTTGAACACTTCATACGGCGTTTTCTCCTGCAATGCTCTTGTAGCCACTCGATTTATTAGATAAGTTGAATGCCTCACCGCTTCTCCCCACAAATAATTAGGCAATCGCATGTGTTTAAGAATGCTTCTCGTCATACCCATCATGGTTCTGTTTCTTCTCTCCACTACTCCGTTCTGCTGTGGCGTATATGGAGTTGTCAAGTGTCGCTTTATTCCTGATTCTTCACAAAACAAATTAAACTCCTGTGACACAAACTCCCCACCACGATCAGTTCGAAGGGTTTTAATGCGTGCTCCTGCATCCTTTTCAACTGATTCCTTGAAAACCTTGAACTTGTTGAAAGCATCTTCTTTCTCCTTTAAAAGAATGGTCCACATGTAACGAGATCGGTCATCAATGAGCACAAAGATATATCTACTTCCTGCGGCTGTGCTCGGAGTTATGGGACCACAAAGATCACCGTGAACTAGTTCAAGGTTCTTGGATGCTCTAAAAGAGGTGGCTTGCGGGAAATTTTTCCTCGTCTGCTTTCCAAGTAAACACGAGCTGCATAACTCCTTCTTAAAGTTTACGTGTGGGATTCCTTGTACGACGTCTTTATGGACCATAGATTTGAGGGTTTCAAAATTTATGTGTCCTAGACATGCGTGCCAACGAACGGACTCGCTTACTTCTGATAAGTGGAGATATACCAGAATTTTTAACCCCATACGTACCTTGTACAACCTGTTCCGTGATCTCTCTGATTTAGCAACCAATTTTCCCTTTGAGTCACGCATTACAAGCCAGCCTCCTCTCATCCTTATGCCACATCCTGCTTCTGTAGCTTGTCCTAAGCTGATAATGTTACTCTTTAGATCAGGAATAAAGTAAACATCTTTCATAACTCGAGGTTCTCCATTCATATCGATAAAAGAGATCGATCCTTTTCCCTTTATATCGACTCGGGAATCATCTGCAAACCTTACCTTACCAGTAACGGTTTCATCAATCTTATTGAAGTATCTTCTGTCACCCGTCATATGGTTACTAGCACCATTGTCAAGATACCACGTATTCTCCTCTCCGGTACTAGTTTTGTAATCACTTGGTCTGCACTTCTCTTCATTCAAGTAAACAACTTCATGCATCATGAGTTCGTCACCCTCTTGTGTATCTGAATTCTCATTTTCCATTGTCTCTTGGAGCTTTAACAATCTGTCTGGGCATGTATATGCGAAGTGACCAACTTTGTCACATCGTAAGCATGTTATCCGTGAAGCATCTCGCTCAGGATATCTGCGACCTCGTCCTCTGCCTCTATAGGTTCCACGGCCTCCTCTGCCTCTTCCTCTGTAATTTCCACTATTTGTGGGAGCTTCTGTGTACATGAGCTTTCCTTGGTCGTCTCGTGCTTCTTCTTCTTCCTAAAAAATACGTTCCTCATAAGCCTTCAAACGACCAACTATATCCTCAAAGCTCGTCGTGTTGAGATTTAAGACTTGTTCCAGAGGAGCTACTATATGAATATATTTCTTCCTTGGAAGACACTTCAAAAACTTCTTGACAATTTTGGGTTCTTCCATGACAACACCGAGTACTGCTGATTTTGAAGAGATTGAGGAGATCTTCCCTACAAGATCATCAATCGACTCGGTGTCCTTCATCTTCAAGCGGTCAAATTCAGATGTCAAGGTTTGTAGCCGTGCCTCTTTAACTCTCTCAGCTCCCACGTTTCTCGTTTGTATTGCAGTCCATATCTTCTTTGCCGAATCAAGTTCTCCTACTTGCAGCGCAAGAGTCTCTGGTATCGATTGAAGAAGCAGCCCCATGGCTAGGTTTTTCTTATCTCCGTCATCTTCCTCTTTTTCGATTACCTCCCATACTTTATGAACCTTTAGGGCAACCTTCATTCGCATAGCTCAATAGTTGTAATTTGTTGCGGTCAACATAGGGCAAAGAATAGCAGAGACTCCTCCTCCTTCCTTCTGTTTCACCGGAACAATAGCACCGGTGTTTTCTCCATCAGCCATCGTGGTTCAGAATCTCTGTGGCTCTGATACCAAATCTAGAATCTCTATTTGCACTAATAGAACACAAGATATAATAAGAACTCTCTCTTATTAATAGCTTTAGAAAATAATTCAAAACTAAAGCTCTTCCACAAGTTCTCAATCACAAAACCTTAATTCTCTAAAACCACCTTAAGGATGCCACATCTCAACATCTCTTTATATAGTTAACTCTCTAACAAATATTCCTTATTTCTCTCTAAGGATAACTTCCTTATTCTCATAACTTCCTTATTCTAAACACATTAGAATTGCTTGTGTATCAAACTTATTTCAACATTGTAACCATCTCCTAAGTTTAATAATATCAGAAATTTTAAAAAAAAAATGCTTCTAGTTCGCTTAGCTCTGTCGCGAATACCAACTACTCAGACAATTTGAATCAAATCTATTGAATCAGTCATGAACTATGTGCATAACCACTATATACATCTTTAAGCAGCTCATTTTCTAGATTACGATGTGCAATTCTAGAGAGATGAAATACTATGGCACTCCCTTAGATGTCGAGTATATTGATAGTTTCATGATTTCATCACACCCTTTAATGTCATTTTCTCAAGATTCGTCAATATGGAGACTAAATATTGGCAGCTTTCCATTTGTGACTTCAAAGGAAACAACATGATGTTGCACACTTGCACCACATTCTCAAGAAATTTAGGTGTAACCGTATAAGCCAAGCCTCACTCTTCCTTAGAACGAGATCGAAAATATTTTGGGAAGTTCATGCATACCATTAAACAACTTGTTTATTTTTGGGCAAGCATTCATCAATCACAATAAGACCTCGATTAATTTTTGTAAACGCTAGGTAAAAAATGAACAACGAGGTCTCGACCGTAACACCTTTTTTATTCATGACTTTCTAGAAGTATCAGATAACTAAGGAAAAATATGGGTAAAATCCTCAATTTAATTGATCCCTATCAAAAAATATCCATGACATATAATATATGGTTTCAAAGAGATATTGAGAATGAAAAACACATGGAGTCGAACAAATGGCTGCAGGTAGGGGTGGGACGATTCCAGATACCCTGGAATTTCAGAGTATCCGGATCCGGATCCGTGAAAAAACTATCCGGATCCGGAATCGTGACCTCCGGATATCCGGGCTCTAGGAATCGTTCCAAAAATTAATATTAAAAATAATTAAAATAATTAATAAATAAATAAAATATATTTTTAAAAATTATTAGTTAATATTTTAAATGGTATTTTTTCATTATAAAAAGAACTAAAATCAATTTTTATATATATTTATTTATATAAAATTAGTTTAATAGATATATAATATATATGATTTTAATATATTTAATGCGTCCGGATCCGGATCCGGATATCCGGACCTTAAAGTTTTGTTATCCGGATCCGGATCCTCTTTTCACGGATCCTAAATTTTACTATCCTTATCCGGATCCGGCCTCCCCGGATATCCTAATTTTCGGAGCGATTCCGAACGGATAACGGATCGGATCTCGGATCCCGGATAATAATTCCACCCCTAGCTGCAGGTGTCTACCATTGAAGAGCCACCATACAAATAAAAAAGCATGATTATTCATTAGACCATGAACAATGGTTCAATTTTTCAACACTCTCATTTTTACTTTTTAACACGCCACATCATCTTCTTTCTCTTCCAAATAATAATTTAACATTCTTTCAATTTTTATTATCTACAATAGTTTTGTTTAATCAAAAACAACACTTTACCCTACCATTTTATTTTCATTTTTTATTTTCTTTTATATTTTGTGATTATGTATTAATAACAATTATCAATTTAAACTAAATAAACAATATTTAAGTTTATTTTATTAAATCAAAGCTTATTACATCATCAATCCATAATATGGAGGATAATTTTGGAACATATGACGATATTAAAAAAAATTGGTGGAAAACCATAATTTGATATATTTTTTGATTGATTGGAAGATTGGTTTTAAAATTGATAATTGTTACCATTTGGGTAGGAAAAGAGTAATTAGAAGAATTTTGGGTGTTTAAAGGATTGTTTGGGATCCATTTTCCTAAAATAAATGTTTAAAAATATATAAAAATAATTGGATAAAATTATAGTAAAAAATGCATTTTTCGTCCAAATGAAATGAAACAAATCTCTATTTATAGAATACAAAAATGATATATTTTGGTATCGAAAAAATAAAAATATACTTTAACTACTATCAAATAATTGATTTTAAATAATTCAGGAAGAGATAAATCTGTTATTTTAATTAATATGTCTGCTTATGCGCGTTGCTAGCATGTGTATACCACTTCCTCAGCATGATCAAGTGAAAAGCTGACACATGGCGTTAATGGAGCCCACTTCCTCAATTGGGTTTTTTTAATACCCTCAATGTTTAGAACACATTCGAGTATTTTAGAAAATTGGGTTCGGTACGGTTAAGATAATTTTGAGTCGGGTTAAGATCAGTTTTTCGGTTTCAGATATTTTGCCCACCCCGAATTTTAACTTCAACTGAAAAGTTCAACAGGTCCATTGTGAATGGTCTTAGTTTCACCATGTGACCCGCAACATTTAAGGAAAAACGGTCCTTCCCCACATGTTTATTCATTAATTTTTCCATTGACTGCTACTGCACCCGATGGTGTTGGCCACATGACATGGCCATTTTTTATCTTCTAGTATTTTTAAACATGCTCTTTAGTTTTAACGATGGTTGTTGCAATAGATTTTCTAATCGATCTCTATTTGCGCAACTTTATCTCCCGATTTGACTGTGTATCATCCGACGGTTATTGAGAAATGCTTACAACATACGTAATCTCAAAACTTGGACTCGTCCTTAAACTCAAGATTAAGTAGATATTTCTATGATATTTAGCAAAAAAATATTTTTCTATGATCTATGCACTCTCTCTAATTAATTTTATGTTCAAAGACTTTGTTACCAAATCAAAAGCGGATCAATCTCTATCAAATTTCTTCTTGTTATTCTCGCATAAATATCAGATAACTAAGGATCCAGCAAGACTAGATATTGATGGTTCGATCCCATTGCATGTCGTATTCCTTTATTGATCAAGTTTTTGGCAACTCAAATACCCTTCAAGCCACAAAGGGAGGGACGCATGCACATCTTGATAGTAGAGAATTCTTGGTCAAGTCGCTAGAATCTTTTTGCCAATAGTGTTTGATTAAAATCCTTAAAGGATTTTAAAACTGGGCAAGCTTCATATTTCGAGAGAAATAACGTTTAACGAACAATCTAATGCAAACCTTTGAGTTTGAGTTATAGTCTCACGAATAGTTACACTTTTAACACAATTATTTTGAGAGGAGAAAACACGATATCACATATGTCGGAAAATCTAGTGCGCGATATATATATATATATATATATTTATTTTTTATCATGATCTCGTTCCTTTTTTAGTTAAAGATGTTGTTCCATATTGAGGTGTTGTTGCAGCTGGTCCCAACATAAACAAAAATGTGTATCTCCATTAGAGTCTATAAATTGTCAACAAATTCCCATGTACTTTCTTTCTCATCCGCTACTTATACGCCTAGAATACTCTTCAGGTCCTCTCGGGTTTCTTCATTTACCTTCTTCCTAAAAGTGATAGCTGGATCTTTGTTTTCAAATTATATATGTTGTCTAGAAGCATTACCATTAATCCTTAAGTATTAAGAACTAGGATAAATAAATAGGGCAATATCAAATTTCTTTGTCTTAGCATCATGATTGAAACAATGGTTCCTTTGGAATACCATTGCGCATGTTGTCCCAAAACCCATTTTAAGCATTAGTGTTTACAAAATATTTTATTATGTTCGATCATATACGTCTTACTCATATATATATGTTTTAATAGCCATGAAGTTTCTTATGCAATTCTGATGTGTATTCAAAGTATAAAGAAACTTATGTTCGAACATGATGTTGAAGAGAAAAAAAAAAAGTCAAAAAAAAAAGAAAAATGATGTTATACGAATATTATTTTTCATGCCACAAAAGTAAAAGTGGACTTCCGATACAACGTGTGGGAGAATCCGTTTAAACTTTTAACAAAAAAAGCTTTGAAAATAATTTTACACTCCAGAGACTAATAAGTATAAACCTAAACATCGTCATAGATGATGTATTTTGGGGATATATCAAACGGATATTTATCAAACAGATATTTATATCAAACGGATGGAAACGCCTCTAGCATCATTAGACGTTCCCATCCTCATAATAAATTGTATAGTTATCATCATTCATGAACATTTGACTTATGAAAGAGAAATATTCAACATTTGATTTATTCAAACAAAATTATCAATATTGGACTGCGTGAACAATGTCGCATTTATAGCTAATCGTCATGCAAGTTGAACATATAGACAACTGGATGACATAAGCGTGTCAAATAATTAAGACCCATGTTCGAAAACGCGGTCGTAGATGCCGCCGCAGCGTTGGTTATGCACTAGACAGCGGAGCTCCGAAAACTATAATCGGACTATAAATCGGAAAAAACTAAAAATGTTAGAATTCGTTAAAACCGGATATAAAATACTGCGAGTTTGAAAACGATTTAGTAAATATGAACTTTGTTTAAACAAAGAACAACAAAACAGAGACACGGAGTCGAGAAACAAATCTCTTTCCTTAATCCAAAAAATCACCCGTAGTGTGACGGTTAAGCGTGATTATGAATCCCAGGATACAACCGTGTTGGAATGGTTTCGCATCACTCGAAGAACCAAACCCGACGAACTAATATTACGATATACTCTCAAATTAACTGATTACTTACTTAAGAAAGACATAGTAAATATAAGGGAGAGAGGGAGTTGTGAAAGAATTAAGTGTCTAAAAAATGAGACCCATGCTCAGTTTTTGTAGCCAAAGAGGAGTAGAACAACTACCCTCCACGTTAGAAAAGAGACCCTAACTATATTAAAAACATAGAGTAGAGATAACATGGGGGAAGAGAGAAGGAGTTGTGGAGATGTCGACATTTTCCATTTACTCTCCCATGACATGAAATACGTCATTCCTATGTCATTCAATATCCAACAATCCCCCACATAAATGGAAGTGACTCTAGACTCTACTTACTCTATTACCTAAAACTAGACAGACTCTTGAGAGTATATGCGAAAACTAACTGTGTTTGAGTTGGTGGCTTTTTTCAGCTTTGAACCACTCATTGTTAATATCTGTCGGATTTACTTGGCCAGATGGTGAACATGATGTCTTGAACCATCCGGAGTTTGGTGTAAACCTAGACAACAGGTAAAACCCAGCTTCGTTTTCTCGTAGAACATAGTTCTCTATTGTGTTCATTGTGGCCATGAACTTGCCTGGTTAATCATGAGTGAACTTGGAGAATATAGCCTTTTTCTTCATTCTCCTAGAAACGGCCGCATTTCACACTCACAAGGTGATTTACCATCAACTTTGTTTTCAAAAGTATCCTGTAATACTTCACTGGTATTTCAAAGTTATGGACTTGAATCATTAAAAGCAAAACTTATCCTCTACATATACAGGAAGCACTGTTTATTATCATAGGAACTGGGAGAAAACAGAAGTCTCTCAGTGCTCTTAACAGATTTTAGTTAGATTTAGTTTTCCCTTTGAACCTACATCATGGGATCTCCAATCATAGTAAGTGGGGTTTCCATCAAACGTCCTCTTAAGTCATAGGCTTTAAACCCATTCCTCTTGATGATTTTTCAACTTGATCTCGTGTCAAACCTTTAGTAAATGGATCCGCTAGGTTATCAGCTGACTTGATGTAATCTAACGTGATTACTCCATCTGAGATTAGTTGTCTAATGGTTTTATGTCGTCTTCTAATATGACGAGACTTACCATTATATAGGTTATTCTGTGCCCGAGCTATGGCTGATTGACTATCACAGTGTACACGTATCGCAGGCACAGGTTTTTCCCACATTGGAATATCTTCCAGAAAATTACGAAGCCACTCTGCCTCCTCTGCGGCTTTGTCTAAAGCTTTAAACTCAGATTCCATGGTTGATCTGGCCAACAGAGTTTGTTTGGAAGATTTCCAGGACACTGCTCCACCATCAAGTGTAAAAATGTATCCACTAGTGGATTTTGAGTTTTTGGAATCGGCAATCCAGTTTGCGTCACTGTATCCTTCCAAAATTGCTGGTTCTTTACCATAGTGTAAGCCATGATTTTTGGTATAACGTAGGTAGTTCAATACTCTAGTTATAGCTTTCCAATGTTTATGTCCCGGATTACTGGTATAGCGACTAAGTACATTTACTGAGTGCGCCAAATCGGTTCTAGTACAGTTTGTTAAGTACATCAGACTCCCGATTACTCTTGCATACTCCACTTGTGATACCGCATCACCTGAATTTTTGATAAGGTGGAGGTGCGGGTCCACTGGAGTCTTTGCAGTTCCACTTGAGTATTTTTTGAATCTATCAAGTATCTTTTCAGCATAATGATCTTGGGATAGGGTTATTCCTTTGGGAGTTCTAAGAATTTTTATTCCTAGAATTACATCCGCTAGTCCCATGTTTTTCATGTCAAATTTTCCTTTGAGCATGGTTTTTGTTTCAGCAATGATATCTTTATCGCTTCCAATAATAAGCATATCATCTACATATAAACCCAACAAAATATATCCCGTAGAAGTAATTTTGATGTATATGCATTTGTCGCATTCATTTATACCGAACCCATTTGACATCATTACGTTGTCAAACTTTTCATGCCATTGCTTAGGCGCTTGTTTAAGTCCATATAATGACTTTACTAGTCTACAGACTTTTTGTTCTTGTCCTGGGATAACAAACCCTTCAGGTTGTTTCATATAAATCTCCTCTTCTAAATCTCCATTTAGAAAAGCAGTTTTTACATCCATTTGATGGATTTCTAGATCTCGTAAGGCAGCAATGCTTATGATCATCCTTATTGAAGTTATTCTCGTCACAGGAGAATAAGTGTCAAAGAAATCTGAACCCTCTTTTTGTCGGAAACCTTGTACTACAAGTCTTGCCTTGTACTTATCTACTGCGCCATCAATCTTCAATTTTTGTTTGAAGATCCATCTACACCCAAGTGCTTTAAAACCTTGTGGTAACTCGGTTATCTCATAAGTGTGATGTTGCAGGATAGAATCCATTTCACTAATTACGGCTTCCTTCCAATAAGGTGCGTCCTGTGTAGACATGGCTTCTGTGTATGTTCTTGGCTCTCCTTCTGCCAGAAAAGCTTCTACAAGAAAGGCTACCAAAAAATCATCCCCAAATGATTTTTCCTTACGAGTTCTTTTGCTTCGTCTAGGTTCATTTTCAACTTCTTCTACTTCATTTGCTGAAGTACTGGAAATGCTTGCTTTATCTCGTTCTTCACGAGTTCGCTTTGGATTATTTTGGTCCCTATACGGGAATATATGCTCAAAAAATGATGCATTTCTTGATTCCATAACTGTATTTATTTGTATATTTGATATTTCTGATTTATGAACCATAAATCGATAAGCACTACTGTTGTGTGCATATCCTATAAAAATACAATCTACAGTTTTAGGCCCAATTGTGGCCTTTTTGGGTGGTGGTAATGCCACTTTTGCTAGGCACCCCCACACTTTTAGGTATTTGTACGAAGGTACTCTACCTTTCCAAAGTTTATATGGTGATTTACCAGTAATTTTATGCGGAATCTTGTTGAGGATATAGTTTGTGGTAAGCAGAGCTTCCCCCCACATGTTCTGGACTAACCCAGATTCCTGCAACATTGCATTCATCATCTCTTTTAGAGTTCGATTTTTTCGTTCTGCAATTCCGTTAGATTCTGGTGAGTAAGGAGCGGTTGTCTGATGTATAATGCCATTTTTTCTGCAAAATGCATTAAATGATTCACTATAGTCGCCTCCTCTATCACTTCTAACTATTTTTATAGTTTTCTGAAGCTGGTTTTCTACTTCAAGTTTATACTCTTTGATTTTTTCCAGCGCTTCATCTTTGCTATGTAACAAATATACATAACAATATCTTGTGCAATCATCTATGAAGGTGACAAAATACTTTTTACCACCTCTAGTTGGCAAATATTTTAAATCACACAGATCCGTGTGTATTAAACCTAGAGGTTCGGCTGTTCTTTCAACTTGGGGTGATGGTTTTTTAGTGAGTTTGGCCTGTACGCAAACTTCACATTTTTCTTTACTTGATTTGTATTTTGGAATTAAATTCATATTTTGCATTTTTCGAATAGTTTTATAATTAACATGGCCTAAACGTTCATGCCAAGTATCAAACGACTCAACCAAGTAAGCAAGAGGAATTTCATTCATTTCAGTTGAAACAACAACAGAAGCAGAATTAGCAGAAGCTGAAGTGGAAGCAAGAGAAGTGGAAACAGAAACATTGGGGCGAACTGTTATCACAAACATCTTAACTAGTCCATCCTTCACAAACCCCTTACCCAAAGACACCTCACGCTTCCTAAGGATGAGTTTATCAAACTCAAAATTCACAACGAATCCATGCTTGCTCAACACGGTTCCCGATATCATATTCTTCCTCATGTCAGGTACATGCTTCACGTTGTGGAGGTGAATTTCACGTCCCGAAGTCAGCTTCAGAACCACTTTACCCTTTCCTTCAATCTTCGACACCGCCGTGTTACCCATGAAGAGATTTTCCTCAGCCTTGTTCTTCTTATACAGTGTGAACATGGTCTTATCAGAGCAGATGTGTGTGGTGGCACCAGTGTCATAGTACCACTCCACCGGATTGTCTTCCACCATGTTGGCTTCTGTCACCACAGCACACATATCATCTTCCGTCAGATTTGCTTGAGCTTTCCCATTAGCGATAGCCTTTGCCTTGCTCTTGCAAACATCAGCTTTGTGCCCAATCTTTCCACAGTGGTGACACTTTCCTTTGAACTTTTTGTCAGCACTTTTCTTCTTGAAGTTCGTGGAACTTGACGGTTTCAAAGATGGAGAGGTCTTTTTCTGAGGAGACATGAGTTTTCCTTTGCCTCTGAACCTTGCCGTTTTAGCCTTCTCCTCCGCCATGTTAACATCGTGCCCTTGAATTTGAGTACCGTTACCATGAGCAGCCCGGTTATTATCCTCAATCTGCAACCTCCGGATGAGTTCCTCAAGAGACAGAACCTTACGTTTGAACGTGAGGTAGTTCTTGAAATTCGTCCAACTCGGAGGTAGCTTCTCAATGAAGCTGTTCACAGTGAAGATCCCACAGATCGACATTCCCTCCATTTCGATCTCTTGACAGATCCGTTGGAGAGCGTCCACTTGCTCCATTATTGATTTGGAGTCCACCATGTTGAAGTTCAGAAATTTCGCCGTTGAAAATCTCTGTAACCCAGCGTCATCAGTTTTGTACTTCTTCTCCAAAGCTATCCAGAGTGCTTTAGAAGATTTTGCATGACAGTAGATCTCGTACAGAGGATCAACAAGACGGCCTAAGATTTGGCCTTTGCACACATAATCTCCATGGATCCATGCTTCAACTGTCGCAAGTGTATAAGCATCGGTGTTTCCCAAAGGAACCACAAGTCTGTCTTCTTGGAGGTACTTGTCGCAGTTTAGCATTGTCAAAAAGAATAACATCTTTTGTTGCCAAGTTTTGAAGCTTTTCCCATCGAATTTATCCTGCATTAATCCTTGGGAGGCTGAGCTCGACATTGAGGGAATCACAAGAGCAGCCTCGTTCGGCAAGGTCAGAGGATGAATACCAGCACCACCAAACATAGCTTGGCGTGTCGTTTCGTTGGATCCATTTCCAGTTGAAGTCCCAGTAGACGTATCAACAGGTGTTGGTTGAGGGATAACAGCGGGTGTCACAGTCATTGTTACATCCATGTTGTTGTTGTTGTCATTGATTCCAGCCATTTGCGGACCAAAACAACAAGCACAAACACATTAGTATCTGACAGAATACTTAATAATTTATTTAATCAAAATAAATTATAACATTTTAGAATTAAATCAAAACGATTAAATTCATAAATCGATTGAGTTAATTAAAAATGTATAAACATAATGATGTTTTTGATAAGAAACCAAAAAACCAAACTGATTACACATCACGTTATTGTTTTGGTAAAGACGAAGCCCATATGGCCCATTAAATTGCTTAGCCATAATCATACTGGTTTCTTGTAAACCGAGAAAAAAAAAATTAAATTATAACCAAACCATCTCCTACAACACACGATCGAAGATGAAGATGAAGTGCATGTTTTTTTTTTTTTTTAAATTTCAGGCTTCTCTCTAGTCGCTCTAAGCGTTTATAGAGACGACTGAATTGATTTTCACATTAAAAACGTTTTACGGGATCGCTATTAAGCGTTTGTAAAACCGTTGATTTGAGTGAATTAAAACGATTTACAGAGCCGCTACAAGGCGTTTGTAAACTACGTTTTAGTTTTGCTGTTACCGGATCGCAAACTCACCAATAATGGTGTTCGCGGAAACGATTTACAGTGGCGTTTTTGAATGTTTCGTAACCTCGCCATAAGACGTTAGCGTAAACATAGAATAGCATATTTGATTGCATAAAAACTTTTTAACAAAATAATTGCTGCTCAAGGTTCATTAATATATTAAATATATACAACTGTTGTAGTAGATTTAATAACAAACATATGCAACTCAACGATTTAAACAAATTAGAGTAAGTGCATTAATCATTCGATTAAAATATGCCATGTTATTAAAAAATGTCATGTTCTTAAACAATTAAATGACAATGCTTTTCATGTTAAAAACAATATTCTCTAAACAACAAGACATGGGTTACAATAATTATTTTAAGCTAAACATGGGCAAAATAATTAACAACCATCATCCTTTGAATACAAAAAGAGTAGCGACAAAATATGAAGATAGCAGAATAAATTAAACTAATAATTTATTTAAATAAAATGTTTTCTTAAAGCAAAACAAAACCGTTTGGATGCAGATTTCAATCCGATTATAGCTATACGCTTACGGATTTTTGGATTAAGACTGATAGACCTCGTTAAAACCGGATATAAAATACTGCGAGTTTGAAAACGATTTAGTAAATATGAACTTTGTTTAAACAAAGAAGAACAAAACAGAGACACGGAGTCGAGAAACAAATCTCTTTACTTAATCCAAAAATCACCCGTAGTGTGACGGTTAAGCGTGATTATGAATCCCAGGATACAACCGTGTTGGAATGGTTTCGCATCACTCGAAGAACCAAACCCGACGAACTAATATTACGATATACTCTCAAATTAACTGAATACTTACTTAAGAAAGACATAGTAAATATAAGGGAGAGAGAGAGTTGTGAAAGAATTAAGTGTCTAAAAAATGAGACGCATGCTCAGTTTTTATAGTCAAAGAGGAGTAGAACAACTACCCCCACGTTAGAAAAGAGACCCTAACTATATTAAAAACATAGAGTAGAGATAACATGGGGGAAGAGAGAAGGAGTTGTGGAGATGTCGACATTTTCCATTTACTCTCCCATGACATGAAATACGTCATTCATATGTCATTCAATATCCAACAAAAAAAGCATCGAAATCTTTTATTTTTTTGCTCAAAAAGAATATTTAATGTTACATCTATTTTCGAATGAAGAAGATGATATGGAAAATTACGATTTTGCCCCTCATTAAAATAAATGAGAAAAAAATTAGAAAAAAACATGTTGTAGAGTTTCGAACCCATGAGTCTAGCCAACTAAGCTATGGTCTTATACAAAATTCATACGCAAATATACTATTTAAGTACTAAATATATTTAATTTTGAAAATAATTTTTAAAAAATCAAAAACTAGGCCCCGGTTAATCTCCGAAAAATCTCCGATTTATTCGTTATGCGCTAAGCCCAAGCTGAGCGCCCAATTAACGCCTAGCGAATTTTTGAACCCTGATTAAGACCCATTGTAAAGAAATTATTTTTGGGAACGTACGCGGTTTTAATATATATAGCCATCGTACCGGTTTTAAGAAGTGATTTAAGGATAATAGACCTATTTTTGGTGGATTACTCGAAACACATGTCAAACAGCCGAAGAACAAGAAGTTCATCAATGAGTTATTTCCCAGTTGGTCTTTTGAAGATAATTATGGATTTTTGGAATTAGATACGAATTGCTTGATGTGGCATCCAAGTGTTAAGGTTGTGGTTTTGTCTAAGTTTTTGCAGATGGTGACTTGTGAGGTGTTGTTGCCTGAATCGGATAAGGTGGTGATTATATCGGTGATTTATGCTTCTAATTGTGCAGTGGAAAATATTGCTTTGTGGAAAGAACTTGTGGATTTGTCCTCAAGCACACTCTTGTCTGGCAAACCTTGGTTGGTCCTTGGTGAGTTTAATCAGAGTCTTAACCCTTCTAGACATTCAAGAGCTAAGGCATAAATATGGATAAAAGAGCATGAGAGTTTAGAGAATGCTTGTTGGAAGCTGATCTTTTGATCTCAAATTCAAAGGCAACTCTTACACTTGGTGGAATAAGAGTAAGACCAGACCAGTTGCTAAAAAGCTTGACATGATTCTTGTTAATGATTTGTGGTACGATTGCTTTCCTTTGGCTACAGCCTCCTTTGAAAGTCCTGATTTCTCTTATCAAGCTTCTCTGTGATGTTGAATCCTCACAGTCAGAAGCAAAGAAGACCTTTTAAGTTCTACAACTTTCTGCTTCAAAATCCTGATTTCCTCACTTTAATCTGCAACCAGTGGTACTCCTTTAATATTGTGGAGTCTGCTATGTTCAGAATATCCAAAAATTTAAAGCTCTTGAAGGTTGCTATCAGAGAGTTTAGTAGGAGTAACTTCTCCAATTTAGAAAAAAGAGTCAAGGAACCTCATGAGGTTCTACTAAGAAGTCAAGATAATATGTTGTTAGATCCTACGCCAGCTAATGTTGAGGTTGAACTAGTGGCTTTTGCAAAATGGAATACTCTGGCTAGGGCTGAAGAAGCCTTCTTACTACTTACTTTCACAGAATGGCAGCTACTGGAAGATTTATCAACCACATTCATTATCTGATTGATGGTAGTGGGACTAGGATTGATACTCTGGATGGTATCCAAGAGCACTGTAAAGACTACTTCTCAAATCTGCTTGGAAGCCCAGTTGAACCAGCTTTATTTGAGCAAAGTGATTTGAGTTTGCTTTTGCCTTTCAAATGCTCTTCTGATCAGCAAAGAAGTCTCACTAATGCTTTCACTAATGAGGAAATCAAGGCTGCTTTCTTCTCATTACCTAGGAACAAAATGAGTGGCCCTGATGGGTACTCTTCAGAGTTCTTCATTGGTTGCTGGGAAGTAATTGGTCTTAAGGTATCTGAGGCAGTGACTGGGTTCTTTCAGTCTGGGCGTATTATGCATCAGTGGAATGCTACCTCTGTGGTCCTGATTCCAAAGATTACTAATGCTTCTTGCCCTTCTAATTTCAGGCCAATTTCATGTCTAAACACAATGTACTTCCTGAAGCAAGTACTTCCTGAGGTTATTCTCTCATTCCCAATATGCTTTTATGCGTGGTAGATTATTAGCAGAAAATGTCCTCCTAGCAACCGACTTGGTTCATGAGACAAAGGGAATAGAGTAGAAGCTAAGGCAATGTTGAAAGTTGATCTTCGAAAAGCGTTCGACTCAGTGAGATGAGACTTTATCTTGGCAACTTTACGAGCGATTAGCATCCCAGAGGAATACATAAACTGGATCTCTCAATGCATTACCACTCCAACATTCTCTATTTCTCTGAATGGCATTTTTGGTGGAGTATTCAAGAGCATAAAAAGAATTAGGCAAGTTGACCCTTTATTGCCGTATTTTTTTGTGCTAGCAATGGAAGTTTTCTCTCAGCTACTTCTCTCGAGGTATGAGAACGGTTACATCTCCTTTCATCTTAAGACTGCTGAGCTAAAATTATCACACCTTATGTTTGCGGATGATTTCATGATTTTCTTTGATGGAAGTAACTTTTTATTTCATGGAATAAATGAATGTTTAGATGACTTCGCGAGCTGGTCAGGGTTGCATATGAGCAGAGGGAAGATTGAGTTGTTTCATACTGGTTTGAGCAGTAGTGAATCCACTGTGATTGCTAGCTATGGTTTCCCTAATGGTTCTCTCCCCATAAGGTACCTTGGTTTGCCTTTCATGTCTAGGAAGCTGAGAATTCAGAGTATGAACCGCTTCTTAGCTAGGTAAAATTCAGAACATGGGTAGTGAAAGCTCTCTCATTTGTTGGTCGGGTTCAATTGATTACCACTGCTCTAGGTTCATGCTTCCTCATGGATGTATTAAAAAGATTGAATCTCTCTGCTCTAGGTTCCTCTAATCAGGGACATTGATAAATCAAATGGTTCCTCTAATCTCTCTGCTCTAGGTTCCTCATAGCTTGGTTTGTTGTCTGTTTGCCTAAGTCTGAAGGTGACTTGGGCCTAAGAAGATTGTCAGTTTGGAATAAGGCTTTGTGTCTCCGGTTTATCTGGCTGTTGTTCTCTAACAGTGACTCTTTATGGGTGACTTAGCAAAGGAAGTACCATCTGCATAGCAAAACATTGTGGGAGTTAGTGGAAACAAACCATGACTCCTGGACTTGGAAAAACCTGCTCAATCTTAGGCCTGATGCTTTGAGATTTATCAAGGGTGTGCTAGGAAATTGTTGCAAGTTAAACTTCTGGTTTGACGTATGGACACCTCATGGTCAACTCATCGATTACTTGGGAATCACATGCCCTAGGAGCAGAATAATCCCTCTATAGGCAACAGTTGTAAATGCTTGTAGTTATAAGGGTTAGAAACTGGCTGCACCTAGGTATGATGAAGCCTTAACCCTGCATACCTATCTCACCACAGTTACTTTACCTTCCCTAAGCCTTCCTGAAGATTATTTATTACGTGTGGGATTATGAGGGTCAAAGTAATGGAAAGTTTTCAGCAGCTACTACTTGGAAAGTGTTGAGACCTAGAGCAGAGATTAAAGTCTTGGCCAGATTTGGTTTGGTTCAAAGAATCAGTTCTGAAGCATGATTTCACAATGTAGATTGCCAATCTAAACAGATTGCCTAATAAAACAAAGCTGGCTGGTTGGGGTATACCGATCTCAACTTTGTGTTGTCTTTGCTCAAGGTTAGATGAAACGAGAGACCACCTTATCTTGAATTATGATTATAGCATGGATGTAACGCCCGTGAACCAAAAAAGGAATTTTTTTGGGCATGTGTGTCGATCCACGGGGTAAAATCAGACCGACGGTTTCGGTTTCCGATTTACCGGTTTGGGGAGCGGCTTAGGGGACACCCTAGGGTTTGTATAAATGGGCTGGAACATACGCGTGTTGGTCTCATTTTGGCCGAAAATCAGAGAAAGAGGAGGATTCGAGAGAGAATGAAGAGAGGTTGTGAGTTGTGTGTGATTGACGGTGAAGGACAGCTTCTATTCGAGTGTTTGATAGGGCAAACGGCTGGGCAATTCGAGGAGGATTGGGGTGAAACTTTGAGGGTAAGTTCTCTGATCTCTGGTCTCGATATGGACGAAATCCGTTCGTCATTCATTAAATATTCGTTGAGTTATGGCTGTTTGAACTTGATAGGGTTGTGCAGACATGTTGCTGCGATCAGTCGGCTTCGGGAAGGCTTTGCGATCGAACCAGAACGACTTAGGAGACGATCAGCCTTTCTGTAGAAAGCTCTCTCTGTCTAGTTTCTAAATCAGGTTTCTGATCCTGATTCTGAGGTATTATCCGTTCTCGGTGTGTTTTCAAAGTCAGTGTGTCATTCATGTCTTCTGAAATCCTAATTCGGTTTAGGTGATTGTTGGAGGAGACAAACGGCTAGGTCAATTAGGTCGGATCGGGGTGAAACTTTATGGGTAAGTTTTCCAATCCTTTTTCTTGATGTGGGTGAAAACCGTTCGTCAATGAGTTGAGTATTTAGGGAGTTATGATTGTTTTAACTGGGTAGATTTCTGCAGTTTTCTGCTGTGATCAGTCCACTTAGAGGGAGGATTCCCGTCGAACTAGAAAGAGTCTGGAGACGATCCGCATACCGACGTGCAATTAATTGATTGTGTGATAATTGATTAATTGTTGTGTGGGTTTGGGAACATAGATCATCTCTTCCGAGCCTTCAATGAGATTCCACGGTAAGTGTTGTATGATTCTGTTTTGTTCTAGTACTTAGTAATCTGCTGTGAGTGCAGAGTTATGGCTAGAGGTGCTAGAGGCAGAGGTCATAGGGGCTGTGGAGGCCGTGGTAGTCGTGGTGGGCGCGGGCGAGGACTTTAGAGGGAGTCAGATGCCGTAAGTGTGGCCTAGGAGACCACGCAGGAGCAGGTGGCGAACTCGCAGATATTTCAGGAGGGGTCTGTAGGTGTGACTGCTACGAGTGCCAGTGTAAGGACTGGTGGGGCCAGTGTGGGTCTCGGGATAGCTGATGGTGCGGGGGGCCCGGGTGGATCGTCTGGCCCAAGACTGAGATGATCGTCTGGCGGGTTGCTGCAGTTGATTCTGGAGTTCAGCCAAGTGGGGCTAGGGTTCAGCCAGATGTGGCTGGTGTGCAGCCAGTAGTGGCGGGTGGTCAGCCGAGAGGGGCTGATGTGCAGCTGTTTGTGGCGGTTGTGGAGGAGCTCCCATCCTACCTAAGGATGATGGAGCAGATGCAAAGGATTGACACCGGGTTTTTCTCGTGCGGTGCCAAGCCTGAGGAGGCCGATGAGTGGCGGTGGAGATTGGAGCGTAATTTCGCTCGATCAGGTATCCTGAGGGATACAGAGTGGACCTAGCGGTTCACTATCTGGATGGTGACGCGCACCTCTGGTGGAGAGGCGTCGAGACCAGGAGGGTTCAGGCCGAGATGGTCTGGGAGGATTTCTTGGCAGAGTTTAATGCCAAGTATTTTCCGCAGGATGCGGTGGATAGGATGGAGTCGAGGCTTCCGAACCTGACTCAGGGAGGTCGGATTGTGAGAGAGTTCGATTTGGAGTTCAGTCGGCTGTTGGTACATGCTGGGAGGGGCATGGAGGGCGAGCAGGCCTAGGTGAGGAGGTTCCTCGGGGGACTTCGAGCTGATCTGAAGACTCGCTGCAGGGCGAGTAAGTTTGCCACGAGGGCGGAGTTGGTAGAGACAGGTGCTGCGATCGAGGAGGATCTCAGGGAGCAGGCTGTGGTGGTTAGTCCACCGGTGCAGCAGCAGAGGAGACAGCAGTCGGGTTCGAGTAGAGGCAGCAGTCGGGTTCGAGTAGAGGCAGCAAGCCTGCTCAGGGTCAGAAGAGGAAGTGGGAGAGCACTTCAGGGCCGAGCCAGAGAGGTCAGAGTGGTTCGGGATGCTTCGGGTGCGGTGGCATGGGCCACAAGGAAGCGGACTGTCCGAAGAGAAGGGAGGATCGGGCGGCTCAGGTGTGCTACCACTGCAGGGAGCCGGGGGACATCAAGCCCAGGTGTCCTAAGCTACAGCAGATGGCGGTAGCAGCGGTGCAGCCGTTGGCGATCCAGCCTCGGAGCGATTCCGAGGAGCAGCCGGGAGTAGTCAAGGTTGCTGGTGGTAGGACGTTGGCTACTTTCGGGCAGGCTCGTGGTATGGATGTGCTGGTGGCGGGAGAGTCGATGCCAGCAGACCTGATCATCAGTCCGGTGGAGCTATACGATGTCATTTTGGGGATGGATGGGTTGGATCGGTACAGGTTCCATCTGGACTGTCGGCGTGGACGAGTAATGTTCGAGCGGGAAACGGGGAGGTTGGTGTTTTAGGGTGTTAGACCGATTTCCGGGAGTCTCTTGATTTCAGCGTTACAGGCCGAGCAGTTGATCGAGAAGGGTTGTGAGGCGTATCTGGCGACGATAGTTATGCCGGAGACTGTTGGAGAGGTTGCAGTTGGAGAGATTTAGGTTGTTCGGGATTTCCAGGATGTGTTTCAGTCGCTGTTGGGATTGCCACCGTCGCGGTCGAATCCATTCACGATTGAGTTGGAACCCGGGACGACGCCCAAATCCAAGACGCCTTACCGTATGGCTCCAGCAGAGATGGCAGAGCTGAAGAAGTAGCTGGATGATCTGTTGGGTAAGGGTTTCATCCGGCCGAGTGTGTCACCGTGGGGAGCGCCGGTGTTGTTTGTGAAGAAGAAGGATGAGAGTTTCCGGTTGTGCATCGATTACCGGGGACTTAACCGGGTCACTGTGAAGAACAAGTACCCTCTGCCATGCATTGATGAGTTGCTGGATCAGTTGCGAGGGGCTACCTGGTTCTCCAAGATTGGCTTGGCTTCGGGATAACATCAGATTCCGATTGATAAGGCGGACGTCAGGAAGACGGTCTTTCGGACGAGGTACAGACACTATGAGTTTGTAGTGATGCCGGTTGGGTTAACGAATGCCTCAGCAGCGTTCATGCGGTTGATGAACGGGGTGTTGCAGGCGTATCTGGGTGTGTTCGTGATCATCTTCACAGATGATATTTTGGTATACTCGAGGAGTCCAGGGGAGCACGAGGTGCATCTGAGGTTGGTTCTGGAGAAGCTGCGGGAGCAGAAGCTGTACGCAAAGTTGAGTAAGTGCAGTTTCTGGCAGAGGGAGATGAGCTTTCTTGGTCACGTTGTGTCTGCAGACGGAGTGTCTGTGGATCCGGCTAAGATAGAGGCTATCAGAGGTTGGCCTAGACCGAGGAGTGCTACTGAGATCAGGAAATTTCTCGGGTTGGCGGGTTATTATCGGAGGTTCGTCAAGGGGTTTGCGAGTATGGCGCAGCCGATGACGAGGTTGACAGGGAAGGATGTTCCTTTTGTTTGGTCTTCGGCTTGCGAGGAGAGTTTCGGGAAGCTGAAGGAGATGCTGACGAGTACACCTGTGTTGGCATTACCCGAGCCAGGTGAGCCATATGTGGTGTATATAGATGCTTCAGGAGTTGGTCTGGGATGTGTGCTGATGCAACAGGGGAAGGTTATTGCGTATGCTTCGAGGCAGTTGAGGAAGCATGAGTGCAACTACCTTACCCATCATTTAGAGTTGGCTGCAGTGATCTTTGCACTTAAGATTTGGAGGTCTTATCTGTACGGTGGGAAGGTGCAGGTATTCAGAAACCACAAGAGCCTGAAGTATTTCTTCACTCAGACAGACCTGAACCAGAGACAAAGGCGCTGGATGGAGCTAGTCGCGGACTATGACCTGGAGATTGGGTACCATCCGGGTAAGGCTAATCTTGTGGCTGATGCTTTGAGTCAGAAGCGAGTTGCTTCGGCTCAGGAGCGGGATTTGGAGGAGTTAGCGAGTGAACTCAGTAGATTGAGGTTGTGCGTGATCTCGCAGGAGCCGTTGGGGTTAGAGGCAGCTAACCAGACAGACTTACTGAGCAGGATTCGGGTTGCGCAGGAGAAGGATCAGGGGTTGATTGATGCTTCTAAGACGACGGGTTTTGAGTATGTGGTCTCAGCGAATGGGATGATACTGGTGAATGGGCGGGTTTGTGTACCCAAGAACGAGGATCTGAGGCAGGAGATTCTGAGAGAGGCCCATTCGAGTATGTTGTCTATTCATCCGGAGGCGACCAAGATATATCCTGATCTGAAGCGGTATTATCACTAGGTCGGGATAAAGAGGGATGTAGCTAGCTGGGTTGCATCTTGCAACGTGTGTCAGCTGGTGAAGGCTGAGCATCAGGTTCCGAGTGGTATGTTGCAAAGTTTACCCATTCCGGAGTGGGATATGATTACCATGGACTTCGTGACGGGGTTGCTAGTGTCACAGACGTGTGATGGGATTTGGGTGATAGTGGATTATCTGACCAAGTCGGCACATTTTCTGGCCATCAAGAAGACTGATGGAGCGGCAGTGTTGGCCAGGAAATATGTGCGGGAGATTGTGAGGCTGCACGGGGTGCAAGCGAGTAAAGTATCAGACAGGGATCCGAGATTTACGTCTGAGTTCTGGAGAGTGTTTCAAGCAGAGATGGGCACTAAGGTGCACATGAGCACAGCGTATCATCCTCAGACAGATTGGTAGTCGGAGAGGACTATTTAGACTTTAGAGGACCTGTTGAGGATGTGTGTGCTAGATTATGGTGGTCATTGGGGGATCATCTGAACCTGGTTGAGTTTGCGTACAACAACTCATACCAGGCGAGTATTGGGATGGCTCCATATGAGGCTCTGTATGGGAGGCCGTGTAGGACACCATTATGCTGGACTCAAGTGGGGGAGAGGAGCATGTTTGGTGCGGATTTTGTTCAGGAGACGACGGAGAAGATCCGTGTCTTGAGGCTGAACATGAGGGAGGCTCAGGATCGGCATAAGAGTTATGCCGATAGGAGATGGAAAGAGCTGGAGTTTGAGCTGGGAGATCTGGTGTATCTAAAGGCAGCTATGTTGAGGGGTCCTAACATATCCATTTCGGAGAATAAGCTGAGTCCGAGGTTTATGGGTCCGTTCAGAGTGGTGGAGCGGATCGGACCAGTGGCTTATCGGTTGGAGTTACCTCAGAGTATGAAGGCTTTCCACCAAGTCTTCCATGTTTCGATGCTGCGTAAGTGTCTGCATGAGTCTGAGGAGGTGTTGGCTAGGATCCCAGAGGATCTTCAGCCCAACATGACGTTGGCGGCGAGACCTGTGAGGATTCTCGAGAGGAGAGTCAAGGTTCTGCATCGTAAGAGGATACCATTGGTGAGAGTCATGTGGGACTGCGATGGTGTCGAAGAGGAGACTTGGGAACCAGAGGCGAGTATGAAGACGAAGTTCCCGAAGTGGTTCGAGAAGCAAGCGGAGGCTTGAGTGTCTTTTCTGGTTTTCAGAGTCTGTACAGCGTGCTACTGAGTTATTGTTTTATGTATTTTCGTTTGTGTTGTAACGATTTACATTTTTCGATTTAATAAGATGGGTATTCCTTATTAAATGTGGTTTATAAGAGGTGAGTTCTTATATGTTATGACTTGTGGAGTCATGGGTTGTGATGACTGGTAGATCATGTGATGGATGGGAATGGAAGTTCTATTCGTCTTAAAGCTGGTTCATGTTCTAGGAGTGGCTAGAAATGAGCTTGTTCATGTTCTAGGAGTGGCTAGAAATGAAATTCGTGTTCTAGGAGTGGCTAGAAACGAAAGCTTTATGTGAGTTAGAATCTGTCTATTCCTAGGAAGAGTCGAAAAAGAGGTTTTATGTGAGTTAGAATTGTCTTTTCCAGGGACTCTATGGGGACACCCATGGTGGTTGGGTTGTTTCGAGTGGCCTAGTGGGGGTCACGGAGGCGATGATATTCTGGGTGAGGGATGTCATGAGGTAGCCACAGAGGCGATTCCGGTCGACAGGTACTTATGATGCATGTTTCAGAGTATTGCTCCAGGAGACGGGTGGGTTTCCTACATACTGAGGGATAGTGGTTCTCTCTAGGGGATGAGTGGGTTCCTGCATATACTCGAGAGTTGGTGGTTCTCTCTAGGGGACGAGTGGGTCCTTACATATACTTTGAAGGATGGTGGTTCTCTCCAAGGGACGAGTGGGTCCATGCACACGTAACTCAAGGGGTGACGATCCTGCGAGTGAGTGTGGTGTATGTGTATATAAGTTATGAGTATGAGATATGAGCAGTAGCGTCTGAGCGTGGTCGTGAGTATGAGATTGGATGAACTTCGGGGATCGGGAGTGGATCTCAGGGGGTGCTGACCAGGTGGGGTCAGGATTGCAGCCGTGGTGAGACGGTGCAATGAGGCTAGTGTGAGCCTAGTAAAACTCGGGGATCAAGTGTGATCACGAGTGGTGCTGGCTGAGGGCCAGGGTTGTGTTGTGGACGTCGAGTCTGGGGTTAATACTGGAGTCTGGAATTCGGTTCGGACAATCCTAGTAGCATATGTTACGCCGATGGTCGTACATGTTCTTGTTTGATTGTTGTACGATCATTTGGTCCAATGCGGGGTCAACGGTTGGTCGGACATGCTCTTGTTTGATTGTTGGACGGTCAATCGGGCAGCCCTAATCTGGACCATGGGGCGTGCATCGTTGATGTTTCGGATGAATCTGGACGAGTTTTAGGCGAGAGTGTTAGCCTTAGCAGGACGGGTTAGGGGATTCGAGTGTTATCTCGAAGGATACTGGCCGCGTTCGGGTCAGGTGGTGGAGACCGTAGTGAGACAGTGTTGCGTGATTCGAGGTCGAATCCGTGTAGTGGGGGAGAATTGTAACGCCCGTGAACCAAAAAGAGGATTTTTTTGGGCATGTGTGTCGATCCACGGGGTAAAATCAGTCCGACGGTTTCGGTTTCTGATTTGTCGGTTTAGGGAGCGGTTTAGGGGACACCCTAGGGTTTGTATAAAAGGGTTGGAACATACATGTGTTGGTCTCATTTTGGCCGAAAATCAGAGAAAGAGGAGGATTCGAGAGAGAATCAAGAGAGGTTGTGAGTTGTGTGTGATTGAGGGTGAAGGACAGATTTTGTTCGAGTGTTTGAGAGGGCAAACGGCTGGGCAATTCGAGGAGGATTGGAGTGAAACTTTAAGGGTAAGTTCTCCGATCTCTGGTCTCAATATGGGCGAAATCCGTTCGTCATTCGTTGAGTTATGGTTGTTTGAACTCGATAGGGTTGTGCAGACTTGTTTCAGCGATCAGTCGGCTTCGGGAAGGCTTTCCGATCAAACCAGAACGACTTAGGAGACGATCAGCCTTTCTATATAAAGCTCTCTCTGTCTAGTCTCTAAATTAGGTTTCTGATCCTGATTCTGAGGTATTATCCGTTCTCGATGTATTTTCAAAGTCAGTGTGTCGCTCCGGTCTTCTGAAATCCTAATTCGGTTTAGGTGATTGTTGGAGGAGACGAACGGCTAGGCAAATCAGGTCAGATCAGGGTGAAACTTTGTGGGTAAGTTCTCCAATCCTTTTTCTTGATGTGGGTGAAAACCGTTCGTCAATGGGTTGAATATTTAGGGAGTTATGATCGTTTTAACTAGATAGGTTTCTGCAGTTTTCTGCTGCGATTAGTCCACTTAGAGGGAGGATTTCCGTCAAACCAAAAAGAGTCTGGAGACGATCCCCATACTGAAGTGTAGCTTATCCTGTCTAGTTTTCAGAACAGTTTTTCGATTCGGATTTGGATAATCCGTTCGTCGTGTGCGGGGCGTTCTTGTAGGCGTCGTGTTCTTCATCTTTTCAATCATTTCGAGGTGAGTGCGTGACCGTAGGTTTATCTGGGTAAAGGAATTGATCCCAATGAATTGTTTGATGATTTGATGGTTGATTCTCGTGGTATGGATGTTATGTGTTGTTTGGTGTTGTGGTTTGTCTCTTATGCCTGTGTGTATAACCTGTAGACGGGATGACCGTCTCACTGAGTATTGTGATAATACTCACGCAACTCTTTTTGCCATGTGTTGCAGGTAAAGAGAAAATGTGATCGTGGAGTCATGGCTAGGAAGGAGAGATGATCTAGGGTCTCGTATGGCTATGTGCTGTTGTAGAATTGCTAGGTTGTTAGTGAATTCTGAGTTGTAGTTAATTGGTTTATTGGTTATTGGTTATTGTTTGGATTGTTGAATTGAACCGGCTAGATTTAATAAGTATGAGATCATTGAATTGATTGAGTTGGTTTAATTGTTTTATGTTTTCCGCATGTTGTATTGATCTAATTGAGAATTATTATCTGAGATGATAATAATCTGAAGGGAAATTTTTAAATTTTTGGGTTGGATCGTTTCAATGGAGGTTTGGAGGCTGTCTCTTACTAGGCTTGGTCTCCCTCAGCATATGTTCAAAACATGGTTGGAACTGTTATCAGGGATAAAGATGAGCTCTTCCTCATCCCTTTCTCTTCTTAGGAAGTTACCGGTGCAAGCGACAATCTTCCATCTCTGGAAACAGAGGAACAATGTGCTTCATAATCAGATTTCGATCCCAACTCAAACCATCAACAAGATAATTGATCGTGAGATTCGAAACACAATTTCATCAAGAAGATATAGAAGAAAGTTTTGTGACTTAATATCCCATTGGTTTAGATGATCACAACTGTTCTCTTATCTGGAATTAGTGTCCCTTTGTTTTTTTTGTCTTTTTGCCAAGATTGTACAAAACTAAGATTATATTTGTTGTAAAATCTAACTTTCATTTTAATGATATTTATATTTTTAGCAAAAAAAAACTAATTAAGATAAAAAATAACGATAAGGAGGTCTTTTTCTCTGGAGTTGAGTAATATTTTCTTTATAACATCGAACTATTTATATAATCCACGTGAAGCCAAAATTTATTTGTTATGAGGAAAAAACCAAGTTTTGGCCTTACATAAATCCCACCTTATTTAAAAAAGTTATAATATACTTTTTGTATAATAATTCGGCTCTTTACTTCTTAAAGACATTGACAACAATTCAACAGTCGGGAGTGATTGTTAAGAATGGATAAACATCCATCA